>BFEA01000416.1:1018375-1029595 GCA_003427395.1 Chara braunii | reverse complement strand
GGGAACGGTCGGGCCCGTGCGCCGGACGTCGGGAAAGTCGCGCACGAGGTGCGCTTGCAAGTATGGTTGAAAGGCCTTCCACGATTCTGACCCCAAATTCGAATTTCAGGGCCTAGGCCAGGAAAGGCCAAGTCGGTCAGTTTCAGAGACGTCACAGTCGGGTTCCTTAGGGGGTCAAATCCAACAGGCACCCAATGAACAGGCACATCCCAGGGGCAAAAGTAACGTCTCATATTAAAGAGTCGTATTGAAAAGTCACGTTCCGCAGGCAAAGGACACGTTCCCAAGCAGAAGTGGTGTCCCAGAGGCAAGGGTCACAATCCACAGTCAAAAGTCCATGTTCCACGAGTGAAGAGTCGTGACCCCCACCCAGGCCCAAGGAGCAGCACACCAATGGAAATTCGGGAAAGGTACAAGCCAGGCCCTGACATTCGGAAGCAAACAGGCCGTGGGGATGTGGTACCGGAACCAGGTCAAGCCCCAAGAAGCAGACTCTGAGGCTGGGAGGAGTTGAAGCTCAGCTCAGTCCAAGACAATAGAAGGACTGGCCAGCCTCCTCATTCGGGCAGATTGCGCATTCTCACGAGGTGTGGAAGTGCTGGGGCATCTGTGCGCTATTGTGAGGAGCGGAGCGCTGAGCCAGGGAGCTGCGCTACCAGAACCAAGTCAAGACCCAAGAAGCAGAGGCTGGGACGAGTTGAAGCTCAGCTCAGTCCAAGACAATATAAGGACTGGCCAGCCTCCTCATTCGGGCAGATTTTGCTCATTCGCACGAGGTGTGGAAGTGCTGGGGCACTTGTGCGATATTGTGAGGCGCGGAGCGCTGAGCCAGGGAGCTGCGCTAGTAGAGGGAGAGAGAGGGAGCAGCCATATCTGGCCCGGTGCTGGCAGAGGGAAGGCAGCCATAGCTGCGCCAGTGTTTACTGTTAGTAGTAGAACTCAGAGGGGTTAGTAGACTTAGCAGTGGGTGTATTCAGAGTTGGTCGTTGAGTACTAGAGGGTGTGAGTGGATACAAGTAGGGAGAGAAGACACAGGGAGGTAGTAGGCAGAGAGAAGACTGAGCGAGAAGAGAGAAGAGCAGTGAGAGAGATACTTACGTGAATGAAGATACTGGTTACTTGGATCGACGGATGAGTCCAGCAGCAAGAGTCCATATCGTGTGTAGGGAGGAGATAACAGGCCGATGACCCCAAATGTGTAGGGAGGAGATAAGAGCTCATATCGACGGATCCGTTTGGTGCCTCGTCATCTTGGAGTACTTAGACGGGTTTTTTTTTTTTTTTTTTCCCCCCTCTTAAACCACCAGTACCTCCGAGCCTGGGTACCACTTCGTTTTCTTTCTGGTACTCTCACGGAAAGAACAAAAAAAACGAAAAAAACAAAAAAGAAGAAGAAAAGTTGCGGCCGTGAACCTCAGAAAAGAATAAAAAAAAAAAAAGGAAACAAAGATTTGGCCGTGATTGCAGTTGTACACATTCTTGGAAGTGGTAGTGTGAGTGTGCCCTCAATGAGGGCATCTCAGCCCCGTGGCCAGGTTGTCAGATTCCAAAAAGAGAATAAAAGGGGGGGAAAATGGGCACATGGATCCGGCGTGAAAATGGCTGGATACATTCCCCTAAGTGCCAGTGTGATGAGCCTTACAATCCTCTGACAAAGCACAGCTTGAGCAGATCACGGACAGCTTGAGCAATTCACGGACAGGGGACTCATAAGAAACACACGACCAACAAAAAAAAGAAAACAGTAACATTCAGAATGTGACCGCCTTACTTGTAAGGTGCATTCTGTGGAGGAAGACACGGCCTCGTGGACTACCCAGCCCGACATCATTGCAGTAGAGAAAGCATTTTTTTCCCCCCTTTTTCCGTCACTATAAAATTCAGATTTATGGGACATTGCCAGCCCTGTGTCCCACCCCGAAAACTTCGGGTACTGGCCAAGACATCGTAATTTCTTAACACTGATGGAGGTACTGGTGGATTAAGGACCGGGCCCCCGCTGCTACAGTCTTCCCCTGAATACAACGTACGGTCATTATAGCTGAATTTAGACGGAAAGATAGACCAAATTCAGCTATAATGACCGTACGTTGTATTTGGGGGAAGACTGTAGGGAAAAGGTGATACGAGCAGCAGCCTTCACTAGCAGCCCGGGAACGGACGGCTGGACAAGCTGTTAATTGGCCGATGTTAATTACAAACACTGCATGGTGTAGGCATTGTTATCCACTCCTCTCTCTCTTGATGCCTATGCTGCTCCTTTTGCTCACTGTCTGTGTCTGCTTCTGATTGTTTTTTCTTAGAGCACATGAAGCCGGTGATCGATGCCATTGATTCACTTGCTGACATTCTCTCTGAAGTGGAGTCAGAACGACAATATCTGGAAGCGAGGGGAGAGCGCCACTATGACAGTAAGTCTTCCTTTCAATTGCTGACCTATGCAAGTGGTACACAACGGTGAATGCAAGGAGGGTGGTCATGGAGTGCTCTTTATCAGTTATTCTTCTGAGGATCCTTTTTTTGTCTCAGCTTATGTGCCGGGTGTTTTATGGTACGACCCTTATCTCTGTGTGTGTGTGTGTGTGTGTGTGTGTGTGTGTGAGAGAGAGAGAGAGAGAGAGAGAGAGAGAGAGAGAGAGAGAGAGAGAGGGTGGGTAGGAATGGGAGGGAATGGGAGGAGAGCTTCCATGGCCTCTTTCTCTTTTCTTTTTGGTTCTACAGATGCCGACATGTGAACCAGACTTTGGGAGGGAATGGGAGGAGAGCTTCCATGGCCTCTCTCTTTTTTTTTTGCTTCTACGGACTGGAAGCAGACAGGTGCCGACATATGGACCGGACTTGTCTGCCTCGGCTACCGTCTTCACCCAAATAGAACACCCGGTCATTATAGCCGTATTTGGGGCAGCTTTCAGTCCAGATACGGCAATAATTACCGGGTGTTCTATTCGGGTGAAGATGGTGGTGCAATTTGATGAAGGTATAACTTCCGTATAGCAGCTATAGCTGCATTTTCTTTTCAAAAGGGCAACGGTCCTGAGGTATCATCATAGAACTGACAGGTCACAGGTAATCCAGAGTTATTTTGTCCATCTGGTTCTATCACGATTAGAACTTCTGTTGCCATAGCTACAGTCCATGGGTGTTCATTCACCCACATGGGCTGGGTGAAGTTACTTAATCAGAGCCCTCTGCAGAGTCTACACCAATGAGGTGTGTGGCGCGGTGTGGTGTGCTGTGTGTATGTGCCACTCACCGATGCGGTGTGTGGCGCGGTGTGGTGTGCTGTGCGTAATGTGCCACTGCGCGGTGTGGTGTGCTGTGCGTAATGTGCCACTCCCGGATGTGCATGAGCCCTCGGCAGTAATTTGCAGTTCGCTGCACGACCCTGAGGTGTACCGTGCGCCGCTGCACTCGGTGGTGCGCTGCGCATTTCTCCGCATGAGCATCGTGTGTTGCGCATCTCTCTGCATGAGCATGGCTTACTACGATTTTTTACTTTTGTTTTGGACAGTGTGTTGGCTGTGTTTTTTTTTTGTTGGGGGGGGGGGGGGGAGGGGAGAGTGTTGCACACAACTACCTAGGCCATGCAGAAATCAGAAATTCATGCAGAAAAGCACAGAAAGTAACGTTTTTCGAGCAACTAACTGGAAGGGTAAGAATCAGGCATTACCTGTGTGTGGCGTGTGCACATTGGAAATGGTGGAAACTTCAACAGACGACAACAAGAAACAGTATGGCAGCAAAAAATAATGAGCAACAACCTACCAAAGAACAGTTCACACTGCAACACAGTAAAAAACACCATCAAGAAGGCAAAAAACGAAAAAAAAAACAACTCAGCACCGATCAAAGGCACATTAATCCAGACCAGTGGTCAGCAGACAGTGAAATCAATGTCCTTATTGAAGACGGAAAGGAAGTTGAAGTCTCTAGAAGATTGCAAACAAAATACCTTCTGCCTCCTCATCCGTCTCTTTGTCCTTTCCATGCTTTGACTATGACCGTCCTCTCTCTCCTCTTCCTCCCGTCCATCCTCCCTGCCATCCCTCCCTGCCATCCCTCCCTGCCGTCCTCCTTGCTGTCTTGATTCCTGCTCCTTTCCTCCTCCATCTCTGCCTCTGTCCCACTGGGTTGTGATTATGATAATGACGTCAGTGATTATGATGATGGTAAATGAGCCCCTCCATCATCCTCGCATTCATCGTGAATGACCCCCTCATTGTATCATTTTGGTTCCTATAGCCCTGGCTGCCTCAGATTTGGCTGCCTGTGCTTGGGCTGGTGTGCTTTGGCAGCCTCAGCTGTAATCACTGTGGATTCCATTTCTGTGGGACCCCATCCCCTCCTTCCAACCCTCCCCTCCCCTCTTCTGTGGTCTTTCTACATTCCCATTTGCCTTCCGCTCACCCCTTCCCCTTCCTACAGCTTCTCCCTTGTCCGCCGTTTCTGCGGTTTTCCTTCTTCGCCTTGTGCTCCTGGTTATACCTCCTCGCTGCCGTGCACTCAATCGCCTTTCTGTCGTGCCCATCGTAGAGCATGCTTTCGGCCCTCGACGGTGCACATCGGCGCTGATTTGGGCTGAAGGACACTTGATTTCCGGCGGAGCTCTCTCCGTGAGCGTTTGCCGTGCTGTCTGCACTCAAGCCACTCCCGCTGTTTATCGTACAGCAGAGCGATGTTGTTGTCATCGTCGTTACTCAACCACCACCTCATCAATGGTTCTCCGCCTTTTTTGGGGATGCGATGAACATGCTTGCACTAATTTTCTCAGTCGGAATCTGTATTGGGACGGTGCACGTCAGAGTGCTGTTCCGGGCTGAAGCACACTCGATTTCCTGCGGAGCTCTCTCTGGCTCGTTGGCGGGGCTATCTGCACTCGAGCCACTCCTGAAAATCTGAATAGTACACACGTTCAAATAGTATGCACGTGTGTACTATTCGAATAGTACACATCTCTCTCTCTCTCTCTCTCTCTCTCTCTCTCTCTCTCTCTCTCTCTCTCTCTCTCTCTCTCTCTCTCTCTCTCTCTCTCCCCCCCGGACTCTTCCCGTATCTGGCCGCAATCGCCGCGGAAAACAGGATTACCGCGTGCCCCAAGAAACGACTGGCCGAAGACAAAGCTCGAAGTATTGCGGCCAGAAAACGGGATCACCACGCGCTCCAAGAAACGACAGGCCGAACTGCTCCTCTCTCTCTCTCTCTGTGGCTTCCCTATGGCCGTTTGACATGGAGGTGTTCTTGTCTACGTACAGTCTCGCTCCACCCCTCTACACATGCAGGATGTATACTTCCGTTTTCTAGGGGAAGATTCATTCTGGAGACTGTTTTGTTTTTGTAACGAGGACCATTTCTCAATTTATGTGTGTTGCTCCAACTGTGACGGATGCCCCAAGGACAGGCCCGTGGCTACAAGGGCGAATACCGGATTTTTTTTGAGAGTCTGTTTTCTGAAGTTGGTGCCCAAAACCCGTAGCATAACGCACGTGCGTTGTACACGTGCGTTTTGTTCGGGGGAAGACTGTAGTGTCTGTGCGTGCGCTTGTTGCAGCGCCTTGGGGGATGCAGGAGACCCCTTTCAAGCGCTCGCATACATGCAGTGCCGTGCACTTGCTGACCGACTGTCGTCTGAGTCATGCTCAGGTGTACAGCCAAGTGTTGAAGCTTACACAGATCTCTGAGTCGTGCTCCGTGCTGTCTGCCCTGTACTCGGGGTTGAGGAACGCTGCTGCACACTTTTGCTCGTAGGTCATGGACGCCCGTGCGGAAATCTAGTCTGCAGATCGCCTCCAATGGCGTCCATGCGGAAATAAACCTTACCGATCATGGCTATTGGTACATCAGCCGATCCCCAACAGGTGCGCGGCCGCTGGCATTACAGCAAGCGCTTCGTCCACCCCGTCCAGGACACCGGGCACCTTTTTTTTTTTTTTTTTTTTGAAAAAGACAAGCTCCATCTATTGGTGGGGAGCAGCACCTGCTGGAAACCGGGTCCATCGTCCCATATATACAACCATTTCCTTACTGATTGGTACAAACTGGGAACCGGGCCCAGCATCCCATCACGAGTACCTTCAGAAAATTTCATCAGAGACTTGCATGAAAAAGGACAAGGAACTACTAGAAAAGTCTAATTGGAGCTTATGTTTTTTGGTGTTTGAAATACCAGGGCCATTACCTGGCTTCGGCTAGGATCAATCTAAGAGTCTAAGAACTTTTGACGAGATCCTTAGAATTTCAAGAAAATGAGAACAAATCTAGGAACAGTTAGTTTCCTGCCTACTATTCCTGGCAACCCCCTACTCTTCCTCATCTCCCGACGAGCCGACCTCCTCCACCACATAGTTCGGAAGACAAGAAACAGTAGCCAATCAACCTCACCAAATCCCATAATGATTAAGGATGGACTTCAACTTTCCATCTCCCTTCGACGAGCCGACCTCCTCCACCACATAGTTCGAAGAGAGAGAAGAAAGTAATCAGTCCAGGCAAAAAATCTGAACAAATCTGAGAACAATTAGCTTCCTGCCTGCTATGCCTGGCAACCCCCTACTCTTCCTCATCTCCCGACGAGCCGACCTCCTTCACCACATAGTTCGGAAGATAAGAAACAGCAGACAATCAACCTCCCAAAACCCATATGGTTAAGAATGGACTTCAATTTTCCATCTCCCTTCGACAAGCCGACCTCCTCCACCACATAGTTCGAAGAGAGAGAAGATAATTAAAGTCTAACCAAAGAATTGAGAAAATGTTGCCTTCGCCCTCCCCTCTGTCCCTATCTGCCCCAGCCGGGGTTGAAGGCGACCAACTCTCCCACCCCGGCCCCAGACAAGAACAAACCCCAAATCTGCCCTACCCCCGATAGAGCAGCCACCACCCACCTTGCAGCGCCCCTGTAGAGTACAGCTCCCCAATGGCCCCCCACCCATTTCCCCAACGGCTAGATGATAAGAGAACTATTTAACCGCTAAACACCTCCTGAAATCCTCAGCAATTTTTTGAATACTCAGGGATCTGGGGGAATTCCAACAGATCATAACAAGCTCACCGAGACTGACTTCTTCGCTGACAAACTCATCCAGGCCTCACGCCCCCTATCTGCTAGGTTACAGAGCAACGCTACTCACTCCAGCTCCGGCCAGCGTCGTCCTATGTCAGCAACCTGCAGCTGTCCCCTAGGATGCTCCCCGCATAGCATCCCCAGATCTCTCTACGAGGCCTCATGCCCTCACCTTCGGCAAGTCACAGGGCATCACCCCGGCTCCGGCCAGCGTCGTTCTGGCATTGGACAGCCACGGGTCCTGAATATACAGTCTAAAATTCCAAAAAAAGTCAAGACATCCGAAGGGGAAAAAAATCCTAAGAATTATAAGGAAAAAAGATAGATGAGAGATTTCTTTTTTTGGACAAGACCCTGAAATTGATGCATTGAAAAACGACCTCTAGTGATGACAAAAGGATGATGATAACGATACTAAATGCTAAGCAGCCTCGACTACGCCCTATGAAAGCCGAATGATGGTGCTGATCACACTGTTCGTGCCGAAGAGGCGCAGCAACAGCGCCATATGATTACGAACTGATGATGATAACGAGGGTGATTGATGATGATAATGCTGATGATGATAATGATGAGGATGATATCATGATGAGGATGATAATAATGATGTAGTGATAATGATGATGATAATAATGATGATGAGGATGATATGATGCCGATGGTGATTATGATGATGATAATGATGATAGTGATGATAACGACGCACAGCGCCCTGTGATGGCAAAGGATGGTGATGGTGCTAACCACGCGCACCTGTGATGATAGATTAGTGATGATGATGATAAGGATGGACAGACGAATTTTGCCTATAGCACCCTAAGGCGCACCTGTGATGATGGATTAGTGATGATGATGATGAGGATGGACAGACAAATTTTTCCCATAGCACCCTAAGACTGTGTAATATTAATGATGGTAATACTGATGATGAAGCTAGTCGTAAAAATGATGATGATGAAGCTACGCACCAGCAGTAATGGTGGTAGTAACACACAGCCCTATTATAACGGTGCTAACAAGCAGCGCCCTACCCTGGCGAACTTACCTTGTTGCTGATACTAGTGATGAGATGTTACTAACTATGATGATGACGAGCAGCATCGTGACGATGATGACGAAACCCTTACCATGGTGACGCTGTCGGAGCTCGCCCTGTTGATGAAGATGATGATGATTCCAAGCAGCTCCAGTGCAATGATGTCGTTGAAGAGGATGACAACCCACACGCACTTCAGGTCCCAAGGGCTAACTCCGCTGTGCTCCACAGGCGCAGACTAACTCAATGCCTCATGGCCCTAGGCTACGGGCAGAACCGCAGCGGCGATGGGGCGAAACGCGGAACTCCCGAGTAGCCATCGAGGGTCGGTCTATCCTCCATGTCAGCCAGTGACGTGGCCTAGACCAGTGCCTCCAGGCCCTGTGTGTGCGCTACGCGCCGAAAATACCAGCTGGACAGTCACCACCTCCTGCCATCACCCCGGTATTGCACTCCAGCTTAGAACTCTGCCGTGGCTGATGCCGGGGCGCAGCGCTCCCGGTAGCGCTGCGCCCCGGAGCGCAATCCATTTCTCTCTTGAGATGTGTCTTCTAAGTTCAAAGTCCCCACACACACCGGGGTGATGGCAGGAGGTGGTGACTGTCCAGCTGGTATTTTCGGCGCGTAGCGCACGCGCAGGGCCTGGAGGCACTGGTCTAGGCCACGTCACTGGCTGACGTGGAGGATAGACCGACCCTCGATGGTTACTCGGGAGTTCTGCGTTTCGCCCCATCGCCGCTGCGGTTCTGCCTGTAGCATAGGGCCATGAGGCGTTGAGTTAGTCTGCGCCTGTGGAGCACAGCGGAGTTATGCCACCCAATTTCATGGAAATTGACCACCTAATCCGCTGCCCGCCCACACGAGCTTCTACACCCAACCTGTCTCATACCCACATTGAGGCCTGAGCACGGAGGCCTCTTCAATTACTTGTTCGTCGACAGCGCATGATACATTCCCCCTGACGTTGTCGATGATGGCGAAGAGCTTCCCAACCTTGTTGCCGGTGTCGACCACCTCCGCCAGCCACCTCAGGTGCTTGTACATGTCCTCCATCCAGCATGGTGTCAAGGGCATGTGCATGTCCTCCATCCAGCATGGAGTCGAGGACATGTGCATGTCCTCCATCCAGCATGGAGTCGAGGGCATGTGCAGTACATCCCACATAAAAAAAAAAGTTCCCAGAGGAGTAGCCTCTAACGCCTTCCCTGCTTTGACACACACCTTGATATTGTCCATGGGACCGTGACCACTTCCGCCACAGACTTCATGCCCATCTCTTTGATGGGCCCCGTCCATGATCCGAAAGTACACCACCAAGTGTTTCTCCTTCCCTTCCATGGAGATCGACTTCCTGAACACCGTGCCAACTGAGGTGTGTTGCGGAGGCTGTCAGACCCCCGTCCATCTGAAGCATTCAACCTCTCCTCTCCTACTTCCTCACTAGGGGAATTACGTCCTCTCTGTCCGTTTGGCCTGCCCGTGCAGTCTTCTCGTACGTTTCCCATTCCTTTTGTCCCATCATCCAAGTCAGATGGGCCCTCTTCACCCAATTAACGAACTCCTAGAAGAATTTGTTCGCCACCATGTTTTTTCTTTTTCTTTTTCTTTTTATTCCCATTGAAGGGGAGCGCTGTGCCGCACTCTGCAGCAGTGCAATACAGAGGCAACGCTGGAAGGGTCAAGCAAGCAAGCCTACCCCTAAGACCCCTCCGTGGCCCTAAAAAATGAATTTATTATTGTTGTGGCTCGGTGGACCATGGATCAGATATTAAATTGATCAGAACAGATACTACACTTGATCTTAGCCGAAAGGCCGAGAACGGTGTTCTCCACCATGTTGAAAGGCTGCTCGGTGCCTACAAACAAGTTCAAAGGAAAAAAAAGGAGAAAAAGGAAAAAAGGGAAAAAAAGGAAAAAAGGGAAAAAAGGAAAAAAGGGGACAAAAGAGGATATTTTAAAGAAAAAGAAAAAGAAAAAAAGAAGAGAAGAAAAAAAAAAAAAGGAAAACAGGAAAAGAAAAAAGAAAAACAAGATAAAAAAAAGGGAAAATTTTCAAAAAAAGAAAACCAGGAAAAAATTTAGCTTACCAGGGCGGACGCCCGGGAACCCTCTGGATGTCCGACTTGTCCGGTCGGGCAACTGGGGAGACGTCCTCCCGAGACAGTATGTCCAACCCTCTATGAAAAAATTAATAATAAATAAAAAAGAATTGAGTTTTTTTCTGTGGGTTCACCCTCACATGAGGTATATGCCACAAAATTTGTGGGTCATTTGAGACCACAAAAAAAAAAGATAAAAATTGCCAAAGATTTCTGTGTCAGTTTCACCCAAACGGGTGGGGTCAATTTCAAGCATGCACCCCAACCTACCCTCCCCAAACCCCTTTTCCCCATGTTTTGCATTTTATTTATTTTTGCTCCAAATGAGCTGGCTTTTTTTTTTTTTTTACGGGGTTGCCTCATGTAGCGCAGCCCCTCCCCATTTTTATTTTTATTTTGCTATTTATTTTGGAGAAAATGAGTTGTTCGGGATTCCGGACAACTCCCTCACGGGATGCCCAACGGAGACGTCTCAAGGAAACGTCTCCGATTGGACATCTGCTAACCTAAAAAAGGAAAAAAGGAAGAAAAAGAAAAAGAAAAAAAAGAAAAAAAAAGGAAAAAAAAAAAAGAAAAAAAAGGAAAGAGCGATTGGTGCACGTTAAAGTATGAGGGAAAGTTCACAGACATGTTAAAAACATGTAGAGTCAAAATTCGTAGAGAAATTTGACAAGGACGTCAAAACTCGTAGAGAAATTTGACAAGATAGACGGATATGCTTGAACGCTCAGAACAGGTCGGCGTCCCCGACGCCGCGTTTCAATGGCTGCCAGGCCATCATCCTCAGCGGGGTTCCACCGACAACCTCAAACACCCAAGACCACCTCCAACCTCAAAGACCCAAGACCACCTCCAACCTCCACAACCCAAGTCCACTGACAAAACGCACACCCACTTCCGTCGGCTCTTGACTGTAGTTGTTACATGCTGTACAGGCCCCAACCTGTTTCCCTACAGGGAAACTTCCAGGCTCTTGCCTGGAAGCTTCCTTCTGACAGGGCCTACAGGCCCCAGCCTGTTTCCCT
>BFEA01000416.1:975391-988145 GCA_003427395.1 Chara braunii | reverse complement strand
CATTGCCACTCACTGTCACTCGCTCTCACTCACTGTCACTCGCTGTCACTCGCTGTCCTTCACTGTCACTCGCTGTCACTCACTGTCACTCACTGCTACCGTCTTCACCCGAATAGAATGACCCGTCATCATAGCTGTATTCGGGGCATCTTTTTCAGTCCATATGCAGCCCCAATGACCAGGCGTTGTATTCCGGTGAAGACCGTAGTCACTGTTAATGTTGGCTCTCTCTCTCACTCTCACTCTCACTCCTACCACTGTTTTTCGCTGTCACTCATTGTTAGTCACTGTTAGTCACTGTTAGTGTTGACTACAGTCTTCACCGGAATTTGTCAGTCACTGTTAGAGTTTACGCTCACTCTTACTCGTACTGAGTCATGCGCTATTTTTTGCTGTCAGTATTGACTCAGTAACTGTTAGTTCCTCTTACCATTGCCTCTCACTGTTACTCCCCTAAGTCTTGCAATTGCCGTGGCTCTTTTTTTTTTTTTTCCAGTTTTTTTTACTTTCTCTCCAGCACAGCTTTCACAATCATTTCTACAGCAAGGGGCCAAATTGGCATTCAATATCGTAGACCTATGGGGCGCAGCGCAACCGGGAGCGCTGCGCCCCCGCTGGAGCACCGTTGGAGCGGACGCGGTGCGACGCAGGAGCTAACGGAGAGTCTGGCGACGCGGTGGGCGGGTGGGGGCTGTGGGCGCAAGACTTGACAGCGGGAGGGTAGAGATGATGTGGCGCGACTTGGTGTGGCCTGCCTTTTGAAAGCACAGGTGGTGCCATCTCCGGCTTCACGCTTCACCTAGTGATGCTGCAGGCCAGAACGCTGGATGAAGGGAAGTCTGCCTTTGAAAGGGGGCGGGTCTTCATGAGATTCTCGGCATATTGGTTGCCTTTGCTTCTCTGCCTGCATAGTTTTATGGAGGATGGTCGGCTGATGCAGGCTGAAAGGGAGGAGCGCGTCCTCACGTGGAGTGGGAGGAGGATTGGAGGCGACATCGAGTCCGTGGTTTTTGAAGAAGGGCCAAGCGGTATAGGCGGCAGCTGCGTTTTTGTCACGAGGGCATCTGGAATGCGAGGGCGCTGTGGTCGAGTTTTTCTCGCCTTGTTGATTGCATCTTGAGGATGAGCTTGGCTTTTCTTTGGATAGTCCCTCTCGCTGATCATATATGTATAATGGTTTCAGTCATATTCACCAATCTGGATTACTTCGATTTGCGTAGCCGATGTTTACCAATGATGATGATCTAATTAGTTTTTTTGAATTTTGTCTTCTCTATTCTGAATTCACTCGTTTGTTTTTTCTAGCTCGTAATTCTGGATATTCTTTCTAAACGATGATGATCTGATTCGTGCCATACACCTTTGCTAAACGTTTCTCAAAGTGTGGTTTGGGAATCTGATTCGAAAATCCTTTATGGATATCTTAACCTAAACTTCGTATAATTTCTCTAAATTTTGTCACTCAGTAGTTTTCCTTATCATTGATCGTATGGTCTTGATTTTTTTCTTGATTTCTGATACAAACTCAGTCTGATCTTCGATGCCTAAAAGTAGGCTGTTGTAATATTTTTTCAAAACCCTATGGTTGCTAATCATAATACCGTGCGGTAAATTTTGATTCGGATTGGCTTTCTCTGTTTGCTAATCTCAACTTCCTGGTCTTGAGGGGTGTAATTGTGGCTTGCTGTGTATATCTATGGGGTCTTCCTTGAGGGTTGGAGCCTCCCCCCGTGAGGGTTTCACAAGGTGGGTGGTGTTATTCTTGGAGGGGGGAGGCGGTATTGGGGGATTGTTGTCTCTTAGCCGGAATGATTTAGGGTCGGATCAGTACTGGCGGGTGGGGAGAGAAGGCAAGGGGGTGGCTGCTTATAGCAGTGTGTTAGGATTTTGATTTTTGAGGGAAGGAGTGACTTTTATGGCTACACAGTGAGCCGAAGGGGGGGGAAGCTAGATTTGAAGGAAGGAAGGTAGCAAGGGGATTCTCAACATAAAGGGTTGTTTGTTAAGGTAAGTAGGTTAGAAGGACGATGCTGGGACGACACAGGCCGGTGCTGGAGCCTCTGCTCTGTAACCCAGGGGGAGCTTGAGGCCTGGGAAGTTATGCCAAGGGTGGAAGTCATAACCAGGTCGTCCGACGTAGTTGGCGCCGGGGTATTGACCCTATAACCTGTTTAGGGGCTTGCCGCTAAGGGAATTGTCAAGGGAGGAAGGCACTTCCTGTCCGTCAGAGCTAGGTTGATCGGTACTGGGGAGGGTTGTGGTGCCCTGTTACCCTAGCAGAAGGGGGTATGAGATCAAGTGAGTTATGGTACGAGGACTGAAAGCCTGGACCGACGCCCCATCTGTTGGAAGGGGGAATCTAGGATAGTAGGCAGATTTAGTCTTGCCCCCCCGCCCTTATATTTTTCTAAAGTTTTTCGAATGTCCCAAAAAAAGTTGGGTGCTTAATGGTCCTAGGAATGTTTTTTAGGACTCTGGGATCCCTCCTAACTCGTTTTAGGTGGTTTCAATGTTGTTATACTTAGTGATCTGCGGTTATTCGATGCCAGAACGACGCTGACCGGTGCTGGGGTGTTGCCCTGTAACCTGCGATGCAGGAGCGTGAGGTCTGGTAGAGAGATCTGGGGATGTCTTGGGGTGGGCTTTCCATGGGACAACCAAGGGTTGCTGCCGGGACGACGCTGGTTGGAGCTGGGGTGAGTCGCGCTGCCCTGTAACCCAGCAGAAAGTGGGGGTGTGAGACCTAAAAGACGACCGTTTTGGAAAACGTTGGAAGTGTGTGTGTGGGATTTTGAGTTTTTTGGAATAATTGTAGGACCTTTGTGGCCTATTCTCATGCTTTTGGAACGACGGTAAGAGTTCTTAGGTATTTCAAAAAAAAGATAAGGTGAGTAGGAGAGGATGGTGGGTTATCACGCGTTCTACCAGTGAGGGGGCTAGCTGGTAGGATGGGAGTATGGCATAGCAGCAACAGAGATGGTGGCTCCGCTGCAGTTAGTCTTGCCGGAATGAGGTATAGTGGATTGATGGGGGGGGTTCTGAGTCGTCTCTGAATTTCGCTTAATCATGAAGATTGTTCTAGACATGTCTGAAGTAGCTCCAATTTTTTTGAGCCAAAGCCGGATAATGGCCCCAGTATCTCAATTTCCAAAATTCCATCCCTAGGTCAATTAGATTTTTCTAGTAGTTCGTTGTCTTATTTTCATGAATTTTCTGTTGAAGTTTTCTGAAAAAAAGAATGGAAAAAAAGTCAGTTGTTCTTATGAATGTCTTAGGACTTTAGGGTTTTTTAGCAATCCATCTTAGGCAGTTTTGATGCTGTTATACTCAATGTTCTGTGGCCGTTCGATGCCAGAACGACGCTGGGCGGGGCTGGGGTGTTGCCCTGTAACCTGCTGATGCAGGAGCGTGAGGCCTGGTAGAGAGATCTGGGGATGCTTTGGGTTGGGCATCCCAAGGGACGACCAAGGGTTGCTGCTGGGATGACGCTGGTCGGAGCTGGGGCGAGTTGTGTTGCCCTGTAACCCGGCAGGGTGTGGGCGTGCGGCCTGGAAGAACTCAGCAGGGAGTAAGACGGTGTTGGGAAGTCTTAGAAGGGTTTGTCAGGGAACCTGAGAGTAGTGAGCATTCATAGGACTCTATTTCACAGTTTGTTCTCAGCCGAAGCCGGGTAATGGCCCCGGTATCTCAAATGTCCTCAAAAGACCTCAAATTTTCTCAATGATCTATATTCGATATGGGACGCTGGGCCCGGTTCCCAGCACATGCTGCTCCCCACGAATAGACTGGAGCATTTGTTCCAAAAAAAAAAAGAGAGAAAATATATATATATATATATCGTACTGCCAAGCTTGTATCTTCTCAGCTCGGCTTCGTCTCTCTCAACTCTATCCCAACTACCCCCCCAGGTTCCTGAGACCGTAGTTGTAAAGCATCTCCGACTCTCGTCGCTAGAGTAATGATCACCGTCCTTGTCATCACCACTGTCATTATCATCATAATAATAATTGTTGTTGCTGTCACGAGTGTCCTTGTGATCATCATCCTCATCCTCATTGCCATCGCCGTAATTGTCCTTGTCATCATAAACCCCATCACCATCATCATCATCATCATCATCATCATCATCATCATCACCATCATTGTCATCTTCATCATATGGTCACTGTCATGTCCACGATCATCATCATTTTCATTTTCACTGTCACTTCTGCGGCGGCCCTTGTTATCACTGTTGTCATTGTTGTTGTCATTGTCATTGTTGTAACAGCAGCAGCAGCATATTCTCCCCAGATAAGATGAGATGTTTGCCCAGGTTCACTCATGTCTGCGATGCAAGGGCATGGCATGGCATGACGATGACTATCCCTCAATCAACTTGCGGTCAAATGTGTGTGTGTGTGTGTGTGTGTGTGTGTGTGTGTGTGTGTTACTCCTGCCGTCCTTTTTTTTTTTTTTTAAACAAACAGAACCTTAGGGTTCTGGCTCCTTTTCCATTCTGGGGAGCATCAATCCTGTTCCTCTTCCACCGGCAAGTCAATAGTAATTCCATTTCGGACACACACACGCTCTTCCCCTTTAAGGTAGGAAAGCCCGAGGGACGGCATTGATTACTTCTCTCTGGAAGGATGTACCACTCCGCACCCCTGCCTAAGTTAGCCTATTTTCTTTTATGTCGAGTCGATAACCTGGTAAGGTACTCAGGGGAGTGGGCCCTATCAGCTTGCTTCAGGGCGGCCTCGTCTAACGTGTTCCTCTCAGCTCTCTGACTGCCGGATTCTCCTTGAGCACTAGTCTAAGAGCTGTAGACTTGAGCCTCCTCAAAAGGTTTGGATCCGCCCTAAAACCATTTCCGGCCTAGTTGCTATTGCAGACGGGCGAGAATAAGCCCTAACTTCTCGTTGTTAACCCTGTTCGTCTACCCTTTCAACCTGACTCTAAACCCCACACCCTTGCAAATTTGAATGGTCCACTAATCTTTCTTGAAATCTTTTTAATGGTCTGTCTCCAGTATCCTGCGTTGTTCCTGCTTTGACTGGCGAAGAGAGTCGTTTGGGAACTGTATGTGGATACGGACTGTTAATGTTTTTGCTGGTTTAAGCCGAGCTTGTGTGGGACGTTTGTATGTCTAGGTTGTGGGGTTGGGTGGAAGATATGTTCTGTTGCGTGTGGCTTGGCCGGGGGGCTGTGGGCTGGGACCAGGGTGGTTTGTGTAGGGGAGATCGGGCTAGATGCTTGAGGTCGGGGGATGAAGGTATGGAGGTGTTGGAGGGGATGGCGGATGTGTGATTCCTTTTGTTGGAGGTGGTGGGGCTTGTGAGGGTATGCTGTTGGGCGTGTGGTCTCTTAGTAAAGGTCTTTACTCTGTCGTCATTGGTGTCTGACACGTAGTGTAGGGGGAGTTTAATCTAGGTGGTGAAGGTCGGGGTACGTATATGTTCATTGTCTGCCTTTGGTGTGGACCCTGCTGGTAGCTTAGAAGGAATTGATCTGGATGCTCAATGAGTCCGGTGTGCTAATGGCGGGACTGTCGGTTGTAATGTTTTGTGTTATGACGTTCCACATTGTGAAGCTTAGGCTCTGACCTTTGACGGTTGCTATTTTGCCCTTGGCGAGGTAGTTGTCTGCGAATTTGGTTTGGAGGTCTTTGGCTTTGGGTTCGTTCGCCTTCATTTTCCTCTTGACTTTGCGCCATAGGACCCAGTATTCTGTTTCCACTTGTGACCTGAGGATACTCCAGGCTTCCTGCGCGTGCATTGGTTGTTTTTCTACCGTTTCTTGACATCTTTTTCTCCGTATGGACCATAGTGCTGCTTTGCGCATAATTTGGAATAGGTTTATTTGCAAAGGTGACCAGTCATTGGGAGTTGTCAAGCCTAATAGGATGAGGGGAGTGTTTGATGTGAAAGATGTGTTGGTTATTGAGAACCATATCTGTGAGATCAAATTCCATATGGGTTTGATCTTGGGGCAATGGAAAAAACAATGGAACAGATTCTCTATTTGTCCTTCTGTACAGTTGGTACACAGTTCATTTAGGGTGTTTCTCTCTTCTATTCTTCTTCTGCTGTTCAGCCATTGATTCAGTGGGATTGCTAGGTAAAGGATTAACCATTGCAGGCTCTTGAATTTGGGGGGTTGTATGCAGTGTTGCTATTTGGGTCCACGGAATTTCTTTCAAAGACTCGGGTTCACCATTGCAGGCTCTTGAATTTGGGGGGTTGTATGCAGTGTTGCTATTTGGGTCCACGGAATTTCTTTCAAAGACTCGGGTTCTAATCCGAGGTGCCTATTCCAACGTTCTGCTATGACTGTTTCCGGTGCTGTTGATCTACGTCTGAGCTTATAGCCTAGACTGGTGGTGTAGTCGAATTAGGCTGATTCTGCGGTTGATTCCTGTGAACTTTTGTTTTAGGCTCCATGCCCATTCTGCTGGGTCCACTTCTAAGTCCTCTAAGTTAGTTTGGGGTAGAAATATAGTGAAATCTTCTTTTTCTGTTACTCTGACTTTTCTGAGGTTGATTTCTCTGACTGTGACCTGCGCTACCGGGTCTTTATTGACTTTGCAGTAATCTGATCCTGGTTCTTCTAGAGTGTGCATAGCAAAAGTGAGCCAATTCCTTCTACCATCTTCTTTTCTAATAATAAATGACTGGGCATTTATTAGAGGCTGCCACAACCTAATCCAAAACCTCCAACAAATGACAAATTCCATACCGGTGGAATGGACATAAACTCTCATAAAGGACAAACAGTGCTCAACACAGACTCAACAGGAGACTGGGCGGTAATGACACACGCGAGGGCCCCATGACCATGCACTAGCCTTTACTCCTGCCGTCCTATTGGACGTCTCACTGAGCTATGGGAATCCTGTCAAAGATGGCTAGCGCATAAAACTACACTTGGCCACACATCCTCCTTGGCGATCAATCATCAATTACCAATCATCAATCATCAATCATCAATCATCAACCATCAACCATCAATCAATCATCATCCATCAATCATCAATCATCAATCACCAGTCATCAATCGTCAACAGTGAGTCCTCAATCCTCAATCCTCAATCCTCAATCATCAATCCTCAATCATCAATCCTCAATCATCAGTCACCAATTATTAATCCTCAATCCTCAATCATCAGTCATCAGTCATCAGTCATCAATGACAGCAATGACAGCAATGATAGCAATGACAGCAATGACAGCAATGACAGCAATGATCATATTTTTCCCTGATAAGGTTCAGTAAGGACTCATCTAAACATTCATTCATTCATTCATTCATTCAATGATTCAGGGGCTCCATCCAATTGGGGGACGCAGCAGTTGCAAGATGCCAGTCCATGATCTGCCATCCATTGCATATGAGATCAAACAAAAACAAAGAGTCCATTGATAAAAGATCATAAAACTGTTGTAAAAGCTCCAGAATTGCACAAACAGACTGAAACTGTGTCCAAGGCCTGCATATTATGCATATTATGTGCATAATACATTTACATTTCTTTTCCCCAAGTGCCGCTTCAGCACTTCCAATTGATGGCAACCGACGCAACGACATTAATGAAAACGTCATCCAAAATCTTTTTTTTTTTTTTTTTTTTTTTTTTTTTTTTTTTTTTCAAAGTGCTTGCCTGTTCTATTCCATGAAATAAACTTGCTGCCGCACGTTCAGGCAGGTGAGTATTCATGACTACGACTCACTACGAGTCTTCGACTGAACCTGACTGCAATCTAGGTCAGATGCATGACTACCACACACACTATCCTCCCCACATAAAAATCTTACATTGACTGTCAGTGACCTGAAAACTTGAACCGTCTTCGCAGACAGGCGTAATGGAAACAAGAACCACTAATTACCAATTATAATTACTAATTAGTAATTACTAATTACTAATTAATTACTAATTACTAATTACATATCTTCTTTTGCAAAGGCCGACAGCCTTGCGACGTCACCGTGATTCTGACCGCAGTGACCGGCCCCACGTAATGGAGGAACTTTGTTCATCTGGTTCTGTCTGGATTCGAACTGAGGTCTGCATTTCAACAGTTTGTGCATGGGTGTACACACTGAGCCAGTACTATATACTACATATAATTTGATATAAAAGTCATCATCAGGTCATCGATAACTGCCGGGTGAAGTATATATAAGAAGCAAGGGAGAAAAGGACAAGAAATGGGGGGGCTGTGACCGACTTCATTGGAGTTTCCAAAAAAACGCTGGCCCCTTCTGTTGTGGGGCGAAACAGTCCTGTTGCTTATCACCGCCGATTCACCGGCTCATATTCGTGTGTTTGTGTGTAAGCTTACATCGATGAGGATGGTTGACCATGCATTGGCAAGCCAGCAAATAAAGTCAGCAAGCCAACCAGCAAGTCAGCCAGCAAGCAAAGCCAACTAACAAAGCCAGCAAGCAAAGCCAGCAACAAAGCCAGCAAGCCAACCAGCAAGTCAGCCAGCAAACCAGATCAGCAAGCAAGACCTGCAAGCCAGCAAGCCAACCAGCAAGCCAGCCAGCAAGCCAACCAGCAAGTCAGCCAGCAAGCCAGATCAGCAAGCAAGACCAGCAAGCCAGCAAGCCAACCAGCAAGCCAGCCAGCAAGCCAACCAGCAAGTCAGCCAGCAAGCCCAGCAAGCAAGCCAACCAGCAAGCCAGCCAGGAAGCCAACCAGCAAGTCAGCCAGCAAGCCAGCAAGCCAGCCAGCCAGCCAGCCAGCAAGCCAGCAAGCAAGACCAGCAAGCAAGCCAGCCAGGAAGCAAGCAAGCCAACCAGCACGTCAGCCAGCAAGCCAGCAAGCCAGCAAGCCAGCAAGCCAGCAAGCCAGGCAGCCAGCCACCCAGCCAGCCATTCAGCCATTCAGCCAGCAAGCGAGACCAGCAAGGAAGCAAGCAAGCCAGGAAGCAAGCAAGCAGCAAGCCCATGGGCAAGCGAGCAATGAGTAAATTCAGAGACAACTGAGTTCAGCAAACTCAGAGCGCCGTGATTGAATGGAACATGATTGATGACGTGGAAGGTGTGCAGCTGAAGAGTAAGGGCATACTCACGGTTGGGGTTTTTCGACCGATTTCCGAACGTAATTGCTTGCTGTCGTATATATATTGTATATATATATTCAGGAGTAAGTAAGGCCCTAGTGTGAATACGCTGCTCTAGGTGAAGAAGTGAAGTCGTCATCATCATAATCAGCCGCATAGCACTTAATTACCTAATTTAAAGCGCGTCAAGAATGAAAAACCGGTTATCAAATGCAATGGTTTCTGGGACCCAGTGGAAATCGTCGCCAAATTGGTAGTTCCTTCCTGGCACCACATGGAAATAGCCTCCAAATCTGGTGGTTCCTTCGTGGGACACCACGAAAATCGCTGCCAAATCCGATAGTTCGCGGGACCCCGTCGAAATTGCCGCCAAATCGGACGGTTCATGGGACCATGGAAATCACCAGTTGAATCAGTCTTTCTGGGACCATGGAAATTGGCGCCAAAAAACATAGATGGTTCCTTCCTGGGACCCCATCATGATGAAAACCGCAGCCAAATCAACGGTCCCCCCCCTCCTTGGACCATAAAAATCGCCGCCAGATCCGATGGTTCCTTCGTGGGACCCCATGGAGATGGCCGTCAAGTCTATGGTTCCTTCCTGAGACCGTTGAAATCGTTGCCATTTATAGGGATGGCTCCTCCCTCGACCCAGGGTCTCCATGGAAATCGCCGCAAAATCAGACCCTTCCTGGAAATTGCCGCAAAATCAGACACTTCCTTGGACCCTGGGACCATGGAAATCGCCGCCAAATCTGATGGTTCCTTCCTGGGACCTCAGGACATCACTTTCAAATCGACGGCTCCCTTCCCTCTAACCGACGAGGATGGATATCACCACCAAATCAGATGGATGGATGAAATCGTTGCCCAATCCGATGGCTCCTCCTTCCTGTTGAACCCATGGAAATTGACTTCAAAGGGAAGGGTCCTTGCTGGGACCCCATGAAAATCGCCATCAAATCAACGATTTCCCTTCCTGGGACCACCGAAATAAAATCGCCACAAAATCAGATGGATGGATCATTTCTGGGACCATGGGAATCGTTGCCAAACCCTATCGGTTCCTTCCTGGGACCCCATGAAAATGGCCAGCAAATCAGACGGTTCCGGGGACCATGGACGGTCTTTGCAGACTGCGGATTTCCACTTCATCAGGGGGAGCCTTCATGAGCTCGCGATTCTTGAGCTTGGAGTACCGCCAGCCGTAGAAGAAGTAGACGACGAATCCGAGGCCCATCCAAATGAAGAGCCGGTAGATTGTCTGTTTGGTTGCACTAGACAGTAAGAAACCACAGGCGAGAATGGACAGACCAGGAATGCCCCAGGGGGGGCCGGGAAGTTTGAACTTACGAGGGGCTTCACGTTGGGTGTACCTGAGGATGATGACCCCCAGGGAGACTAACATGAAGGCGAAGAGCGTCCCGACAGAAGTTAGAGTGGCCAAGATGTCCAGAGGCACAAATGCCGCAAGGCATCCACAGGCAATCCCAGAGACCCAGGTCGAGATGAAAGGAGTGGCCGTTGAGTCCTTCACTTTGCTCGCCCATGCCGGGAAAAGTCCATCTTTAGACATGGAGTAGAAGATGCGCGTTTGCCCCAACAGTTGCACCAGCATCACAGAAAACAGCCCGCACAGGGCACCCACGTCCACAATGATAGTGAGCCATTTCTGACCAGTCCTTCCCACCGCTGTGGAGACTGGATGATCCGAGTTCAGCTCCCGATATGGTACAACACCCACCATTACCGTGGCTACGGATATATATAGCACTGTACAGATGACCAAGGAGCTCAAGATACCGATGGGCAAGTCACGCTGAGGCTGCCGGCACTCGTGTGCGACCGTGGAGACTGCGTCAAACCCTATATATGCAAAGAAGACCACCACTGCCCCTTGGAACACCCCACTCCATCCGTATTTCCCTCGTGTCTCGCCCTTCGGAATAAAAGGCTTGTAGTTGTCGTTGTTCACAAACTTCGCACAGCCGAAGATCACCAGCAGCACGATTACTATCTTCACCAGCACGATGACCGTGTTCACAGTCGACGACTCACGGATCCCCCATGCCAAGATTGCGGTAACTACAAGGACAACGGCCAAGCTGACGATGTTAATGTAACCGCCGGTGATCTCGAACTTGTCGTGAATGTCACTGAACGACAGGGGAGAGGTTTTCCACTGATCAGGCACCACGAGACCGAACGATTGATCGATGAAATCCGTGAAGTACCCAGCCCAACTCACTGCCACAGCGGCGCAGGAGACGATGTATTCTAAGATCAGATCCCATCCAATGATCCAGGCAATTAATTCTCCCATAGTGGCGTAGCTGTAAGTGTACGCACTGCCAGAAACAGGAATCATAGAGGCGAGCTCGGCATAACACACGCCAGCCAATGCAGAGGCAATTCCGGCGAACACGAAGGAGAGGATGATAGCCGGGCCAGCATGACGAGCAGCTGCCTGACCTGTCAGCACAAAGATCCCAGCTCCGATGATGGCCCCGATCCCCAAGAAGGTGAGATCTAACGGTCCCAATGTGCGTTTGAAACTCGAATCCTCTGCATCCTTTCTCAGATCCTCCACTGTCTTGCGCACAGTCATCCGCTGAAAGAACCGCAGTGAACTTTCGGAAATCTGCTTGAAGCACTGTATTTGTTGGCAGTTTACGGGATTAGGAAAAAAAGGAGAGAGAGGAAACAAAAGATTTGACGACAAGACACAGACAAACAGTAGGACATGGAAAGAGTGTCTCAGTCACTGCATGCAGGGAAAAAGCCCACAGCATTGCATAATAGACATCAAACAACAAAAAGAAAGAGGAAAACAGTAGAAAACGAGAGAAAGAAAGACTTCGCAGGAAGATAGCCCATAGCACTGGATTGAAAAAAAAAAAAAAAAAAAACATAGCGCTAGATAACTGAAATAAGAGAGAAAGGCAGACGACGGCGACACAGTCCCAGCAGAGAGGTACACAGAAGCATGCAGCTGGAAAAACTGCAAAGAACCAACCTTCAACATGCAGTTCCGTGAAGCATAGGGTTTGATGTCTCTGCCGCCATATGGCACCAGTGGGTTTCTTTTTCTACCAGTCTGACCCGCCCACAGACGGGATCGTTAGGAAGGTGAACTCAGAAAGTTCACGTGCTGAAAGAGAAAGCTTATGCCTTGCTTCCTCGTATAAGTACCGAAACTCCCTCGTGGAGAACTGTACTAGGATACCATTCCTCACTGCTTCCCGGTTGTCAAGGGCTTTAAGCTTCATTACTACGACAAGCACGGGATTAGAGGAGGGTACAAGGTTTAACGGATACAAAGGGCTTCAGAAACAGGTCTCGAAATGACTACAAAATAAGGGGGGTTGCATACACCAGGTGATAGGAGTTCTGCCACTAGAACAGGACGAGTGTAGACATAGAGGCAAGGTGGACACCATCCTGGGTGGGGTCAGGCCAGCAGGACGTAGGAGCTCTACAAATTGGGAGGGTAACATACGCAGCCCCGAGGGAAAGAAGGATGCTCTGGAGCAAGAACTCTAATGGCCATATGCCCAACAAACATTGTATTACAAAGATGTATCCAGGGGACGCTGGACCCGATTTCCAGCAGGTGCAATAGATGGAGCCTCCCAGACACACCTAGCACCCTTCAGGTTGTTCTTTTTTTTTTTTTTTTTTTTTTTTTTTTTTTTTTTTTTTTT
>BFEA01000416.1:950329-962202 GCA_003427395.1 Chara braunii | reverse complement strand
GGATCTGGGTGCTCGGCAGACCTAAGGGGCCCTGATACAGGTGTGCCCACCCTAAGTGAAAGCGGGCCTAACAAATCTCGAGAGGCCCTCTGCTATCAATTTCGTATTTGGGGTCCAGGCAGTTGTGACGTGCCAGTTGGTTGAGGGAAACACAGGCCAAGCAGCAAAGACATTCCACGGCCTTCCAGGCTTTTCCTGAAATGCAGGCCCTGGGCAAGAATCGCAGCCTCATACACAGACAGTTGGGAGGCCCAACTGGACGAGGCCCAGTAGCTGCAATAGAGGCACAGCCTCCTGGGGCCTACCGGAAGCTTCTGGGCAGAGGCCCAGGCCAGCCAGGCCGCCAGGGGAGGCAGATTCTTCCCATATAGGAAAGAGCTCGCTGCCTGGTCTGGGATTCGGGCACTTGCATGCTAGCGGCAGCGCTGCTGGAGCGGACGCTCGTAGGCTGCTGCTGGTGCTGAGAGGCAAGGTGAAAGCACGTGTGGTCGTATGTGAGTGAGGGCGCTGCTGAGGGCAGCGCCATAGCCCAGCCTACACAGCTGGCTGGGGCTTGGACTACAGTGGGGCGCAGGGGTGGTCTTCGGGTGTACAGAGGGAAGACTTGGGTGTAAGTCGAGGGAGAGAGAGAAGGATGATGAGGAGGAGGATGTGAGGGCACTTACCTGGTATTGGCAAAATGGTCTGCATTGGGCGACATCTTCAAGTACTTCGTTGGCTGCTGACGTCAACAGTTGCATTGTCAATTAGTAGGCAGATGGTAGCTGTGTAGGGAGTAGGCTGGGCGCCTAGCGCCAAGTAGAGAGAAGGGCCTGGACACATATGTTGGTGGTGGCGAGAGCAAGCTCTCATTGACATTTGGTTTTTCAGTGTTACGATTCTCCATTGGTGTTATATTGGGGCAATGCTGCTTTCTGGACACTGTGATACATTCTGGCTTTCAATGTGATTGTGCAATCTGGATATTGTCATCTCGCTATTGCTCATTTTTCTTGCACAGTCTATTTGTGGGGAGCTTCACGTGCTGGGAACCGGGGCCAGCGTCCCTTATGAAAAACAATAGGATTGAAACAGAGTGATTAAGAGTTCAGATATCTTTGTAGTCAGAACAGCACCGGGGCACTGCAGAAAAATGTGTTGCACAGTTTCACGGGCCTTGCGGGATGGGAAGCCATTGCAGCAGTATTTATGTGCCATGCCAGCTGTAATTTTTTCCCACTTGGCAGAAACTAGTACAACTACTCTCACACCCAGGCAGCTCAGCTGCAAATTAGTAAATTACCCACTTGGCAGAAATTACCTTTTGTTTTTTTTTTCTAAATCCACCCGCGACAACAGGTAGGAGTGATCCCCGGCCAGCTGCAAATTACATGCGGTGCCAGCTGCAAATTACGGACTTGGCTATAGAGTTTTGTGTAGATTTTTTCGGTGCCACAGTCTCACGTCTACATCATATGAGAATGCCGGGAAGCTAACATATACCAAACTTTGAGATACTGTTTGTTGTACTTGGGACGCTGGACCCGGTTTCCGGCAGGTGACGCTCCCCACCAATAGACTGGAGCAGCCTGCACCAGATGGGGGGGAAAAAAAGAGGAGAAAAAAAGAGATCTAGACTGGTTTGGCAGCGCATCCATCCTTCATGCACACACATCTGATTGAAACTCCAGCTTGATAATCGCCTGAATGTCATCCATACTTATGCATACAGCCAGTGCATAAGCAACTCTGTGCCCTTTTAATGACTAATTTCTATGAAGCTTGAAGAATCCACATCCACATGGTGTGTTGAGTAACGACGTGCCCAATATCTAGGCAGTTCTAGGCATGTGATTCTACATGAGAATATGGATGACATTGGATGTGCCTAATAGGTCGACGGTACTAGGCACGCGATTGTACAAGAGAGTATGGATGTGCCTAATATGTAGACGGTACTACGCACGTGATTGTACACGAGTGTAAAGTCAGTGGAAAGGAAGGACGGGAAAGATGATGCCACTTTGTCGGGTGCAAGGTTGCATCCATGTGTGTGTGTGTTTTTTAAGAGACTGTCAGCAGAACGAAGCCTCTTCCACCCCGGTGGTGAGTAGATCCAAAGAGAACGACAACCTCCCTTCTTCTTTGCGGAGTATATAAACTTCTGCTTCAAATCGAGTATGTGGGGTTCAATTGTACCCACCAATAGATCGGAGCAACCAGGAAGCCCGCTAGAGGGGGATGCTCTTATCACCTCCTCTAGCAAGGAAACTCGTTCCTAAATTAAAAAAAGAAAAAGAAAAAGAGTGGTTCAGTTGTACCTGGTTGAGCTATTCCCATCCCTCTTTCTATATATATATATATATATATTTATTTTTTTTCTCAATACCTCTCAAAAGTACGGCAATATTTTCTCCAGCAAAGCCTTGCTCCAAAAGTCTTCTAAGCATTTCCAGTCTTGTAACAACAGTACTAGTGTTTTCACCCGAATACAACGTACCGTCATTATAGATGTTATGTATTTGGGGCAGCTGTGATTCTGGCTACGACAATAATGACGGTACGTTGTATTGGGGTGGGGTGAACACACTAATTGAAGCAGCCTTACCTCACAATCTTCTATAGACTTACATATTATATTTTTTAAATGATTAAAATGTTTTACTAATTGTAATCTTGCGATGAAACGGCCGATTCGTTGTTCTATTGTGAGAGGTGCAAGGTCGACCACCTCTGTGAACTTGCGCGTGGAATGCATACACACCTGCTTGCTTTTCAGCACACCTGCACCTTCAAGTTGTATTTTCTGCTCTCTTCGTGATGATCATTTTGATCTGCATGTTGTAGTTGTGCACGGGGGGAGTGCGGAGGCGAAGGGGAGGGAGGGGAGAAGCGAAGCAGAAGAGGAGAAAGTCTTACTTAGAGTAGAAACACAACATGCCCCCTGATAGTGTTGCAGCCTGCAGGCACAGTTAAGAACCCGGCCACAGTAAGACTATTTGGCACATCTTGAAGGTGATGAACTTAGAGTCTTAGACACAAGAGAACACTGGAAGAGGCCACCGCACTCAAAAAAGAAAAGGGCAACATCAAGACAACATTTAGAAGGAGAGGAAGCAAAGAATTAAAAAAAAGGCGGTATGATTCCCTGTGTGTGTCCAATCGAAAAAAAAAAATCAATTTTTTTTGAAACAATGAATGTACATTAGAATGAATCATGTAGATAAATCATAGAATAGATTACCTTCTTTCTTGAAGTCACGTTTGCCATTGTGAGAAGCCCTGCGAGGATGAAGTCCGATCCACTAATCAAGTGATGTGCAATCTCCAAGTATTTCCGGTGTCTTCCTCACGGCGCACACCTCCTGTACAATTTCCAACATTAAAGTTGAGTAAATAAACAGGATGTCATCATTGTCATGTCAACAGATTACTACAAGTGCCCAGTCTTTTTTTTTTTTTTTTTTTTTTTTTTTTTTTTTTTGACCTTTTTCCCCATCTAGTGAAGGGATCAAACCTCTTCACCTCTTTGTGGGCGCCAGATCATGATTATACCTACTAGTTTGCATCTCGCTATCCACAAATGGCGAACTTAAAGTTTTGATAATGAAGACCAGTAAAAAACCAAAACTAAATTTACAACAGATTACTACGAGTGCCCAGTCAATCTCCAGGTATTTCCAGAATCTTCCTCACGGTGCACACCGCCTCTCAATTTCAAACATTAAAGTTAATTAAACAAACAGGATGTCGACGGATTACAAGTGCACAGTCAATCTCTCCTGCAAAGACATAAAATTGTACCGACTACCGGAGTTGACTTTCATACATCTAGCATCCAACCCCTATGACAAACCTCAACTTACATAGGAAAAAACAAGAAGATATACGATTGCAAAAGGCTAAAACCTGTGCATGGCCGGTAGCTCAGTGGGTGGAGCACCGGATGGAAATGCACATTGTGGTATAAGGTTGTGGGTTCAAAACTCAATTACAGCCTTGGGCATGGACACCAGCGGGCGTTGACCAAAGCACGGCCATTCACACACTCCCTTTGGGCTGACGAATAGTAACAATTACAGACACTGTCTGCGCACCACCCAAGGGGTCTAGTCCATGGTTGTAGTATGCTGGTAGCAGGCCTTGGGGGAGGGCTGCTTGAATGGTCTGCGTTGGGCGGTGGTACGACGTGTGTGTGTGTGTGTGTGGGTTGTGTGTGGTGTGTGGTCCAATGATCTCTGGGTCATGTCTTGTGTCCTCACCATGGTCGGGGTAGAGAAGTTAGGTTGGGTAGAGGTCTTAGGTCTAGATTAGGTTAGGTAGGAATTTGTGTAGAGATTGTGGGCCAGACTGTGTGCGCCGCATTGTTCGTATGCACTGCTCTGTGGGTGTGTCATGGCTGTGTCTACGTAGTAGTTTCCCGGCCTCACGGTACACCTGCGAGAGTCCATACTTACAATACTTACATTGTACGATCCTGCTCCCGGTCCGGCTCCACTCTCTACACCCCCCTTGAGTAGGGTAAGGGTTGGGTGTTAGCCGTATACGATTCCCAAGGGCGGGCCTCATGTCTATCTTACGATGCTTGCGGGATGGGCTTCATCTGGGTTGGTACCTGTCTGTGTTCCCAATTAGGGGGCCCAATCGGGGCATGAATCTGGGGAAGGGTCTCTGGGTAGGGCTCTCATCTTAGGCAGGGGAGGGTGGGTTGTCGCATTGATAGTAGAAGGGTGGTTAACACCCATAGAGTCTGCTAGATGTGATACAGATGGGGAACGACCACATATCTGTGACCCCTCCTATGTCCAGGTCGTCCTTGAGAATTCGGGGTGTCCCTATGGTAGCGCCCAGGGGGGGATACTCATATGAGACCCGCGGAAGGCGCGGGTTGATGTAGGTCTAGGTCTAGAGACAGGTCTGGGTCGCACCGCTGAAGGTCTCAACTTGCGATCTGATTGACAACAAAATGTTCACGAATGAAGCCCCCTGGAGGAGACTGTCCTTGGGGCTGTCACAATCCATATAGATGATCTCCCCACTGGTCGAGTACAACCACAAGCACCTCCCGAGGCCTAGCATCCAGCCTCTACTACGATCTGGACTCAAAAAAAAAAAAAAAAAAAAAAAAAAAAAAGGCTAAAAGGCTAGTAAAGCTGATATGGTCCTCTATGCACCAAAGTTGGCAGTAAAAAAATGAAAAAAACATAATTTCAATTAAGTCAATTAAGTTCATTAATTTAATACTATTGTGAGGAATCAGGCCCTCACAGAGGCCCCACAGGCCCTCGCCGGCGCCCCTGAAATTTCCAGTGGGCTTCAGGGCCACGGGGGCGGGTTTTCCTTGAGCCTGGCGGCCTTTTCCTGGCCCTGAGACGGGCCCTTGTTGTGTGACCGGGTCCTTCGACTTTTGGGCCGCGCAGTCCTGGCCCTCCACGTCGCATACGGCTCTCGGCTAATAAGAATGCGCCGTGCGATGCAGGCCACGTTGCACAGTTGCACATCCCAACTGTCAGGCCTGGTCCCTGGACACAGTGCCTGGCCTAGGACCTGAAGCTACTGGGCCCCTGGGCGCACAGACACTTTCCGTAAAGGAAAGTGCTTGCCGCCTGCCCGGTCATTCTGGCCTGGGTGCACCTAAGGCAGCGCTGCTGGATTGGGCGCAGATGCCGCTGCTGGGCGCAAGGGGCCAGGGCGCACACGGGTGCTAGGCGAATGCTGCATGGAAGAGGCATGCGAGCCTGCCATAGCCGGGCGAAGCTCGCTGGTTGCCAGTTTGGGCGATGGTGGTCCTTGGGCAAGGGAGAGTGACTGTGGGGGGTCGGGTCTGCATGAGCGACTTTTTGATGTACAGTGGTCTTCTGCTGAAGCACTTCCTGGTTGCATCTTCATAATGTAGGCACCAATAGATGGAGCGGCCCACCAGGCAAAGCCTCAATTCGGGTGGTTCTCCTACCACCACTGGGATAGAGGCCTTGCACAAGGGCCTTTCAAAAAAAAAAAAAAGAAAAAAAAAAAAGTAGGCTAGTGTAGGTGCTGAGAGATAGTAGGTTCGGTGCTGAGCGCCATATGGGAAGAGCGACATTGGATACACTGCTTATGGTGGCGAGGTGGGACTGACATTGACATATGAGTTCATTGCTTTGCTCTGATTTGGCTTGTATCTTGGTGCATACTACTTTCTGCTTGGCGGACGACTATCTGGTCTTCAATGTGATGATGATGCAATTTGGTTTTCTGTCTTTCGCCCTCACTCATTTTCCTTGCGATTTGGTATCAGAGCTGGTTCAGAGATCGCCTCACTGGTGCTGGTGTTTGGGTTACTTGGTGCGTTGAGCGGTCTTCATTGCAGTAGGGATACTTGAGCGCTGGTTTGGTTGTTGTCCGATCCTGGGTAGAGAGGATCGGGCCGGAAGGCTATGGATATGGCGGGTGTATGTGGGATGATGAGTGTATGCTGATGTGGCATTTATGCTGAGGTGGCACTGCATTGCATTGTGGGTGGTGCCCAGGCAACGACCGGTCATCAAAATGCACGTCAGGCGTCATCAGCTCTTTGGTGAGAAATCTGTGGTTGGGGGCAGCTATTTTAAGGTACATTGTTCCTGACCTTATCTACCCTCTCCATCTCTTCTTACCAAAGAGGGAGAGAGTCCTTTCTTCAGAGTCCTCTCTTGGTTCAGGAGTCCTAAAAATAAAAAAAAAAGGTGTTTGCTGACTGCTGACACCTGACAGACAGCAATAGTATAGTACTGCAGCAGTCCACCATCTCCAATTCTATGCTTTGCTGTTGTTCCAGAACTAGTTGAAGTAAAGATAGAGTCATTTGCACGAGTCTGTGTATTTTCTGGTCACACTGCCTGAAGTGCTTTCTGAGTTTCAGACCGAATATTTATTTATTTATTTATTTTCATCTCGGCCAGACACTATGCTGTCGTAGGTTCCCGGCAGGAAGCTCTTAGTACACCTGTCGTATAGCAGGTCCTGCCACCTGGTGGAGAGAGGTAGTTGCGAGCAAAAAGTGGAGCTCAGCGTAGGTGCAGGGCAACAGGAGCTGCTGCAGAAGCAGAGCTAGAAATAGAAAAGCTAGATTGGAGAACAAGGACGCAGACATGGCCATCATAGAGGGATTAAGGGAGCCCATTTTGTGCTGGGCATTTGCTAGTACATAGTTGTACACGGCAGCAAGATGGATGAGCTTCAGTCCACTTTGGACCAGGTACTTAGGGCCCTTCATGGATTGGGAAGGCCAGTTCCCTCCACCATGGCCGGGCCTAGTATCGGGCCGCAGCCTGTTATCACGCCGCTAACGACCTTACCGGTGATGGAAGCGTCTTTTGTTCCTCAGTTTGGTATGCCTGTATCAGGTGAACAGTTAGCGTTAGGTGCGCGGACTCAGGCTTCTTCTTCTCCCAGCAAGCTGATGCAGCAGATCCAGCAACTTGCCCAGCCGCGGGTACAGCCTTCGGCACCACAGGCACAGGCTGCTGGGTCAAAACTCCAATGGGTCCCTTACCACTACCGGGATAGTAGCCTTACAAAAAGGGCTTTTAAACCAAAGAAAAAAAAAAAGAAAAAAAAAAGAGAACTGTGCCATTCACCAGAGATAAGAAGGACGAGCATTTCAACACTTGGTTGACAACTGTGCCGACGTAGGTTATGGCCAAGTTGACGCGGCTCGATCAGGAAGTAATCTTGGCTGCATCCTATTTGAAGGGATCGGCCGCAAGGTGGCTTGACGGTTTAGTGATGCAAGAGTGGTACGATCGGAATTTTTATGCTTGGGCTCGGGCCCAAGATTTGAATTCGTTTCTGATGCTCGTAGAGCAACGGTTGTACAACCCGCAGAAGGTGCAGCAGGCCACCGATGTGTTGGCCAAGACTCGAAGAAGTATAGGATGTCACGCGAGCTCACCAACACCGTAGAGAAACTGGTGTTGTCCGGGGGGTGCGCTATGACCGACATATGCTCCTAACTACATACTTACGGTGCTAACCTATAGACATTAAAAATGCGTTAGTCAGCATCGACATGCACGATTTCTCTTACTTCAGCAAGAAGGCCTCAGATTTGGAGGCCAAGCTAGGGAGCGCGCAGCAGGCGCCAACTGATGGGAGGAAGAAAAAGATCCCACAGGATTGGAGAAAGAAGGGTCGCCTCATGTTTATGGATTCGGATGAGAATCAGGAAGACGATATTTCCGATCTTGTGGCGGAGACAAAGTATATGGGCGGTGAGTAGAGTTCAGAGGGAGGAGGGACTCGATCAGGACGTGTGGTGGGACCGGTATGTTTGCAGGGCGTGCATTAACTATGGCCAGTACAGTCACACACACACACACACCAAGTGCAAGAATAAGAAGGTCACCAAGAAGATTCCACCCGTGGTAGGTGCTCACATATCTTTTGCGCAGGTGAGTACTTCTGCGAGTACATCCCAGGGAAACACGTCACGCCAGGTGGAAGTTATAGCTGCTTCTACTCAAGCTGAAGTGGGGGATGTTTCCTCACCCCTTCAGGAGATGGCTAAAGCTGTTGCTCCTTAGTCAACCTGTGGACAGGTGACCAAACGATACTTTGTTCATTAGATGTGTCTGAAGCCTTAGAGTATCTTGAAACAGAGTGGTCAGAAAAGGACCCTCGTGAGTTGTGGGTGGTGATGGAAAAGGGTCCCAAGGGCGAGCATTTCATAGTGGAAGTCAATCTAGACGGTTGCGAGTGTGGTGCCTTCGCAGACATTGGCTCCACTAGGAACTTTATTAATTGCACTTGTGTTGAGAGGCTGCGCTTAGGGGACCGAGTGTAGGACTTAGTAGGGTTGTAGTCTCTACCTTAGCCAACAAAGAGTGCATGGTTGTACAAGACTGCATAAAGGACATGGTATGTACCTTCGCCTATGGACGAGGGGAACTTCATCATAAGATTTCATTCTTGGTCAGCGACAACTTGCCATTCGACATGCTATTAGGTATGTACTACCTCAAGATTGATAAGGCCCAGTTCAACTGGGACAAAAAGATGCTTAAGCATGTATTGCCTGACGGGAGGGCCGTTAGACTGGCGAAGGATTGTGGCAGCTGTTTAGTGAACTCGTATGGCTGTATGTGCACACACGCGTTTTACAATTATTATAAACAAAAAAACAAGGAGGGTATGTATCTAGTCCTCATCTTTGAGAAGTGGGAGGCTGTAAAAACACCACCTCAGATAGAAGTCGTCGTCACAAAGTATCCAGACCTTTTCGAGGAGCCTTCGGGGGTTGTTGCAAGGGAGGTTGTCCACTCAATATAAATTATTACCGACAACAAAGTGCCTAAGAGAAGCATCTATAGGATGGCTCCTACCGTGTTGGACGATCTCCACCGATAACTGAAAGCGCTAACAGAAAAAGGATGGATCCGGCCTAGTACATCTCCCTACGGTGAGCCAATCTTATTCGTTTGGAAGAGAGGGGGATAATTGAGGATGTGCACTGATTATCGAGGCCTCAATATCATCATTGTGGAAAACGCGGAGCCTTTACCCACATCGATGACCTTTTGGATAGGGTGCAGGGATGTAAGTACTTCATTGAGATAGATTTGAAATCCGGCTACCATCAGATTGCGATCAAACCCGAGGATCAATACAAAAAAAAAACATTTCAAACCCAATATAGTTTGTACGAGTTTGTGGTGATGCTCTTTGGTTTGTGCGACGCGCTGGGTACATTCCAGCACGCCATGAACAAGGTTTTCCATTACTACTTAGATAAGTTTATAATCGTATACCTCGATGACAATTTTTATCTTTAACATGACTGTGAAGGAGCATGTGCAGCACGTTGACCTTGTGCTTGGTCTCCTTCGGCAGCACAAGTATAAAATTAATTTGGAATGGCTAGTATGAAAGACTGGGCATGACCTTAGTCTTTGACGGAGGTCAGGTCCTTCTTGGGGATGACACTTCTTGGGGATGGCGGGATATTGTCATATTCTCATTAAGAACTACAGTACAGTCTACACTCCCTTGACAGACCTCACACGCCTTGACACCCTGTGGGAGTGGATAAACGATTACGAGAGAGTCTTCAAGTGATTGAAGTATGCTCTCATGCATCACGAGCCCTTGAGGCTTTTCGATCCCGAGAAACCATTTATCGTGACAACCGACGCAAACCAGTACGACATTGGCGCGATTTTGGAGGCATTATCTGTTGGGTAAATTGTTCCTAGTGAGATTTGACCATCAAACCCTCAAATGGATTAAAACGCAACATACCCACTTTGACTCTCTCAAAAGATGGATAGAAGTCATTGATCGGCATGGCTTCAAACTCGAGTATCTCAAGGGGGAGTACAAGGATGGTCTCTCAGGTAGGCGAAATTTCTGGGTGCGCTGATAACTAAGTTCGGTTTATCTTATTATCTAACTCGATCTATGGTTGAAGCCTATAAGGAAGACGTCGTGATGAAGAACATCATCCCCAATCTCGAGGTCAAAGACAAAACTACGTTGGACAAGTTTATGGTGGTGGTCGGTTTGCTCTTTCTTGAAAAGGCTGGGAATAAAAGACTATGTGTGCCGTCTAGAGAGTCTTTGCGTAGTTTGTTTTTAGGAGAGTGTTATGATGTGTCCGAACACTTCGGCTACAAGAAGACAAGTGCTAACATAGTTCAACGATTTTGGTGGCCAGCTATGCTTGAGGACGCGAAGCACTACATAGAGACTTGTCAAGTTTGCCAACATAACAAGCCAAGGACACAAGTGCCGCTTGGGCTAGTAAATCCCTTGTCCATTCCCGCTGGTTCGCAAGAGAGCGTGTCCATGGATTTCATGGGTACCCTCCTAACCAGCAAGAGTGGCAAGAGACATTTTTGTCATAGTGTATCGTTTCACGAAGTATGCTAGGTTGCTTGCCATGCCGGGACCGCAAAGACCGAGCGCGTTATTAAATTATTTATGGATCACTGGGTGCGTGATTTCGGACTGTCCAAGTCAATTGTAAGTGATAGAGATGTTCGTTCTACTAGGGACATGTGGAAGAATGCGGCTGAAGAGATGGGCAGCCAACTCCAAATGACTTCAGGGAATCACCCTGAACCCTATGGTCAAGCCAAGCAAATGAACCGCTTGGTGCAGCATTTGATTCGGCATTATATCAAGCCGATGCAAGAGGACTGGGGTGAAAAACTTCCTCTAATCGCCATCCTGTAAAAAATAACACGATGCAAAGCACCACGGGTGTCTCTCCAAATGAGCTTCACTTGGGTTGAAAGCCTAGATCAACATTAGACTTTCTAGTTCCCGAAAACCGACCAGCTGCAATATCTGGCACCCTAGAGTCTGGTGTCCAATATGAGAATTTGTTGCACCAGGCTGTCGAACACATACGGAAAGCTCAAGATGATATGATAGCATCTAAGAACAGACAGGCAACAATCCATATTTCAGGTAGGAGAACAAGTTTGGGTTAAAGCACCAGTACATGGGCACCTGGGCCGCGGGCCTGACACCTTGAATTCTGGAGGCGCGAAACAGAAACGTGACCGCCGATCGAATTTATCAACGGCGGGCACAGTGTTTGACATTGCAGCCTCGTTTTCTTGTGGCGACAAGTTTCCGACTGCAAGGCTGGGGCCGTGTACTGGCAATTGAAGTCTAGCGAGTTTGGACAGGACTCGGGAGACTGGCATCTCTAGGATACTAATGCCACACTACTTCGGTCCTTGGGAAGTCCTTCATATCGTGGGGAATGATCCGGATGGACCCTCCTACATCATTCGTATCCCTGGTCACGCCTCATAAAGAAAAAAGAAAAACAAAGAAAAAAAAAACGTTCTCTTTCTCAACGCGCACGGGTAGGGGGGGAGAGAGAGAGAGAGAGAGAGAGAGAGAGAGAGAGAGAGAGAGAGAGA
>BFEA01000416.1:938807-949969 GCA_003427395.1 Chara braunii | reverse complement strand
GAGAGAGAGAGAGAGAGAGAGAGAGAGAGAGAGAGAGAGAGAGAGAGAGAGAGAGAGAGAGAGAGAGAGAGAGAGAGAGAGAGAGAGAGTCTCCAGGGAAAGAGTAGTGAAGAAAGAGAACGAAAATCCTCTCCAGGTTAGGAGTAAGAGTAGAAGACCTCCGCTGGACCCATGGAAAGGGTCCATGACTGGCACAAGAAATGGACACATATCCCACCACCTTTGGCTACACATGCTCACAGTTAACCCTATATACAAACTGATCCACACTCAGAGAGACATAAGGGACAGGATCAGAGAACGATGAGCCAGGCATCCAAACATAGCACAAATGATGTCCAAAGGATAAAAGTCTTTATTGATTACAATTTACAAAAGCAAACCTGGTAAATCAGGAGGTCAACAATGGAAGATCACTCACAGATGTCTACCAATGAAAAAGACTGGGTCATAAACCACACCCTCTTGAAACAGATAGGGGTACTCTTGTCGTGGTGTAAGTTGTGCCTGCCATGTGACGAACTATTCTCTGCAACCGCGTGACTTTCTGCGCAAGGCTACTTCGGGGGTTGAATCGGGATGGTGCGTTGGATTGCATGGGTGCCCTTGCTTTTCTTGTTTTTTGAATTGAGGCTGGCCTGGTCCCACGATAGTTGGTAGTTGAGCGCGTCTTTGCGAGCGTGGAAGATAACTGTTGCCATAGCTTTTTTCTTGTACTGCTGTGGGAAATGGGAATTTGGGCACGATCGTCGCGCAGGAAAATCTTTTTGAATTTTCAACTGATGTCGAGCCCCCATGGGCTCTCAGGCTCGAAATTTTCTTCTCTCAGAATTTCTTCTTGTAATTAGGATTTAGGCTAGGAATTTGGGTACATCGCAATTTTGTTGCACGTCGCTTCTTGCTTGTGCACGCTTTGCCGCGTCAAGATCTGTGCTCTGACTTTTCCGTGCCTTAAACTTATGTGTAACTGTAATTCTTGTTTTGGCGGGCGTGATTGTAACTGTAATCCTCTCGTTCTTGATATCTTTTGTGGTGCCCTCGCGCGCGCATACTTCTCCCCCTGACCTATTGGCCTGAACGATTGCATGACCGTATCAATGTGTGGAGTGTGGCTACATCCCCCACGCCGCGGCCTGGCCATGCAGTCATAGGCACTTCCTTCCTCCTCCTTCCTTCCCACTCAGGCACAATCCCGAGTATCTCGCGCAAATGCGCATGCTATAAATTTTGCAAGCGCAATTAGCTCGCTCTCTATGAATTTTGAAGTTAGCGCGGTCGAGAGGATCAGCTAACAAGCAGGAGTCAGAACGTGAGTAGAGAGTTGGGCGATCCGACCGGCTGGTGCTCGACATGCGGAGTTGACGTGTGGTCGCAACGGACTGTGGCACACGGAAGAACCTGGCTTGCATGTTCGGGCTAAGCGGGGTGACAACTCTGTGTGGAGTGCGCGGCGACGGACTGCCCGCCTCAGGGTGTTGTGAAAAGAGAGAGAGAGAGAGAGAGAGAGAGAGAGAGAGAGAGAGANGAGAGAGAGAGAGAGAGAGAGAGAGAGAGAGAGAGAGAGAAAGAGAGAGAGAGAGAGAAGGAGAGACGAGATGTGTTGTGATGGTGCTTCTCTTCTATTCCTCTGAGCAATTTTGGTATCTGGCGTAAGTCGCCCTTACCTTTTTGGATCGGCATCTCGGGCTTTTTCTGTGTTTCTTCCCTGAGGATTGATGTGTGATTGTGTCCCCCGCTTCCCTCCTCCTTCTGCATGAATCGACAATCTGATTGGTTGGTCACCTGCTATCGAATTCCGTATGATCCCTGGCCAGTGGTCGACGAATTGATGCACGAATGATTGTCAACTCCTTTTTGGTGTGTGTGTGTTCGAAGCTGGATGCATGGATGTTTGGTGTTTTTCTGTCTAAGTATGAAACTAGATGAGCATGCTAGATGATAAGATGTCTGTCTCACAATAGGACCACCTACCTTCGGGTTAACAGGCCAAGTGTGTACTGGTTGTGAGCTGCCGATCTTTACCCGCCTGGCCGATGGACAGTTCTTGTGCACACACGTGTAAGCCCAGCCGAAGAAGGTCGTTACTTACACGCGTGTCTACAAGATCTGTACTCGGCCCGGATCCCTGAATGTCTGAATTTCCGCCTTACCGTGCAGTATGAATATCGAAATCCCCTTTCGTATTACTAACTGCGAGTGCCTGAGGGATTGTGAATTCCGGGAATATTGGGAGCACGCATGTTTGTCCACACGATTAAGGGCGGAACCTCCAGAATTCACCTACTTAACAGGGAACGAACGTATTTGCGAGTGGGATATTGACCAGGCCTTGGGACGTATCCCCCATCTCCCCGACTGCCCTAGCTCATACATGTGTCACGTCGTCGTGGAACCCAAAACCGTTGTTCCGGGGACCGAATTCCCTCCCTATCACCACATCCTGCCCTTTCACTCCCTGACCATCGTCCCCCGGCGCGCAATCGCTCCCTACTGGCCCCGACCCCATGCTCGGGGTGCCTGCAAGACCACGATTACCGAGCCTCCGGCTTCATCCGGCGAACTCGCTCGGAGGAAGAACGACGGGCGCACAGCCTTCAGCTGAAGCCGGCCACGTCGGATTTTGAGACCTGCGACGTTAGACGTCGGCAGGTGATCAGCCAGCGAGATAGCCATAGCATCCCGACGGTACACCAGATACGAGTCCGACCCAGACAACTGAACCCACGAAGGCGGTAGCTCCGCTCTCCGGACGTAAAATAGGACTCCGACCCGCGCCTACCCTCTTGCATTTGTATCCCTGAAACTTGTCACAGGAGATCTCAGTTCCAACCTGGGACTCCACCCCCACTTTCCTAAAATCCTTGGCACACCCCCTTTTCGCACTTCTAGGCCCACTCTCACTCCGATCAGGAAGTCGCGTCGGGCGTGAGGTTGGGGCGTCACAGCCAAACTCGCGCCTGGCGTGAGGTTGGGGCGTCACAGCCAAACTTCCCGCAGAGGACGATAAGAGAGCCACAAAACCCCCTCTTCTCTCTTGCCCAAGGGCGGTGGTGCTATATGGAGGTGGTCGGAGAGCGTATGGAGATGGCTAGTGGAGGGGACAAACTGGCCATGGGACTGGAAATCCATACTCCTTGCACACCACAAGAAACATAAAGGGACAGGATTTGTTGATAACTGGTATTGGATGGGGAATATGGACGTCAAGATGCACTCATGATGGATGGGGAATATGGACGTCCAGAGATGCACTCATGAATGGGAAGACGTCCAACAGGACTATGAGACAAGGGAGAATATTATGACATACATCGAAACAGCCATCTTGGGAGAATGGCAACAGGCACTGGACATCATCAAGCATCTGAGTGATCCAAATGAGAAAGAGTAGAAAATCAAAGAATTCTGTGACAAATGGCTGAACAACCCAGAGTCCAAAGAGATTGCAAGGGTGGAGGGGGAGGTATCGACACCTCGGGGGGTTCATATGCGATCTGTTGATTGGAGTAAGTTTGATCATACTTCCGAAATGAGGCCAGGTAGGGAGTTCTTAAGCCCATTCCCACCCTCGGACAAAAGCATAGCCGAGCAATCTTGGTTTTCGGGGGAGAATAGGCTCGACTGCAAGCCAAAAGACGAAGAGGCAGGCTCTAGTAAAGCAGCTAGGGGTGCATGCTCTTATCATCACTGCTAGCTGTGAATACTAGTGTTGTTTTTTTTATTAAAAAAAAAAAAAAAAAGACGAAGAGGCAGGCTCCCACACAATCAAGTCTTTCCAATCTGGTTGGGTAAAGATCAGCCTTTTGCTACAAACCAGCATGTTTGAACTCTTTCATGTAACACACTGGGACAATGGACCCATTTTTTTTCCAGCAGGTGTCTACTCCCTCCCCCCCCCCCCCCCCACCACCACCAATAGACTGGAGTCTCAAGCAGGGTTGCTAGGAGGGAGTGCTCTTACCACCATTCCTATCAACACTGCTGAAGGTTCCCAAAAAAAAAAAAAAAMAAAAAAAAAAAAAAAAAAAAAAAACAATGGACCCATTTTCCAGCAAGTGCAGCTCCCCACTAATAGATGGGAGCCATCCCAACTGCAACCCTCAATCCAGGTGGTTCTCTCACCGCCCCCTGGATAGAGGAGTTGCAAAGTGATGTTTCATTTGGTGGGGGGGTGGGGAGTGGAAGCAGAGTAAGCCCAGGTTGTTGTAGAGGCTGGATTACAGACATATGAGAGTCACCTTCAGCACTCGGCCATGTGGTAGAGGCCCCGTAATCCTGTAGGACTCCCTCCCAACCTACCTCTTTCGTAATCTCCTGCCACACTCCTACTCCCACTATCCTACCTCCGTGTCTACCACTCAGGATTGTCACCCTCCAGCCTTGGGGGTGACCTGACCCTGCTAGCCCCTTTACTGAAATGGGAGAAACTTCCGAGAAAGCATGAATGCTTTTTTTTTTGCTTTTTTTTTCCTTTCTTTAACAAAGTAGAAGAAGACTAAAAGAAGAAGACGTAGAAGAAGAAGAAGTAGAAGAAGAAGAAGAAGAAGAAGAAATAGGAGAAAGCAAAACATCCCATTAGTCAGTCTTCCTCCTATCGTCTTTCCAAATAGAACGTGCAGTCCTTATCGCTATATCTAGACTACAAGTTGTCCCAAATATATGCCCCAAATATATGCCCCAAATATTATAGTTAAAATGACCGGATGTTCTATTCGGCGAATACAGTAGCCTCTGATGAAATGAGAGGACATCAAGGTGGTCTCTATTTGGGGGGAGATTAACAGGAAGAACAAGATCGTAGTTTTTTTTTACTATCATTTTGTACAGTTTACCAACTTCACGTTTATTTCCAGCAATATTGAAATTTGCAACGATAACTCCGAGATGGAGCCTCTCCCCAGGTGCTAGTGGTGTCTGCTCTTATCAGCACCACTAACACTGGGGGGGGCGTGTTTTTGAAAAAAGAAGAAAAAGAAAAAAAAAAGAAACGATAACTCCAAGGTACCTAGAGGCCACTCAGTTTGTCCTATATAATATCTCAAAGCCCGTCGCCCTTCCAGGAAAAAAAAGACTGCCCTTGTTCGAGGACCTACTCACACTAGGACTTTTTGTACTAAGCTCTGGACGTGATTGCAGCCAGATTCATCCACGCCGGGCCATATTTGCAGTCAGATACATACATTTAGGAAGTGCGAGTGTGAGTCCAGGGTGTTGTAGAGGCACAGTGATCACCTGGAACTGTGAGCCGCGGGTGTCCTGGAATATGAGACCATCTCCCAACCCATCCTCACGTGAATACTCCTAGCACACCCCCTATCCCACTATTCTACCTCAGTGTGACCAGCACTCAGGACCATTGCCCTACCAACGGGCAGGCAACTTGGACCCAACAGCAGTGATAGGCACCAGGGCTGATAAATTGCCCAGCCCTGGTGGAAGCGGAATCGGACGAACCTTGTCGAACGGGAACTTTGGACGTCAGGCCCAGACAATGAACTACAGGCCCCGTATATATATAGCCATCAGACAGTTCTATCCGAATGTCAGTAGGAACTGCACCCAATGGCACCCTATCCAACCTACCTGAACCTACTGCAGGCACTAGACCCCACCAGTGACTAGCTCCCCAGCGTGTTTTTTGTGTGTATATTCTGTGAATCTGTGTAGACAGTATCATGTGTGGAAACTTGTGTATGTAACCTGTAGGCGATATATAATTCGCAAGCTATGTGTGTATGCCCGAAAGCTATGTGTACTCTGTGAATCATGTGTGTCTACCGAGGAGAGAACAGGGCGAGCTGGACAAGGACCCCCCGCAAGGACCGAACCAAGCTTGAACATGTAACCTTGTAACATGTAATCCAAGACTCTACCGTATGAGCAACTACCAGAAATGGAATGAACGTGTGATATGCCAGACTGGGGAGAACATCAGAACACCCGAGACCAACACCCCAAGCAAAGCCTGTGAAACCCACAACCAACATACAACACCGTGGACTACCCTTGGGTGGTGCGCAGGCAGTGTCTGTAATAGTACCATGCATCAGCCCAAGGGGATGTGTGTCCAGCCGTGCATCAATCTAACGCCCTGCCGGTGTCCATGCACAAGGTTGCGGGGTTTTGAACCCGCAACCTTATACCACAATGCACATTTCCACCGGTGCTCTAACCGCTGCGCCACATCAACTGGACTGATGAGTACGCCCTGGCTAAGGGACTGAATGTTCATGTCGATGTAATGGGTTAGTATTATGCCCTGACAAAAGAGGGACTGGATGTTGCCCGCGTCCGCTGTCTGATCAGGTTTCTCGAGTAGAGGGTGATGTTCCTAGCATGAGGTAAGATAGAAAAGGGTCAGTAACAATCACTTGTGTGAGGAACAAGCCCTCAAGGGGCCGATTGACGCCTAGGTTAGCCCGGGCGCAGCGCAACCGGGAGCGCTGCGCCCCGGCCGCGCAGTCGGGCCGAGCGGCATCGAGCGGTGACAAGCGGCGGAATGATGCGATATCGGACCGAGCGGCGCCGGACGGCATCAAGCGGGGGAGCGGCGCGATGTTGGGGGAAGTGGATTCGGGGTGGGTGAGGTGGCGGTTGAGAGGCTATGGGTGAATGGATGATGATGGGAAGGATGGCGACGAGGGTGGTGCACCGTGCGTAGAGGACGAGGTTGCTACGAAGAGGCTGCTTGTGAATGGCTGCGACGGGTATGGTCTACCAGCATCATCATCTGAGCTACGAATCATGGGGTGTCACGTGAATCAGGTAATGAAGGGCAACGAAGGGCATGGTAGGTTTGTTTCCCCCCGGACTACCAGTGAGGGGTCACCGGCAAGTTCGGTGGTTTTGTCTTGCTACGTGGCAAGTGAGGGTAAAGTGAAGCCACGGTCCGTTAGTCCTTATTGTTCAGTCTTATGTTATTGATGGCCGAGAGAACGGCTACGTGAGGGTTGAGTTGCCTTCGACCGATAAGGGAGGGGGTGAAGGTTTGGGGGGAGACAGACACAACATGATGAGAGGTCGGATTGTATGCTTTGATCCATAATTTTGAGGACTGCCTGTTGCTCTTCGTGGCTGGATGATTGAGTGATCTCGTTTTCTTACGATCTAGTTCTTGTTCAATTTGAGGATTGTAAATCAGAGTTTGGATTCTGATTTCTGTTTTTCAAATCTAATTTTTTTGAATCATTAGGATTTCTCTATTTTGGATTTATCATGATAGGTAGCTTTAGGTTTTCAAATCGAATTTGATTCAAGGTAGCGGGCTCAGGAATGATTTCCTGTTGATGATCGTAAATCAGAGCTTCGCCTCTGATCTCGAATAACGTTTTCTAACCTTTTAGATTCTCAATGGTCCTTTTCCCAAATAAAGATCTGGATTTTTTTTCCGAATAAGATTCCTAATTTGAAATTCATAAATCAGAGCTCTGCTCTGATTCTAATAAAAGATTAGTGGAGTTGATGTCTCACGGTTTTTCAAAATTGATCTAATTCTTAATTTGTCGTGTTCCCCTATTTTAGTAAGCTCAAGTTTGTGCTCTTCTACCTTGCCTTATATTAGTAAGCTCAATTTTGTGCTCTTATATCTTGAATTACATACCTGATTCGATATTAGAGTTCATCGGTTTGAGGGATCTTCAAAAAGCAGGTCATAATTGAGTCTCAAGTTGCGATACCGTAGGATTTGGGCTCATAGGTGCTGATTGAACTCGCTCCTTCAGGGTTGAGCCCCACCCTACAAGGGTTATGCAAGGTGGGAGGTGTGATCCTCGAGAGGGTAGGGGTGGTTTGTGGGTTTGTTCTCTTTTGGGCCAGGCTGATTTGGGTTGGATCAGCTGAGGCGGTTGGGAGAGAGGACAAAGGGTCAATGCTGGCTTCAGCACGGTGAGAGGTTGCAAGGTGTTTCACTTGGAGGGGGTGGGACATGGGGGAAGGGTGATCTTCGGCTCTGTGGGGGCATACTCTAAGAGGTATTGTATGCTGCTGAGGGAGCAGGAGGGATTTAGGAGGCTGCTCTGAACTGGGGCTGGAAGGTGAGGGGGCACCTTCCAGTGGAGGCAGTGAAAGGGCAGGAGGTCGTTTTGTGTGGGGTGGGAGTAAGCCGCTCGGTTTCTTGTGAGCCTTGTCTCCAGCGGAGACAGAAATAGGCGCATAAATTTCCATGGGGAGAGAAGAAGTTCCCTTCCGTTTTCTTGTGGGATTAATATGCCTTATATAACTACTTGTTTTTCATAACCTTTTGATTTCTGAGTTGCTTGTCTACGTTTTATGAGCCAGGTGTTTCGAGGAGGTGTGGTGCTACACTTATTAGGGTGAGGGTGTTAACTTGATTTATGCCATTTCTCCTATTGCGAACTATGGGTGGAGGAGGTCGGCTCGTCGTAAGTGTTGAGGTAGGTGTGTGGTTGTGGTTGCTGTTCTCATCCCGCGAAATATGTGGTGGAGGAGGTCGGCTCGTCGAGGGATGAAGAAGAGTAGGGGGTTGACGGGAAGAGGGAGGTTGGTTCCGTTGATTGTCGCTGGCTCATAAAATTCATTCAAAAGTTTGTTTATGGCGGACTACTTCTATTTATTTATTTTTTCGAACTATGTGGTGGAGGAGGTCGGCTCGTCGAAGAAAGATGAATAGTTGAAGTCCATACGCGGATGGCTGATTGGTGGTCTTAAGAATGTTTTTGGACACTAGCGGGAGCGCTGCGCCCCGGTACGGACCGCGGCGGCGGAGTGAGGCGGCGAAGCGGGAGGGCGCCTGGCGTGAACCGGCTTCGCTCGGGCACGTTCATACGGACGAAGTACTGCATGGTGATGGCGTGACAGAGGCGCTGGTGGGGTGACGAGGTGTTGCAGGGCTGGGGGTCGAGCTTACAGCAGCTGCTTGTTAAGCGCTTTGCGCACGCGCGGGGAGCGAGGGTGCTTGGCTATACCGTGTCACAAGTTGACAGGGAGAATAGACTGACTCTCGGGGGTTTTCTGGGAGTGCGAGTGAAGTAGCTACCCGTCATCACCAGCGTTCTCGTTCATCAGCATCAGGGATCGACCGTAACTCAAAGGAACATGGTGGGGTTTCCTCATCATCATCAGGGTTGTTCGTCATTGCCATCATCATTTCTTCATCATCACTGTTGTTGAGCATGACTCAAAGGAACAACGTAAGGGTTCCGTTATCATCATCAGGGTTGCTCACCGTCGCCACCAATATCATCAGGGTGATGCTCTTCATCATCGTTAAGGCGGTAACTGGGGCCGCGAGCAGCTTGTCAGTAATAATGCGTGACTAGTATTGGAAACAAGGTAAGTTGGCTAGCGTGCAAGCACCTCATTCATATTTTACTATTTCAGGGTGCTAGGGCACTGCCCATCCCTATTATCACCATCATTAGTGCACCACCACAGGGCGCGTAATTAGCAATTTCATCATCTTGATCGTAGTCATCAGTGATCATCGTCATCATTATCATCATCGTCATCATTTACTTTCATCGTGATTTCTCCCATCGGAAGTTGACTCTCGCCATCAGTATTCATCATCATCATCATCATCATTAGAATCATCATCATCATCATCATCATCATCATCATCATTATCATCATCATTGAAATCATAGTCACCAGTCATCATCATCATCATTTCAACAATCATCCATCAAGGTTACCGCCACGACGAGGAGCCGCGCGCGCTAGAAAACTGCACGCAGCAAGGAAAATAGCGCGCGCGCGCTCGACGATTCCGCACGATTGGGTGCACGCCCTAAGCTGAAAATTGGACCACCGGTGGTCTATGGCGAGGAGCAGAGGTGGTCCAAATTTTAGATAAAATGGTCCAGCGGATTAGGAGATATCGAAGATCTAGGGCGCGCCATGAAATTCGAGCGTGTCGGGCGATGCACTATCAGCAAGTCGCCATCAAGATTACTAGTCATCTGCAGTATCATGATCATCAGCACTATAATCCTCATTTTAGGTCAGCAATTAATATTTCTTTTGGGCAGCTTCATTAGCATGCTCACCCTCATCACAATTTTTTCATTAGTCGTAATTCATCTGTAGGCGAAGTTGATCGCCACTGCTATCCTTAGGTTTGCTTCACTCAAATAGTCATCCATAACACTTCCATCATCATCACTACCATCATCAATAATAAAATCACCTGAAAACTTTCAGTCTCAGGGTACCGTTTTCGGCTACCCAATTATCCAATAGTCATTAATGTTTACATCCTGATTAGGGATATCCTGATTACCTACATCTAGATTACCTATACTTTGATTACCTATATCCCGATTACCTATTTCTTAATTACTTACTTCTTGAGGAGAATTTTCTTTATTTTATTTTTTCATGAGTTTCCTTTTCCTAATTGGTGATTTTGAACATTAAATTTTGCAGACACTTTAGTAGGGATAGGACTTCGGAGGTTACGGCTGGAATTTTGGTAGGGAGGGGGGTTTTGAGACCCTAGGGTACAAACATACGGTAGTTACCCACAGCAGGTCTGAGATCCGCCTGGCCTAAGTTAGGGGACAAGCCAGGGGAAGGACGGTAGGACTGTCAGCCTGAGCTCCGCCTGGCCTTGGGTAAGCTAGGGGAAGGAGAGATAGGGCTGGCTTGTTGTGGGTATAGACTACTAGTTAGCTGTCCCCGAAAAATTAACCCTGGGGTCTGTTACAGGGGAGCCTTATTCTACAGGGGTGTTGCATGGTGGGAGGCAGTAGCCCTATTGGGAGTAGGGCAGATTGGGGATTGTCAGAGTCTGGGGCCGGGGTTGGAGAGTTGGTCGCCTTCATCCCCAGCGGGGGCAGACAGGGACAAGGGGTGGGCAAAGGTAGCCTCTAGGAGGGGATTGGTTGCCTTCGCGRATGTGGTGGAGGGAGGGGAGGGGATCTGTTTTATGTTGGGGCCGAGGGATTTTCCTCGGTGGAGGCAGCATGAGACAGGGTACAGTGGGTATGGATTGGTTTGAGCTGTGACCAATGAAAGCGTATCCTTTTCACGATCTAATAAACTCGACGCGTCAAAAAAAGATCTGATAATTTCAATACAGTTCAATACTTCAAAACCAGCCACCTACTGCTCTACAATCTTGGCAGCACCTGGTCTTCTTCTTTATTTGGGATATAGGAATTCAGGGATCGTCGAACCTAGACTGATAACTGCTGAAGTTG
>BFEA01000416.1:905248-937545 GCA_003427395.1 Chara braunii | reverse complement strand
GATCAGCTATGGCAGTGGGGGGRTAGGTTTGTCTTGTTCTAGAGTTGCAATATCCTGGTAAGGGAGGGCGTGGTGTTGTTCAGGATTAGGAGTCCAGTATGGCTGACTCAGCATGTGTAGCTACATTTTTTTAAGGGATTCCTCGCAACTCTTCTTAGGTGGCTTCGATGTTGTTATACTCAGTGACCTGTGGCTGTTCGATGCCAGAACGACGCTGGCTGGTGCTGGGGTGTTGCCCTGTGACCTGCTGATGCAGGAGTGTGAGGCCTGGTAGAGAGATATGGCGATGCTTTGGGGTGGGCATTCCATGGGACAACTAAGGGTTGCTGCTGGGACGACGCTGGTCGAAGCTGGGGTGAGTTGTGTTGCCCTGTAACCCAGCAGGATGTGGGGGTGTGAGACCTGGAAGAGCTCGGCAGGGAGTAGGACAGTGTTGGAGTGCTTTGGAAGGGTTTGTTAGGGATTTCAAGGGTTTTTGAGCGTTTGTAGGACCTATGAGGTCTATTCCTATGTTTTTCGTATTGCTCAGACGTTTTCTAAAGAGATTGAGGTGAGTTGGAGAAGGAGAAGGTGGGATGTTACGTGTCCTACTAGTAAGGGAGCTAGCTGGTAGGACGGGAATAGGGTACAGCAGCAGTGGAGATGGTGGCTCTGCTGCAGTAAGTCTTGCCAGAGTGGGTTACAGGGGACGGATTGGGGGTGTCTGAGTCTTTTAGGTGAGTGGGAGAAATAGATGGTGGGATATCAAGCGTCCTACTAGTGCGGGGGCTAGGACGCTTGATATCCCACCATCTATTTCTCCCACTCACCTAAAAGACTCAGACACCCCCAATCCGTCCCCTGTACCCCACTCTGGCAAGACTTACTGCAGCAGAGCCACCATCTCCGCTGCTGCTGTACCCTATTCCCGTCCTACCAGCTAGCTCCCTTACTAGTAGGACACGTAATATCCCACCTTCTCCTTCTCCTTCTCCAACTCACCTCAATCTCTTTAGAAAACGTCTGAGCAATACGAAAAACATACTAGTGCGGGGGCTAGCTGGTAGGATGGAAATAGGGTACGGCAGCAACGGAGATGGTGGCTCTGTTGCAGTAAGTCTTGCCGGAGAGAGGTAAAGAGGATTGAAGGGGGGCTCCTGAGTCGTTTTCTGAAGTTTGTCCAATTCTGAATTTTGTCGTAGTAATTTCCTCAGTAGCTCCAATTTTTCTTAGCCAAAGCCAGGTAATGGCCCCGGTATCTCAAATTTTCAAAATTCGATGTAAATCTTCATATGGGACGCTGGGCCCGGTTCCCAGCACGTGCTGCTCCCCACGAATAGATTGGAGCCTTGTTCCCATTATGAAAAAAAAATGAAAAAAAAAAAGAGGAAAGATAGAAAAGGAGTTTGACAAGTGGCCACAATCAGATGTCTGTATAATGTATTATAAACAAGCAAGCACGATGTTTCCAGCAGGTGCTGCTCCCCACCAATAGATGGAGCCTTCAAAAGAGTGATAGTGGTGCCTGCCCCTATCAGCACCCCTATCACCGCCTCGGGCTGTTCTTCGTCTTCAAAAAAAAAAAGAAGAAAAAGAAAAAAAAGAAAGAAAGAAAGAAAGACAAGGGGCTTAAAATAAATAAAAATAAAAATAAAAAAAAGAAAGAAAGAAAGAAAAGGAGTGGGGGTGCGCCAGCAGATAAGTCGAGAGAGGTGGTAGGATGGGGGCTTCGTGAGTATGTGTGAAAAATAAAAAAAATAAAAAATAAAAAGGGACTGGATTTTCATGTCCATCATGTAATGGGCATGTAATGGGTAAGTATTACATTCTGAGAAGGTTGTTTGATTGTTTGCTTGTTTGTTTTTTTGAGAAGGATTTGAATTTTAAATCTTTTAATAGTGAACCCCTGTCTGCATGCAGGTTTTTTTTTCTTTTTCACCTCCTGTCTGCATCCTGATCTCAGTCTTCCGTTCATTTCATTACCACCAGAGGACCCACCAGAGTCTGGTCATATATTACCCTTCAGAAGGACCCCAATTGCAAATCGCACGAATACGCTGCTCAGCCCTCCTCCATCTCTTAATTTGGCACTACTAGCCCTCTCCAAAGATCTGTATTGTCTCTATTCTTCATAACTCTAGTGTACTCAGGGGACGCTGGACCCAGTTCCCAGTTTAGGTCCTAGTAGGGGAGGGTGTTCTTATCACCTCCCCTCGTAGGAAAAAAGAGAGCCCTGCATCCTCTTTTTTTGCCCTTTCACTGCACAATGAAGATGGCCATGCATCCTCATCTTCGGTTCATTTCATTGCCGCCAGCCAGGGGCTCTAGAGTGTCATATTACCGTACGAAAGACCTCAATGACTATCACCGTCAGCCGGAACCCCTCCCTACCCCCCCCGCCCTCCCCCCTCCCCCCAATCTCTAAATTTGGTAGCCAAAGCCTACCCTCTTCCCCCGAACAGAACATCCCCGCACTACTCACCAAAGGTGCAAAATGGAGAATGAATGCTTTGTCTCCTTCAATGTGGAAAGATACGCCGGCCATACTTTTAAACTTGTCTTTTTTAGCTTTTATCTGAGGATTTTCATGCTGTATAAGGGACGCTGGACCCGTTTTCCAGCAGGTGACGCTCCCCACCAATAGATGAAGCCTCTCCCCGGGTGGTAGTGGTGCCTGAAAACATCAGCACCACTATCACCGGTTGGAGTGAAAAAAAAAAAAAAAAAAAAAAAAAAAAGAGCTTTTATCTGTGCCTTTCATGTATAATGGGACACTGGACCCGTTTTCCAGCAGGTGCAGCTCCCCACCAAWAGATGGAGCAGCTGGAGGCAAATACTATCGGGGGATGCTTGTATCACCCCCTCTAGTAGACAGCTAAGGCTTTTMAAAAAAAAAAAAAAAAAAAAAAAAAAAGAGCTTTTTCATGTTTGGTCACTGGTGTTCTCAGGCCCATWCACACACATTCACCACTAGCAGTTGGTGCTCTAAAAGAACTGATGAGCTGTCAGGCATTAGATTCTTTTGTTTTTTTTTTTCTTGGGGGGCAGAGGGGGGCTGGAAAGGCGGGGGAAAGAGGGGAAAGAGGGGGGAGTTGGAGTCCATCTAGGGAGCTAAGGGGTCAGCAGACTACAGAAGTTGTTCTGGAAGCTCACCCTTTTTTCTTCTTCTATTTGTTTTCGCCCTATGCTTTATCTGGGTCCATTTTTAGCAATGAAGACTGTGCAATGTGCAGCATTTGTGTTAGGAGAAAAGACAACATTTTCCCCTTTCTTTTTCTGTGTTTCCATTGCCTTGTATTGGGTAAAATAGTAAAAATACTAAAATTTATTTTTATTTTCATTTCAGTACACACACTGTTTGGAACTGGAACTTTCTTTTTTTTTTTTTTTAGGTAGCTGTAAAAAAAAGTACTAAAAACTTAAAAAGGAAAAAAGGGACTTGTGCTTCGGGACATCCGTTAAAATTGGAACGATACAGAGAAGATTACCATGGCCCCTGCGCAAGGATGACACGCATAAATCGAGAAAAAAGGGACTTCAAAGTTGAAAAAAACTCGAAACCGCCAAAAATACACCTGGCTACAGTTATCACCTCCATCCCCAACCCCCTCATCCATCCGCGCCCCCCCCCCCCCCCCCCCCCCCCCCCCCCCCCCCCCCCCCCCCCCCCCCCCCCGTCCGCCCGCTCACCTTTTCTCACGCACCCAATAAGGTTCAGGATCCACATACTGCCATGTGTGATATACTTTCCCTTATGAGAATAATGAGATAAAGAAAAGAGAGGCAATTGTCCAGACTAGTATTAGTGGGTAAAGTCCATGGTTCAACAAAGATACGCACACACTGTGGCCGAATGGTACGCACATCTAGCTGTCAATAAACAGATCAAGAGTTTAAATCCTGCCAATAGTACTCAATACAATATTATATGACTATATAGTAGACAATAGTAAGGTGGAACCAATAAAGGAGCTAGAAAAGAGGACTATAAGTCAGAAGACTTTTTCAAGTTTTTCTAAATGTTTGTTTTCTGACTCCTTTTTAGGGGAAGGAGGACAGCCCCACTCCTTCGACCAGAAGCAATCTCTCGGACCCCACTTTCCCCCAAAAAAAGCATCTCTTTTTTTTTTCTTCTTTTTTTCCTTCTTTTTTTTTTCTTCTTTTTTTCCTTCTTTTTTTTTCCTTCTTTTTTTTCTTCTTTTTTTCTTCTTTTTTTTCGTGGGGAGTCACACGTGCTGGGAACCGGGCCCAAAAAAGCATCTCACATTCTCAACCCCTTAATGTTTGATTCTCTGACTCCTTTTTATGGGAAGAAGGATCGCCCCGCTGCTTCCAGCAGAAGCAATCTCTCCGACCCCACTTTTGCCCCCCAAAAAAGCATCTCAACGGTACTGTTTTCCCTTTATGAACCACTAACATGCAACCACAGGGCTAGCTATGCCTTCACTCGTGCAGAGAAACAGGCAGTTGTCGTACCGGCTTAAAGAGAGTACCATAAGCCGGTTGTGCGAAATTTTGAGTGCCCTGGTGTCGGCGACTTGTAATTCTCGTCTCCATCAACGAATCATTCTGAACTACAAGTTAATAATGTTGGGGGTAGGTGCCCCCTGTAAAAGTATGTGTGTATGTGAGGACCCCAGAGCCTCTCAGAAGGTAGCAGGGACCAAAAGGCCCTGAGCTCAGGCCACAAGAAGTGCAGGTCCAGCCAGGCCCAGATTGCGACCCGGTGACACGCGGTTAACGGAGGGCTGAAAATTCAGTGCAAAAAACTTCGGCAAAACAAAAAAAACACCCCGGGTTAACCACGTGCGTCACCCTCGAGAGTCATCCCTATTCTGGCAGTTCTTGCGGGGAGATGGACGATGTATCGGAATGGCACAGATGATGAGGTGGAGTAGATGATGTGTGAATAGTACACACATGCATGCACTAGACATCTTCAACTTCAGCAAGTGCAGGAGAGGGGTCCCGCTCGTTCGTCTTTGCAATGTTATACGTAATTATTTAGTCGTCGTCCTGCTCCGCTGTTAAATAAATAATTCTTGAGGCATATTGCACGTCAATAAATAAGACTGTTCAATTGGCCCCAGCTTGACCACTAATGTCTTGCGGTTTTCCTGCATGATGTTAATCCGAGTAGGCCACCAGTAAGACGGTGGGAAAGAGAGAAGCAAGAGATGGGTGCGCACTGACTGCAAACTCAACTGTTATCATTGTTTGTCGATGCCCGCTTGTCATTCATTTCTTTTCCAATCAAAGTCTTCCAATTGATTAGTCTCATTGGGATTGATTACTATATAACAGTGTCCTTTGCCGCATAGCAATCAAGCCAATTAGTTGTAATTGATGCTGTCAATGTATAACAGTTAGTCATGTGCCCCATAGCAATCAAAATAATTAGTTGTACAAAATAGTAGTATGCTAATTAGAGTCTGATCAAAGTCGAATCAATCAGTAGGCTGTAATTATGAAGAGACTGGAACTTAGTCATGACAGCAATGGGCAGAATTCTCTATCTTAGAGTCTTCGGTTGACAGTTTTTAAGCCATTTCTCGATTTACGTTGTCGAGCGCATCGGCTCTCGCCTTTCTTGCGAAAAGCGAGAGCCCTCCCGGCCACGTCACGCAGGAGTAAAAACAAAACAAACTGAGAGACAACTTGGGGATAATGCAAAAATAACCCCGCGAACCGTCGAGGCGAACGTGTTGACGTTGTTCTCTCGCATCTCTAGCCGGGTGCGTCAGTCGTACTTCCAACAGTCCCCTACAATAGGATAGGTCCCCACAGGGCACAACTTGCCTTCGCTAAGGAGTTGTCACCACCTTTAGGGGTGTATCCCTACCGAGCTACTGACCCGCATGTGAAAGTTTTTACATGTAGTCGCAGAGGTAGGCCAGCCGAGGGCGTTTGCTCGTTCACTGCAGTATAGGCACGCGTGGTTAAAACATCGTCTGAACATGGATGTCGCTCGTTTTCTAGGGTACTGATCTTCTAAGCTATGTAGCACCATGTTCGCATTCGGAGGCAACGCGAACATGTTCGCCCGAATGCAAACAAGCGCCCAAAACGCTCTGAACTCGAACATTAAAAAAAAAAAAAAAAAAAAATTCTCAAAAACATCTGAGAAAAATATATGCTATGTAAAATAATGATACAAGCAACTTTTGCCTTGGAGTCATGTTCAAATTCGTAACTAATCATGAGTTGAAAATAAAAAACCGATAACATATATATATATTTTTTCTTACAAAAAAATTATGTTTGCGAGCTGTTCACGCGAACGTGCGAACACGTTCGCGCGAACGTGAAGGGGTGCGAACACGTTCGCCGTGCTACGCAACTCCTAAGTACAAACAGACGTCGATCGACTAGGACGATCTCAACCAAGTGTGAAACCCACCAAATAATCATATTCCCTCTACATTTTGTTTAAGACAACACAAATAAATTCAATACACCTTATATACAATCACGCAAAAATGGTTCGGGCCTCGTCGGGGAGAATGCCAAACAGACGCGGAAAGTCGACTCTAATCAGGTTTTGACTTTATGAGATCATCTGTCAAAGTCATTCGTTTCACCTTATCGTCGACCTAAGATTAGGCACGCACACACACACCCGTCTCCATATTTTCCCAATCTTCTTGAATGGCAGACCGCTTTGCAGACGATTCTTGACCAGGCACAGTACTTGAAGTGTTGCATGTCTCTCCCTCTAGAAAGTGGTCCAGGGTACCCCTCGCCCAAACATAAAGCTCAGATATCAAAAGTCGGACTATCTCCACCGAATCGACTGAGTACCCCCCCGTAGAAATGGTTCACTCTGGGTCGATAACAAGGTTGACTCCTAAAGCAATGAACCCCCGCCCCATATGCTTCATAGAGAGAGAGAATGTGTTTACCAGGAGTAAATTTTTGTTGTTCTCGTCTTTTTTCTAAGCTCAAAGTAACTTAGGCGAAAAGAAGTCAGAGGAGGTAGAGAATGAGAATCATTTGGACTTGATGAGAAAATATGTCAAAGTCATTCATCCCACTCTATCATCGACCTAAGATTAGGCACGCACACACCCATCTCCATATTTTCCCAATCTTCTTGAATGACAGACCGCTTTGCAGACGATTCTTGATCAGGCGTTGTACTTGAAGTGTTGCATGTCTCTCCCTCTAGGAAGTGGTCTAGGGTACTTATCGCCCAAACATAAAGCTCGGATATCAGAAGTCGGACCATCTCCACCGAATCGGCAGAGTACCCCCCCCTCTAGAAACGGTCCACTCTGGGTCGATAACGGGGTTGGCTCCTAAAGCAACGAACCCCCGCCCCGGATGCTTCATAGAGAGAGAGAATGTGTTTACCACGAGTAAATTTTTGTTGTTCTCATCTTTTTTTTTAACCCCAAGTAACTTAGGCGAAAAGAAGTCAGAGGAGGTAGAGAATGAAAATCATTTGGACATGCATAGGTAGATAAGGTCATTCGGGATAGAAAGGGTCAATCCTCGGAAAAAAACTAAGTCTGATTATCTTCATCTTCATTATATTGACGAGTTTTTTTTACGGTACCTGTTGAAATTATTTATTTTAAAATACAAGTACTTTTGACATGGAGGCAGACGTAAGGGTAGAAACAAGACAATTATTTCCTCATCTCAAATAGGCACAAACAACTCTCATTTGCAAGCATCCTTTTACATACTTGCACACTAATCCAAAGCAAACAAGTTTAAAGGAAACCAATGCAACCCCATACCCAAGTCAAACTTTTTCATCCACATGCAAACACACATTTTTCTTTGTCTTTTTAATGAACGTTCAATGAACAGGGTCAAGCAAGTGTGGGTTCACACAGGTGTGAAAGGAAGTATAGGTCAACAACTAACCTTGGCTGATCGACAATGCTGAAATGCCCTGGCTCACTCAAGAAAGCCAAGTAGAAAAATATAGATGTCGCATAGTAGAACCTCAACCGCAAAATGCTCTCCACAAAAAAATAACTTGTGCCTCAATGCGTCGCGGGCTGATGTGGCATTCCAAAACAATAAAACTTGTGCGTCGCCGCCTGCCGCTGACTAAACCAGCTTTTCAAAATGGTAATGTGGGGCCCAGATACAAACTTAGCCCAATGAATGTCCGACAGTACCTCCACTAGATCACACACAAAAAAGGTGTACTGTGTCGAGAAATCCGGCAGCACTTCCCTCTTATAACGTCCAGCAGTCCGCGCACCGATAGTCCGACAGCATCTACCCTCAAAATGGTCATGACTTCGCTGCGACAAAATGACATTGACATCGCAGCGACAATCCGTTAGTATCACCCCACAAAACAGCCTTGACGTCGACGCGCCGCTGCTGAAAAAATCAGGCAGTGTCTCCTTCAAAAATATAAGAATGTCGTTGTGCTGCAAATTCGGCGGCACCCTCCCCTAGGAAGGCCTTGACATCGATGCGGCAGTCCAGCAGCACCTTCCCTTAGGAAGACCTTGACGTCGCGGCCGCGCAGCACCACTAAGGCTATGGTTGCCGGCTATGGCCGCCGCCACCTAGCTTCAGCTCCTTCCTCTCTGTAGACCTCCATCACCTTCAACTTTCTCAACTTCTTGTAGAGCTCGCACTCCTCCAACAGCTCCTCCTTCAGCTCCCTCGACATTTGGCCAACACTCAAGAATGAGTGCGGGCAGTACCTCACACAAACGTGAGGCAGCTAATGGGGCAACCCAACTCTTATACTTATTGTAGGGGTTGCGGGCAACACTTGAGCTCAACCCAAAATTTGAGCACATGCATGTGCCCTTGATTTGAACCCAAGGTCAAGGGCCACAATCATTGATTTCCCCCTAAGGAAACCAGGACCCTTCAATTTTTAATGCACCTGCCCTTTTCCCAGGTCGCGTGCATCGAGGAAAGGCTGCACCAAGCCTTTCTTTCCTATGCTGCTCCAAGCACAGCAACCCCTCTTGCTCGCAGCCAGGTTCATGCCCCTCCCCCTACATTTCTACTAGTTGCACATTCAGGGAGGGCAAAGGAATCTGGCTGGAAACAGAGCCAGACTAAAAAACAGAACGAAGATCAAAAAGAAAAAAAGAAATAAAAAAATAGAAAAAAAGGAAAATAAAAAAGAACAAAGAAAAATAAAAAAACTTACCTCGTTTTTTATGGGGCATTGGTGCCCCACGAACTATTGAAATGTAGACTCCGGTTCGAATCCTGATGCAACCAAGCGACGGGGGGGGAATACCGCCTTTAGCAGTTCCTTGTTTCCCCCTCTTCCAGGCCCTGCCAACAAGGCAGGGCACTTCATGGTGCCATTGGGCATGGATTTCAGACTTGAGTTCAAATCCAAATGCAATCGATGCGACCACCCCCACGCGCCACACCACAAGGTCTCGTGGCGCTTCAAAGGGGAAGATGCACTGCCGTACAACCGTTGCAACCTCCTCGTTGCAACGAGAAAATGGAGGAGGGGACAAAAAAAATAAAAATAAAAAAATAAAGCAACGTTCCAAAAAAAACGAACTGACGCCCGTTTAAAATGGACGCCAGATGAACTATTGCTCCTTAGCCACGCACCAGATGGCACGCTTCCCTTTGTTAGTTAGCAACTTTTTTTTCCCCCCCGTTTCCGTTGGCTTATGCCAACAGTTACCCTTGCTCGTGGCACATCCACGAGTTGCTGAACTACAAACCTAAGTTCAGCCCTGATGGACTCTATTACGAAAAAAATAAAAATTGGACCATTTTTCGATTTATGGCTTTCTTGCGCAGGGGCCGTGCTAATCTTGGCGCGGTTGCGCCAACTTCAGCTGCACAATCTTGAGGATCGCACGGATAAAATCGGTCGTGCCCGTCGTGCAAGCCCATGGGCTGCTCCCAAAGGAGCTAGCCCAATGGGGCAAATCAAGTCCAATCCTTGCATTTGTGGGGTGAGACTTGAACACTTCAACCTACTGGGCTAGCTCCTACCACAGGTAAGGTAGGAGCAACTTTTTTTTTTAAAGAGCTTCACCGCAATCCCACAGGCTACTCCACCTTCGTTCGCGGCTGCTCCAAAATAGAATTAGCCTACTCGGGCTTTCTGACCTCGATCCTTATACCTATCGCGCATCGAGCTGGCACGTTTACCAACTAGGCTAACTCCTACCACTATAGTAGTAGGAGCAACGCTTCTATGGGAGGGTTGTAGCCCACCAACCTTCCAGCCCTGCCGCTTGCAAGCTAAGTCTGCTTGAGCCTGTCGGCAGGCCAAGTGCTGCAACCCTACGGCCAGGCATCCAACCTCCACCAAATCGCTGTCGGCTTGGGCTCGGTCATGTCGTAGTGCTAAGGTCGGGCACAAGTTTTCATTAAGTGGTCGCCCAGTGGTGTCATACCCGGTGCGGCCGCTCTTTTCATCTTATCTACGCTCTGAGTCGCGCAACTGATAAGCTGCGCATCCTCATTTTAGGTAGAAAAAATGCAAATTTAACGTAACGGTTTCAATGACCGCTTGTCTAAGTGGCCTCGCCAAAAACGGAAGGCAACCGGTCACATTGTTGGTTATCACCATCACTTTTGGATGTCAACAAGTGTCCGGACTCATCTCCAATAAAAATTTCGTTGGCCTTTTCACCATAGGTTGGGTTTGAATAAACTTTTGGCACATAATCTGATCTCATGAAGTTGTGAAGCCCGGACAACGTTTTACCGAAGTCGGACATTGTCCGACATTTAAAAATACCGAGTAGATACCCTTGTCAGGGTTTCTGCCCCGACAACGCATGCCATCCTGAAACAGGGGCCATGTTGATCTTCTCTGCATCGCCTGAATTTTAACGGATGTCCTAGAGGACAGTGTCTGCTTCTCTCAAGTTTGACCTTCATCCCCATGTTTCCTTAGCATTCGGAAGTAAATGGTATCCATTGTTTTGCTGGTGAAAGTGATTCCATCATCTTGGAAAGGCGGATTAATTGTATTCGTTTACACCAATTGCACAAAAGCAAGGATAGATTGAGAGGCAGTGAAGTCTTAATTGATGCACAAGCTGAGCGAGACAACCAACTTCATCGTCGGTCTTGATACGAAAAACGATAGTGCAATGCATCGACCCATGGACCGCCATTTTTCGTCTTCCTTCACTGCGACGACATTCCCAAGGAAGGGTTGTGTGAGGACAATCGGTCGTCGAGCGATAGAGTACTTTATCCCCCAATTATATGTGTATAGTACTTTATATGAGTATTAGGTGATTTTCCTAATCGAGGACTTTGCAAATGTACACACATGTAATTATCAGTAAACAGGCCATCTGATAGGATTCACGTATGACTCAACGTCCAAGTCCAGTCCCAAATGTCCGATTGACTCTTGTCCCATGTATCATAGTCCAACCGGCAGGCCCTGAAGCCGAAATGCAGCTATAGGGTCTAGTGGGTCGACATATAGTTGTTTGCATGCAGATTGGCTGAGAAAACTTCCATAATGATGAGAAAGAGAAAGGGAGCAATGGGATCCCCAAGACGCACTGAAAGCTCTAGCCTTATCTGGGGAGCCAAGGACCCATTTATCCGCACGCGGGTGGCGGAATTTCAATGAAGAATATGACCCCACCGTCACAACGCAGCCCCAAAATTCATTTTCTGCAAATAATTGTCAAATAACTCCCAATCGACGTGGTCATATGCTTTCTCAAAGTCTATGAACACGAGAGCTGCGTTTTGGCTTGATTGATCTGCCTATTCCCCATTTCTCGTTCGATCTTCCTGGTTTTTCCGTCTCCGTAATCAAAGCCCGTGGTCCCCACGATCTTCTGAAATGTTACTAAATCCAAAATGCCCTTACTAAGGCTTGGGTCCCGTGTGCATAGAGTCTTAGGGAGTCTTTGGGCGTGCAAAGTTAACGGTAGGTTTCATTAGACATGCACGAATGGTGCTAAAATATTTGATCTTCCAAAACAGGTACTGCCTCCCCCTCTCCCCCCCAATAACATATGAGAATACGAAGACAAGGTTTACCGGATGTTGGTGCTCCAACCATATGAAAATAAAATTACACAAAATAAAACATAGTATAAGAAAATGGCTTTAACATTATTATCATGACGCACAACATCTCTCCTTCACCCCACCATAACGAATTCACGTCAAGGACATTCAACCCTTCCACTCAATGCGCCACTCAGATTCAAGTAGCATCTTACCCTACTAAGCTATGTTAAAATAATTATTTTTAGCGCTTCAAAACTTCACTCCTCTACTCAACCACTTGTTGGGATAAATTCTAATGACGTTCATGATGAGGATTATCGGACCTCACCAGGCCAATCAACATTACTTTTCACAAATCCTCATTAAACCACTAGCACCTCTGCCAGTGTTGGGAAATTACATCAAAACGTCCGTACCCGAAAAATTCAAGGGTGGGACCCAGGGTCGGCAAATCACATAAATCGTAGTTTTATATTGGTCGCACGTGAATGGAAAAAAAAAACAAGAAAATGCTTTCTCTACTGCAATGATGCCGAGCAGGGTACTCTAGGAGGCCGTGCTGACAATTTTCCTCCGCAGAGTGAAACTTACAGCCAACACGGTCACATTATGAATGTTGTTGGTTTTTTTTTTTTTCTCTCTCTCTTGTTTTTCTTGTAGTCCCCTGCCATTAGGGAAGGGTGGAATCCGCGATCTGCTCAAGATGTGTTTCCTCAGAAAATTGTAACGCTGATCACATTAGCACTTAGAGGGATGTATCCTACCATTTTCACAATCGAATCCGTGTTTCCATTTTTTTTTTTCTTCTTTTGTTTCTATAGAATGTGACAACCTGGCCACGGGGCTAAGATGCCCTCACTAAGGTCACACTCACATTGCCACTTCGAAGAATGTATACAACTGCAATCACGGTCAAAGCTTTCTTTCCTTTTTTTTGTTTTCTTCTTTTGTGAGTTTCATGACCGCAACTTTTTTTTTTTTTTTTTTTTTTTTTTNCTACCAGTGTTGGGAAATTACGATGTCTTGGCCAGTACACAAACTTTTCGGGGGTGGGACACAGGGTCGACAATGTCCCATAAATCTGAATTTTATAGTGCCGTGAGTGAACGGGAAAAGGGAAAAAAAAAATGCTTTCTCTACTGCAATGATGTCGGGCTGGGTAGTCCAGGAGGCCGTGTTCACAATCTTCCTCTACATAATGCACCTTACAGGTAAGGCGGTCACATTCTCAATGTTACTGTTTTTTTTTTTTTCTTGGTCGTGTGTTTCTTATGAGCCCCCTGTCCGTGAATTGCTCAAGCTGTCTGTGATCTACTCAAGCTGTGTTTTGTCAGAGGATTGTAAGGCTCATCACATTGACACTTAGGGGAATGTATCGAGCCATTTCCACAGCCGAATCCATGTGCCCGTTTTTTCCCCCTTTTATTCTCTTTTTGGAATCTGGCAACCTGGCCACGGGGCTGAGATGCCCTCATTAAGGGCACACTCACACTATCACTTCCAAAAATGTATACAACTGCAATCACAACCAAAACTTTGTTTGTTTGGTTTTTTTTTTTTTTTTTTTGTGAGTTTCATGACCGCAACTTTTTTTTTTTTTTTTTTTTTTTTTTTTTTTCGTGAGAGTTCCAGAAAGAAAATGAAGTGGGACACAGGCTCGACAAAACTCGGAGCACAGTGAAATTCAAACTTGGCAAAAACAGGCTCGGAGGTACATGTGGTTTAAGCCCTTCCCAGTATCAAAAACCTAGTACTCAATCACGCGGAAACAAACCCGACCTTGCTGAGTCGATAAACCTCTTATCGGGGTGGCATGTCGATTTTTCCTGTGCGTCGTCAAACAACTTCCCGTTTCTCGTGATGCAGTGAAAGCAATGTTAGCCATTGAGACTGATCCAAAATTTTGTATGAAGACCAGATATGCACCTGCGCACTTTTAACCACCGAGTTCGTGTGTCAAAGATAAGTCCAAAGTCAATCATGGCGATATGCGACACCATCAGGCCCGTCAACTTTTCTCGCAGTTGCCCAGTCGGCACACTTCAGTGGGGCTGCATACTTCACTCTAACACGTTTCTCACAATTCTCTGTATATAACCCCAAAAAAGGAGCTTTATCCCTATATTTCATCCATTTTAAACCAACAAGAACTATTTTACTTGGGTAATTTAATTTTCTTAACTCTCCAGCAAGTGTGAGCATACCACATCATACCAGACCTAAGTTGTTATAGTTTTGTGATATGCGAAGGATAATATAATGTTTTTGATTGTGACGATTGTGCAATTTTTGTACTATATGAGGCAATAACCTTATAGGTCTGAAAACACAAAGGCCCGAACGACCAAATCGTACCATTATTTTTAAACTTGTGTGCAACTAAAATTGACTTGTCCTATTTAAATACACTCTTCTTAATTTCTAAAAAAATAAGGATTTCATATCAATTTGTACGAGGGTAAGTCCTTCCACGTATCATTTCTCCACCGAATCCAAGCGTGTTTCTGCCTCCTTTCTTCCATCAGCATCGTCTTTTTGAAAAAAAGAAAAATGACAACACAACGTGAATGTATCTTTTCCCGTTTATGACCTTACTGACAATGCCAAGTGATTGGATGAACGTGTACTTGGAGTACATGCACATTGCACAAGCCAATGGAGGACTACCTTCTTCCACTGAATACAACTTCCGATCATTATAGTCATATTTGGGTTATCTTTCAATCTAAATGCAACTATAATGACCGTATGTTGTATCCGGTGGAAGAAGGTGGCTCTCCGTCCTATGTTGATGACTCTCTTTTGAAAGAGAACCAAATTCCCCACAAAAAAAATGTTATTATCAAGCTGGAGCTTGGTCAGCAAAATTAATTTACTCAACCGGACTAATTTCCATCTGGCTTCTTTATGAGACTTACAATAGGTCGCAAGTTTTTTCCGCGTGTTAATTCGAATTCATTTGATCCATTTGTTTGCAAACCAACCAACCAACTAGTCAATTGTGTGATAGATGTCCTCATGAGGAAGTTGAGTGAACATCTTTTTAAACCACCAGTACATGGCACCAGGCAATTGGATAAGTTTTGAGGCTCTCCGAAAAATTTAGGAGGTCGAGCGTTGTAGATAAAATAAATCAGTTGTGGGCGGCCTCCAAAAGGGGCCCGCGGTCGATAGCTGGCATGTACTGGTGCTTTAATGTTGTATGTCCATACAACAACACCAAGGTTAGATGTTCTATCTCTTCTTTCATTGTTCACATTGACAATCTCTTGGCTTAAATCACCCAAATTTGGTTATATAGATCCGTACTTCCTAGGGCCTAAATCCTCCTCCTTGCTCCTGCACGAATTTGAACCGGCCACCTTGGCCCCAAGAGTCAAGTATCTTAGCCACTACAACCAAGACATGGTGTTAAAAGTAAAACCATGTCGGTCGTGATATCCACCCCACCCCTGCAAGGCTGTAGTGTCCAAATGCAACTCAACACCACACTCAACTCCCCCGAACGCATCGACAATTGTCGCACACTAAGTTTCAACCTAGCACGCACACTTCTTTTGATCATACCGCTACGGGTACTTAACCTGCACACTGTATCAGACTGCTAATTGTCCTACACGACAGTTTGTGAAAGCCTTCCCAGTTTGGTTATATGGATCTGTACTTTCACAGGGTTAAATCCTCCTCTGTGCTCCTGCACAAATTCGAACCGGCGGCCTCGGTCTCAACCCCAAGAGTCAAATATCTTAACCACGATAGCCGGGACATGGTGTTAAAAGTGAAACCATACCGGTTGTGATATCCACCCCACACCTGCAAGGTTGTAGTGTCCAAATGCAACTCAACACCACACTCAACTCCCTCGAACGCATCGGCAATTGTTGCACACTCGCCTCCAACGAAGCACGTACACTTGAAATGAGACACTTTAACTTTTTAAGTTAACACATTTAAAGCCAGCAATAAAACCCAAAACGCAGCTCTGAAAGGACTTAGGGAGTTTGATACTACTTGTCGTCGTTTTTCCTTGTCATTTTCCTTAGCCATTCTATAGGCATATTGTAGTTCACCCTGACTATCCCAGTTAGAAATTTTTCCAAGGCCAAATAAATTTTACTTTGTCTTCATTCCAACCAAAATACCACACTTTCTTCTTATGGTTCTCATTGTTTAGGAATATGTTTTTTAGGCCCGCTTCGTACCTCATCGGCCACTCAATCCAAGTTCTGCTTGTGTTGCGATCTAGTGGGGTCATAACTAAACCCGCGAAAGCCTATTCAACTTTGAAAACATACTCACTTGGAACACCCCCGGACGACATGGTTCTTCTTTCTTACAGACAATGCCACTGTCAATCCGAAACTAGTTCGAGTCTACCCCTATTTTTCAAAGTGTTTCAGAGCTTCATTGCATACTCGGTTCAAACCATCACACGATGCAATAGAACTAAGAAAATGAACATTTTTAGAGTTGAAGAGAAAAAAGTTAATTCCATCCACTTCACTGATTTTGACTGCAACATGCCCTTTAATCTTGAGCAGGGCGAAGTTTGCACAAATACATTTAAACGAGTTGCACTATACGAAACGTTTTTGATTATGCAGAATATATCCAACTGACCTAACTTTCAGCCATACAGCCTGAGCTTTCCTAGCATAAACGTCAACAAGAAAGGTGGTTAGAACATCTTCCCAAAACCACTCTTTCATGCAACTTTCCACTGTGGACTTTATGCTTGCTAGTAATGTTAATAAAGCGGCAGTGTTTCACCCACCAACCTCAGAGCACCCTTTCTGTCTTCCCCACATAAACCAACTTATGGTTGAGGGACATCACTCAACAAATTTTCTCATTCATCCTATGCTAGCCTCAACCAGAATCTAGCGTAAGCGTTTTCTCATTCATCCTGTGCTAGCCTCAACCAGAATTTAATGTAAGCTTTATCCCATCTCACATCACCTCTCAAACACGCCAACAATATGATCAACACATGAATATGTTCAAAAAAGGCCTTATCGATGCATCAACAATCTTTTTTACTACGATGATGCGCATTACTAATTTGCGAAGTGATTTCAAGCTACCCTGGTTGCATCACTGCCATCCTCCTCCAAGGCGTTGCCGCTCTTACTTTCTAGCATACTTTCCTGTTTATATGACTGTTCGGTTTTGCGTGTTCCACGCTCGTGGTTGAGAGAATAAGCATAGTCTTGGATGTCGAGCTGCACGAGCTCCCAAAATCCCATGTTTTTTCTAAAATACTATACATTCCTTTCTTTACACAGCTCCTACACCCGGATATAGTGCAGCGAGCTATAGTACTCCAAACAAAGTTTCGTATACGTGGCCATGCCGCCTTTGTCAAAGTCCTCGACATCATCCCTATTCATCAGGCTTGGACGACCTGGGTTCAATCACCAGGCCCTTGCCTTTCGGGTCTCTCATACCCTGTAGTAGAGCCTCAAACACCCGTTTAATATCGGATAGCTCGCTGATGCTCTCTATTTTCGCTTGTAAGTTCTGCTTAGCACCTCCCGCTCCTTTCTTTTTTTTAAACATCCCTTGAGACGAATATGAATGATGTTTTAGGCATGCTTTCCTATCTACCCTAAGGGTGGCTCCAGTCCACTGGTGGGGTCCAGCGTCCTCATCGAATCCCACATTTTACCTTTTAACATAGTCATAAATAGGGTCAGTGACGCCTCTTCAGTCCTTCTTGGACCGCCAGATCAGACTAATATAACAAGTTACCTTGCCCTTCAGAAATCAATTGAAAATCATTCCCCCTCTCTACCAAACCACTGCAAATCCACCACAGCGAGTTGTGAAGGAGGGAAGGGATCTGCAAAACAATTAGGAGATCTAAGAGAAGACCTTGGCTGCAGCGCGAACCAGTCCAAAAAGCAGAGATGAAAGTCTCTCTTGAGAGATTCTTTCATCCCTTCTGGCCACTCCACCTTACCCTGACCCTTCCCTTCAGTTCCTCCCATCCAATTCAAATCGAAGTATTGGATTGTTTCTTTAATATCTTTCTTCTGATGTAGTTTCATAAGTTTAGGCTTAGTTTTTTTCCATTGTGCTCTGATCTTCATCATCCGAGATTTCAATTATCTTTGGCTTCCTCTTCGAACTCCCTCGAGATTTCGACTTGGCACGAGTGGTGGATGTCGAATTCTACATTGGCGTACTTGCAACTGCATGCCTCCTCTTCTCGCTACTGGCAGTTCTTTGTTGTCTTTTCTCCTTTGCTCTTTCCTTCGAAAGCCGCTTCAGTTTCTCTCTTTTGGGGGCATCTAACTTCGACTTCTTATCAAGTTCTTCAACCTTGACGTTGATAAGCTTCAAAGAGTCCCCGAACATGGAAGTAACCCAAACTTTCATATCCTCACCCTTCTCACTAGAACGTCCCTAAGATCGGTTCCCCTCGTCCAAAAGATCCACGATCCACACACTTGTGACATTCAACCTCATGCCCTATGTTGTCTTCCAACTAGAGTGGTAAAATATGTGGAATAGACCATGAAAGAACAACAAAATGAGGTGTGTCAAGGATATTTGGAAAAATTAAGTGTGGGGACACAGAGGGAACTAAAATCCCCCGTGTGGTTCCGATTTAGTGAGAAATGGCTATAGACGCGTGGAAAAGAAAATAGCGCGCGCTGCTTTCAAACGTTCGTTTAATCCAAAAAGTATTTTTGAACTTCCATGTGAGTTACTCGACGTCTTTTCGAACGAAAAAGCGAGGGTACGCATGTGGGATCTCGTTTTTGAATTAAGTCATGGCGTCGTTCGTTACAAAGCTCGGAATCCGACGTGCATGGTCTCAGTCTGGTCGTTGTTTCCTTATGTTCGTCCTCGCCATATGTCTGGTAGTAGAACCCCCTTTCTCGATAACGTTTAGTGTGGCGACTTGGGCCAATGAGGTGCCACCGTCATCCATAGGATGACAATCATTTCGTTAAAAGGCAATATCAATGAGTACGGGAGAAAGTGAGCATCGATAATAACAAAACCAGCACCTACGAACCCTGAGCACCTTGTTTCGGGAGGGAAATAGTGGTATCCACAGATCTTGACGACGGCTTCTCGTATGTCCCACTCACATACACATGTCCTTTCCTCGTTGTACGGGAACGGACGTGGCGGGGATATGGGAAGTTGTCACCCGCTCGGATCGGGGCGATCGGTCCACATGGCATAAGGCTGATCGCGTATATCTAAACAATCATTTATTGATCCAAGGAACAAATAGACACCACGATATGCATTATCTTCCACCCATCGTGCAAACCAATCCAAAGCGAAACTCCATGCAATCGAATCAGTAGAGAGAATGACCATTCTTCATTCCTGCGAATAGTTAAGCATGCATCGAAGTGATCACATCAGATTTCTACTTTGTTTCCGTCATCGGGGTAACAACTCAATCGATACATGTGTGTGAGAGATCACTCATGCATTAACCATCAAATACAGAGGAGCAGAAAGAGGGACGAAATAAGATCGCCTGCCCCCGCTGCTCTCCTTAGATCCAACAATACTCGTCTTCGTGAGATCCGATTGAATTCAACGAGACGAGCAGGACAAGACCTCGGGAGCTGATAAGGAGAAGGAAGTTATCAAAACATCCATGAAGAAAGTATCAAATAAGAGAGAGAGAGAGAGAGAGAGAGAGAGAGAGAGAGAGAGAGAGAGAGAGAGAGAGAGAGAGAGAGAGAGAGAGAAGGAAGATGAGGTTGAATGTTGTAGACGGAGGCGTAGCTTGACCAAAGAAGGGGACTAAGACAAAGGAGGAGTTATGCGTACACAGATAGATCTGAGAACCAAAATCAGCAATCCGCCAAAAGCCAGGCTGCCAGGGTTTTAATAACCCGATGAAAGAAGGGGGGAAAAAGGAAAATCAAAACTGGTATCCCTTGCCAAATAGAGTCGGGGTTCGAACCAGCAAAGGGAAGGGGGGGGGGGGAAAGAAATCAATATTGCGGTGGTGTCCTTGGCCAATCGTTTTTTTTTTTTTTTTGGAATATCAGGCACGTGCCAGGCAGAGAGGGGACACAGAAAGATCCTTAAAAGAAAAACAGGCAACCCCTAAACCTGCTCCGATCTATTTAGTGTGGAGCATCGCGTGCTGCGAACCTGGCCCAGCGTCCCTTATCTTTTTTTTTTTTTTTTTTTTTTTTTTTTTTTTTTTGAAAAACAACCCCTTCCGTTGCTGGCGTCCCTTATCAAAAAGACCATACATAGTATTTGAGAAACTGGCAGGGGGAGGTCTTCTTAATTTTTTTTTCTCAAAAGAGGKGAAAAAAAAAAAAAAAAAAAAAAAAAAAAAGAGAAAAGGCCGTGCAGCTACTATGATCCCAGGCCAGCACCTAGAAGATTGACTGCCGCCATTTAGACCAAAGTTCTAACTCATCCCTTTTTCCTTTTTTCTTTTTTTTACTGATTTGGGACTACTATGGGGAGTGGTACGAGCATTTCCGCATGGTAACCCGGTTTGGGGGTGCTCCAGTCTATTGGTGGGGAACCACACCTGCTGGAAATTGGGTCCAGCACCCCCTATTACAACAGATACATGCTCAGCCTGTAGCTAATGCAGCACTAAGCTGATGTCACTACAGCATTGATTTATCGCCCTGAGGTCTCATCCTCACTGCCTCTTCAGCCAAATATGCCGCCAAATTTCCAGTTGGTACTATCTATGTCCAGAAGCAGGAGAGTTCCACTACCGCGAATTAGAAGGAAAGGGGAAAAGAGGCCCGAAAAGTTCTCCGGCCCCCTCGGTGCGAAGTTGGCATCAACATTTGACCATTCATGAAAGCACAAATGCCCCCCCCTTTTTTTTTTTTTTTTTTTTTTTTTTAAAAGCACCCCTCTTCTAACCTCTTCCACCAAAATGGAAGGAATGTACCGTCATTTTTCTAGCTGTATTTTGGGTAATTTTCAGTCCAGATACTACCGAGATATTGACCGTACTTTCTATCCGGGTGAGGGCAGTAGTTGCCAGCCCCCTATTATCTCTGCAACAAGAGCTCCTTCCCAGGAACACCAAGCCATTGTTCAGAAAAGCCCTTAAACAACCAGTACCTTTCCCAGCTAAGAAATCAAATAATTATGTGGCTTTGCATGCAGGCGCAACTTTTGAGCGGTTCCGGGATGCCCTTTCGCTGGATATCGATCTGCTGGATATCGATCCAGGCAAAATGGGCCTCACATGCTACCCGTTTTGCCTGAATGGATATCCAGTGAAACAGCGCCCCCGTACTTGTCGAGAGTCACAGATGCTTGCACGTGGTGACTCTGAAAAAATGGCTGGGAAACGTACTGTGGTTTAATTAAACAATCACCAGACATTGATACATGTGACATTGTATTGTACAGGGACGCTGGACCCGGTTTCCAGCAGGTGATGCTCCCCACCAATAGATGGAGCCCTGTCATTTGGGAAGAAGAAGAAGAAAAAAAAAGCCCTGTCATTTGGGAAGAAGAAGAAGAAGAAGAAAAAAAAAAAACACCAGTACTTGGCCCAGCTATCAGACGTGGAAAAAAATAAGAGTAGAGACGTTTCTAGTCGGATGAATTTGGGCGCTCCTGTAGTGACCGGTACATTTCCTAATATAACATGGTGGCTTGTTAATGGGCACTACTTTAGGAAGAACTGGTGGTTTAGTTTTCTCCATTTTTCTTGAGGTTTGTTCAAGTGTTTGATTTTTTTTTATTTTTATTTTTTATTCCCCGCCGACGGTAGTGATGGTGATAAGAGCAGACACCACTACCAGTAGGGGAGAGGCTCCATCTATTGGTGGGGAGCGTCACCTGCTGGAAAACGGGTCCAGCGTCCCTTATACAGACTTGTCATTTGCCACAGATGACCATCTGAACAGAATGAGGGCCAGATCCCACTAGCAAATAAGCCTCTGAATCTGGACGTGTTTGTGGAGAGGTGCAAAAAATTGTGATTGATCTGCTTTTCTGCATCTCTGCATGGAACACGTCCAGATTCAGACACTTATTCCAATCCTCTTTGCCAGTGGGATCTGGCCCTGAGTCTCTATGATGGCCTTGAAGACATGAATGACATCCGCCCACTCATGAGTGCACCTCTGGGTCCAGATATAGGACCTGGCTCCACTACTCACCGACAAAAATCATGGGCCCGGGGTGAATCTTTCCATGTTCCATCGGAAGATTCATTCTCATTTTGCAATAAGAGCGCCGTCCTGCCTGTATGGAACCAGTTGGCAAGAAATCGAACCCCATCATGCTTTGGGCTGTGGGCCAGTAGGATGGTACTCCAGTCCCTTGGCCAGCCAGCCTCACCACAATTCCATAGGCCGGGCCATATCCTGTCCCACCATCTCATTAGTAGTTGACCCTCGGGAAGGACATATAGAGCCGCTCGCTCTATTGTCATTTGCCTGTGTGCAAATGAGCCAGCATGAGCAGAGGCCATCTGACCCTGCACACGCCACAAAGTCCAGGGTGTCGTAGAGGCCAGTTACTAGGCTCACATTGTTTTCTTTTTTTCTTTTTTCTTTTTCCGGAAAGCTAGGTTCACATTGATAGCAACACACGCAAACCACCGGCACGTTTCCCGGCCATTTTCTCCGACGCAGCATGCATGCCACCGCAAGTTTTGGGGGTTTGCCTACCCGGTCGCTTCGGTTTTTGGGGTGCGCGAGGAGTGTCCAGGCTCTCCATGTGACGGGTCAAAAGTACTTGTTGTTCAAGCATAGGGCTTTGCTCCACTGCTCACCACATGCGCAAAAGACAAAAAAATGTAGTGGTGTATCTTCCCATGTTCTGGCTGAAGAGTCATTCTCGTTTTAACGCAGTTGGTATGTATCGGAGCCAGCCTGAGGGCCATAGACACTGGAATGATAAGCAGACCAAACATGCTTCTCCGATTTGCCTGCTTGGCATAGCCAGAAGGGGGTCAGCATGCCATTTTGTTCCAGGTTCGAATGATTGATGAGCTAGATGAGCTCGCCCCTACGGGCTTCAGCTTTCAGTCTAGATACAGCTTTCAGTCTAGATACAATGCCCGGTCATTACACTGGTATTTGGCACAGCTTTCAGTCTAGATACAGCTATAATGACCGGGTGTTCTACTTGGGTGAAGAGAGTAGTGGGGAGGCATCTGTGAACTTAGGACTGGACCCCACAGCAATGTGGGTGGGAAAAACTTTGCCGCTGAACATTTACGGTACCCCACAAACCTGTGACGCGCAACCTCACGCCCTATGCTGTCTTTCGTTCGGAGTGTGAGACGTGCGGAAAGAGGCCCAGAAAAACAGCAAGATGGGGTGTGCCAAGGATTTTTGGAAATTGAGTGTAGGGACACAGATGGAACTGAAATCCCCCGTGTAGGTCCGATGAAGCAGGTCGATTAATTTGGCGCGTCGCGGAATGCGCGCGCGGACATGGCGCAAAAACAGAAAGATCCAAATTCAATCCAAAAAGTAATGTCGGGCTTCCCACCGGGCTACAGCCCGTCATTTAGAACGGAAAGGCTCTGGCACGCTTCGCGTGTCTCGTTTTCGTATCAGATCTCGTCGTCGTTCGCTGGTTAGTTCCGAGTCCGACGTGGATGGTCTCAGCCGAGTGGCTCTTTCCTTATACTCGTCCTCACTCCGTATTCGGTAGTGGAAGCCCTTCGCTTCGTAGCGATCGAAACGCTGGCACTCCGTACACAAAGTGCGGGGCCAATGGGGCGCCACTGCCGTCCACGAAATGACGATCAGCTTGTTAAACGGCAACAATATCGAGTAAGGTGGAAAATGCATATCGATAATGACAAATCCGCCGTCTACGAACCCTGAACAACGGTCGGCCGGAGGGAAGTAATAGTGTCCGCTGATTTGTGCGACGGCTTCTCGTACGTCCCACTCACATACACGCGTCCTTTCCTCGTTGTAGGGAAAGGGCCGCGTGGGGATGGGAGATACGGGAGGCTGGCGCCCAATCGAGGGGTACTTGTCAGTCCACATGTCAATCAATCACAATATCTCGAGTCGTCATTAAAAACCGAAGCGATTTGCGCGACCCTCAATCAATCCTTTTGACACAAGAGCGAGAGCAAAACACACATCCGCTTGATCATGCATATGACTAAGGGACAGATCCGTGGCTCAGCTCAACACAATGTTGGCGCCTTGTTTCTCAAGGCCGTCCGGTGGCTTAGCTGCTGATGTCGTGCAGCATAAGGCAGATGGCATGCGCAGTGCAAACAGAGCTACAGATCTAAACACTCTTGCATTTTCGAACAAAATCCCGATGACAATTGTCTAATCAACAAAAGAGTCACACTTTCCATACATGCATTCACTGTGGAAGGTGCGAAAATGAGACATGCACAGGAAAAAAATTGGATCGCATTACTCAGTACACACGCATCCACCGTTCACAAGACAAGAAGACAGGGTCCTTGCGTAGAAGGATTACCCAAGAAACTAATAGAAGAGTTCCAGAAGAAGTTCTTTCACACAGAATGCCAGCTCATTTCCATTCAAGAGCGGGACAATCATTCAGACGCATCATCATTCGAGAGGAGAGAGAGAGAGAGAGAGAGAGAGAGAGAGAGAGAGAGAGAGAGAGAGAGAGAGAGAGAGAGAGAGAGTCAAAATAGAAGACGACAAGGTCCGAAAAGAGAAAAGCTCAGCGTCGCCGCCTTACACTCACGCCAAGGATAACAATCCACAACAAAGGCGCATTCTCCGTCAATTCCACGATGGCCCCGGGCCAATCACTCACTCAACTCCAATCATCAAACCTCATACCCGCACCGACGATCCCGGCCGTCGCGTGCTAACTCCCACCACTGCGATCGTCACCCCGCTGTCGTAAACTCGACACGGTTCGCCCGGATCCCACAGTTCGTCGTGGCGATCAAGCACGCAACCGGCCAGCCTATCGTCAGCCCGACAGAACATTCCGACTCGCATCAATCCACTTTGCCTAGCCACTGCTTCCCGAAAGCTGGCTTAGGAGTCGAGAACGTAAGAGAGATTTGCGGACGCGCTTGCAGGTTTTATAGTTGCGGCAGGGGAGATAGAAGGGGGAGAAGGCGACAGGAAAGCTGAGGTGTAAGAGGAGAAGCAGGAGGATAAGACTTTTGAGAAGAGTGCTCTACGAACGCCACGCTGATCCCTCGGATCTCAAGGTTCAACCAATCAGATTCGTCGCGTGATAGGAAGGTCCTATCGATCCACGCACCTGATTGGCGAGCGGGAGTTATCGAGGGATCGACCGGGTGCCGTACGCCAGACGTAGAGGGTGAGAAGAGAAAAGGCGCAAGAGGTGGCGCAAGACGGGTCCAAGATTCAGACGATCAAGAAAGGGAAGTGGGCGCGCAAACAGCAAGACGGAAGAGAGAGAGAGAGGGAGAAGGAAAAACAGTTACGGGGAGAGAGAAAAAGGAGGGAGAAGGGAAGGGAGGCGAGGGAGGGAGCGATGCGGGGGACAGAGAGGAGGAAGCTTTTGCATGCACGGCGCTGTCTACAAAAAAAAAAGAAAAAGGCACCGAAACAGTTACAGCTTGCTTCTATCCTAATTCAAAATTGAAATCACCATATCCGCGTGCGAAAAAGCGAAGCGGGAAAAGAAAATCCTACGCCTATTCGTATTCACGCAAAATTCCGAGAGTTTTCCCCGACGCGCCCAAGAACATTCACACACCCAAAGAGGACACGTTGAAGTTCCGCTTATCCCGGAATTCCCAACTACCAAGCCCAATTCCTAGTGCGCTCGCTAAGGCGCACGTAAATTCCCATGTATTTCCTGACTTTGCAAGAAGAAAAACAGAACTCAGCAGTCGAAAAAGCTCTCAAAAAGGAAAATCAGCACCCGAAAGCAAGAACTCAAAACGGGGTTTTCCTGGGGTTGGTATGATACAAGCAAAAGAAAGGGTACTATGGCACGGGGTCGGGAAGTGGTTCGTCACAAACCTCCGCGGAGTCCTTGGAAAGTTGTTCTGGGACCCCACATCCCGAAATCGCCGACGTGGAAGAATGGGATTTTTCGTTTGGAGAAGTCCCCCAGGAGAGAATGCTGCCACAATGTTGTGCGGGGTGGGGAGGGTAGGGGGGGATGACATCTTGAAGGTTTCCAAGGTAGCGGCCAGATGTTCGTGTGTCCGTGAGTCCTTTGACATGTGTTCCTGGCCAGTGACGGTTCCTTCGCGCAGTGGCACAGTGATTGGCCAACGCTTGTCGAAACTTGTTTCCATGCACAGAACAGGATACCTCCATCACCGAGCTGCGCCTTGGACCTCACTTGGCGACCGCACACATGGTTTGGCTAGCCGATTCCTGCACGTGGGGAGGCTGTCCAAGGGCAGCTCCATGACCTCTGCTGTTGTCCGTGCACAAAGCACGGTGGGTCGATGGCAGGACAACCTCCACCGACGATGGTGTGCTCACACACATGCACCTGAAGTCGTGTCCATGCTCCGCGCTGCCCATTCGTCCTCCATATCGGATGGTAGGAGAACCTGGTGACAGGCGCATGCCGACATTGTTCCTGCCATGCCAATACTTTTCTCATGGGTAATGATCCGTGCGAATACCATGAGAGTTCACGAGGGAGGGGATGTCCGAAGGGACCACAGACAGTCGTGTGTGAAGGTGGCACCAGCGCCCTGCCCCTCACAGCATCCTGTCCGCTGTGCGTGTTGCACGTGTTTGCATGGACTGCACCGTGAAAGGAGTGTGCGCCGATTCCTGCACATGGCCATGGAAGTCAAGGACATATCGTGCATCACCACACCTGCCAGCAGCAAGAGGGCCTCCAACATGCCCGGCACGCACAGCGGCACTGCGGTCGCCGCTTCGATGATGGCCATCGCCACGACACTCCTGTGGCTCAATCACTGCAGCAGGATGAAAACCAGCAGAAACGTTGAATCGTCCCAATCGTCCATTTGCGGATCCATGCCTCGACAGCAACTGCACAACGGGAGCACCCTGTGGCCAGGGAGCAAGTGGACACAGCCGCGATGGTGAGGACCGGCTGTGAGGTGAGGTGGAAGGCCTCGACTATGGTGTTTGAATACCGTCGACTGCCAGAGAGAGGACGAGGATGAACCTCACCCCCACGATGGGGAGACGGTTTTCAAAGGTCTGAAATCAGAGGGGGGGAAAAAAAGCCATCGGTGCACAAAAGCCAACAGTCGTTGCATATGGTACTGGGTTCCATGAGGGGGCCGGCGTCGCCGCCTCACTCCCCTTGGCATTTCTGGTGCTTCGCTTGTGGCATGGTGTCAGGGCCTGGTTCGACACCACTACAAAATCCTTACTTTGTAAGGGCGCCCTTACGACGAAAAGGTGATTAATTTTCCCTTACCCCGTTTTCCGTTTCACAACCACATACGAAAACCCTACACTTAGGTGCACTTACGTTTCATGTGCTTCTGTTTACATTCTAAGCGGCCGAAAGAGGAATTCGAATGTCCGACCCGCAGTTGCGCCGGACGAAGTCGTGTCCGCCACCTTTGGGCCCGTGGGACAGCCGGTCCGACCTCATCCCGAAGCTAGGTTGGGCCGTGATTTGGGCGCCCAATGTCATCCGCCCGCGAGGAGAATGCTAGCGAGGACCCTCACCATTCGAATTCAAATTTTGCGCCACCAGTTTGCTTTGCACACATTGCATTCTAGAGTTCTTGTGTGCGCGTTTCTGATGTTGCATGCGCCAATACTCTACTGTCACGGCATCGCACGTGGCTTCGCGTGACTGCCGTTTGGCGTGTTTTCGCAAGGGTGTTCAGCTATGGACGGCGGCGGACGGGATGAGGCGGCGATGAGGAGACTGTCACCCCGTGAGAAGACCATGGTCGCCAGTGTCGTCCTTGCAGTCTGTCGGCACATGGAGACAGTGAACGGACTACGGCTGGCGGTTGGGAGGGGTAAGGGGAGGAGAGAGGCCGCCATAGCCCAGACGTTGGGAGACGTCTGCACGTCGTCGGGTGTGTCATACGCCCGTTTCCTGTTGTCCAACACTATTATCGCGGGTATTTTGTTGAGGGATACACCTCGGTGGTGGATGAAAAGACAGACTGGCGGGATGTGGCAGGACTTGGACATCGCAGATGACGCCACAGAGGAGTATTTCCATGACAAACTGCAAATGTCACGGACCATATTCAGCGACATCGTCGCAGCGTGCAGCCCGTTCATCGAGCGTAGACTGACTCACTACGAAGAGCCATTGCAGCCCGACCTCATCATTGACGGAGGCGGTGCCCATGCCAAATTGTTAAGCAATGGTTACTGGTGAGGAGGCAGACGCGAATACAGATTCGGATCAAACCTGTGGTGCATGTTGTGCTCCACTCCACTCCCACTTCCGTAGGGCCCCCTGCCCATCCCATAACCCTGTGCCCCCCTACTGTATTCATGCCCCATGCCTTTGCTCGCCGAAGAACCCTGTCGAAGCCTCTTCAAACCCTTCCTCCTTCCACGCCGGCTGTGAGCACCGCCCAGTTGGCACAAGTGCAGAATGATCAACAGTACCAATGCCCCAAGCAGGATAATTAGCAGACTGTCTTCCTCACCATGTCACCCATGCGCTCCTCCAGCAAAGTACAAGGAACGGAGCTGCCAAATTTCCAACAGGATCACACGTCATGACTGACAGCGGAGGGGCGGCAATGCCGAGGGGCGTCGTAGACAACCCGCGTTCGAATTCGAACCTAAGACCGCAAACGGCCATCTCACCTGCCTCCACACGGACCCTCGTGACGGTCGCCTCCAAACACCAGCCGAAACGGCAAACCGGAGGGACTGCGGGGGCACAGGTAGGGCACTGCACGGCCGTTGGAGGTTGCCATGGGACTGCTGTCCTGCGGTCTACAGGACAACAACGGTGTTGGACCAGGAACGCCCAAAACACACCTGACGTAAATAAAAAAAAAATAAAAAAAAAACAAAAACAAAAAAAAACGGTTTTTTCATGGATGTAAGGGTGCCACCCCCAGGAACGCCCAAAACACACCTGACGTAAATTAAAAAAAATAAAACAAAAACAAAAACAAAAAAAAACGGTTTTTTCATGGATGTAAGGGTGCCACCCCCTACTTTCAAGTCACCTCCACGGCCATCCTTACGTTAAGGTCCGTTTTGGCTGGGTAGTCCTTACTTTTCCAGGGCCTGCCCTTACGGCCGCGAATGTGAAAACACGTTCGACTTCTTTTTCTTCGTGATCAGCGAGGGGTGGAACGATGAAAAACTTACATGTAAGGGTTTTGTAGTGGTGTCGAACGGGGCCCTCAGCCGCACATCTGTCACTCACGGTGTCGCCTCAGTTGTTCCTACGGTCCTTGCAAAACCACACGGACACTGCCCCACTTTCCTTTTCCGGTCTCTCCTACTCCACCTTTCCTTTTACGGAAATAATTGGTCTCACTTTGCCGGAAAACACAGTACGCGGTGGGATCCCCACAAATGCATTTCCGAACTTTCCAAAAAATTTTGCCCGCTTATCGTGGGAAAACCACAATGTCATTTCTACGCGCAAAGCTGTGGGGTCCAGGCCTTCACAAGGGAGGTCCCACAAGCACTGGGCTAGGCCTTCATTATAATTGTTTTTTTGCACAGAAAAAAAAGGAGAAAGGCACAAAAGACAAAAAGAAATAGAAACCTTGTTCCCAGAAATAACGGAGCAGTGCTTCCCAGCCATCAGACCACAAATGATCCCATGGCGGATGTTGCCACAACAGTGAAAATAATAACTGTCACCTTTCTGAACAAGAAATGTAATGTCTGAAGGGGCTTTTTTTATTACCCAAAAAAAAGAAAAGTAACGTCTGTCAGCAGCAGTGATCATGACGGCCTGCTTAGGTTACTGCACAAAACTTCGACAAAAGTCGTTAAAAAAAAGAAAAAAAGGAAAATACTTAAAATGTTCTTGCACTTGGGCTTATGCCCAATGCCAGGTCCGGGAGGGGTTGGGCGTATGCCCATGGGATAGAAAAAGGCATATGCCCATGGGATAGAAAAAAGTATTGGCACTCGCATGCCGAGTGTTGAACCACCAGTACTTGGCCCATACATCGGCCACAGGCCCATGTCGTGTACGCGCCGCAACTTTCGGGGCTCGGCCTGCGAAGCATAATGGCTGGGGGCGCCAGCCAAAAGGAGGCCGCACCGGTTCGTTTTTCTTTGGCACACAGGTCGGAGAAAAGTGCGTCGGAAATACTGGTGGATGAGTCTTTCCAAAAAGTTAGGATGAACAGTGCTACTGGACCAAAATGTCCGGCGGCGCCAGCCAAAAGGAAAACAAAAAGAAAAACATAATGCTAGGGCTTTTGCAAAGCTTAGCGCCCAGTTCTTTTTCACCTTGTCAAAAAGAGGCTCGGATGTACTGGGAAACTAAGGCCTCGACCCCAAAGAGGACCTGGAAATACTTGTCCGAGACTCCATTGGATGAAAGAGGCTGTCTGGAAAACCAATTTTCGGAAGCACGGGCGGTTTTCTGGCGCCCCAACGCCTGGAAAACACACTGCGGAAAACTGCACTTCTGCGTTTTCACATGACTTTCCGGTTGGAAAACTGGCACAGGAGAGACTTTCCGCCGGAATTTTGTGCCATTTCCAGAGGGTAGCCTAAGGCCTGGACCCCACTGGCCGGCGGCCTGGAAAAGTTCGGGTGCTGTAGTGTTTTCCAGACCCCACCGGTGTTGGAAACCGGTGTGGAAAGTCGGCCCGGAAAGGAATTCCAGACCCCACTGTGCTTGGAAGCAGGTCGAGGAAATGCTGATGGGGTGTTTCTACTCGGTCGGCGGTCTGGAAATTCATCGCCGACTGCTTTCCATTCCCTTTCCAAGGAGGTGTAGGGGGGGGGGGCATGTCAATCCGTTTCCAGACAACGGCTGGACGGCGTGGACCACGCACCCTCATCATGGCCCCTTTTTTGGACCGGGAGGCTGCCGCGGACATGCTCTTTTTTTTTGCCGGGAAAACAGGCTTTTCCACAGGCGAACTCTTCCAACAACCCTTCCAGGGAACTCCTACAATCTGTACTTCTCCAACACTTTCTTGGAAAAAGCACAGGACAACAAACGATTGGCTGATAGATCACTCCCAGCTGGAACAACAGGGACGGGCCCTGCTGTGGTGCTCACGCTGTCAGTCGGGCTTCCCCAAGAAGTTGAGAGCGGAAACAATAGAGCATATCTTTCTACAGTGCTGGACAGCTGTCTTAACTTGGAGATGGTGGGATAGAGTGTGGCAGCAAATTGTGCCCGGGCACCAATGACCGTGGGACTGGCGTGCCATCCTGCTGGGCCACTACTCGCCTCTCCAAGGAGACACTTTTGCCTGGAACATGTTCCAGCTGGGCAGAAGAACGGTCCTATGTGTACTATGGTGGCAGCGTTGCGCCTTGGTTTTTGACCGAGTTTGGGTAGAGGGCGAGGAGAGAGTAGAACAGTTCAAACATTACATACAGATGGAACTGGACTTCAGATGGAAGTCGGTCAAACGCACTCTTGATACTCTCCACAGCGCGACAGACATCAAGGACAGGATAACACAGTTCTCCAAGGAATGGCTGGGAGGGGACCGGGAGGGATGGGTAGCAAAGGTATGTTGGTCAGGGGAAGGGAATGAAGATGAGGGGACAACGGTGSCCCRGGATTATCGGTTACAGTTTAAAGACTGGATGTCCATTGACYGCAACGTTCCTCTGAGGCCTGCAGAGGACTTTCCGGACCCATTCCCGCCCCACCCACTGTCCCTAGATGTGAGCTGGATGGGCTAATTCTTTGATTCGATCCGATGCTTGCTCTGCTTGCTCTGTATGTTTGGCTGCGCTAGTGCGCTGGCGTCGGGTGCTTGGCTGCGCTGTTGCTGCTTTTTTTCATTAGAACAGATGACGAAGGGCAGGTTCCCGAGGCAGGAAGATGGAAGGACAACCCACTGGTGCCCCCCAGTGGCTCCTCCCGGATTCCTGACCAAGCCCACGACTCAAGCTTAACCCTCTGGTTACCGGAGCAATCAGGGCTGGCAGGCATGTTCTAGCTATCATCCACGGGTTGTGATGGCAGGATGGGGAAGGACCCAGTGTATAGGAACAGTATGTCTGGCCCCTGACATCTGGCCCCGGTCTGGCAATAGGGTCCTTCCCAGCAGGTAGCACGATCATGATTTTTCGTATCCTCCTCCTTAAATTCTCTTATGTTCATCTTATGTTCATCGACGCACTTCAAAAGGACGCTGAGCCTGGTTCTCAGCAAACATGTATCAATGGGACGCTGGACCCGGTTTCCAGCAGGTAATGCTCCCCACCAATAGATGGAGCCTCCCCGATGGTGCTAGGGGTGTCTGCTCTTATCAACACCCCTAGCAGCCACTCGGGCTGACTTAAAAA
>BFEA01000416.1:866228-877064 GCA_003427395.1 Chara braunii | reverse complement strand
GAAGTAATCCGGGTCATAGGAGTCTGAATTCCAGGATCGCGTCATCGTGTCATCGCAGAGCTACGAGGTGCTTAAGGGCGGGTCCGTGACAATGGAGATCGCCGCGCGCGAGCACGTGCAGGCCATGCGACGCGAATCGGGCGTATGCGTACTCGTGCGGGACGCTTGCACCGTCGCGGTCCTGGGGTGGCCGCGTCCAATCAGTCAGTGATTCTGTAGTCGATGGGCCTTTCGAATCGACGCACGGGGATACGTGTAAGCGCGCAACTCGGATCGCGTTTACACGTGTCCTCGGGCGGTGTTCACTGAGTCTGATCGTTTAATCGCTCCGTGCCGTTCCAGGCATGCGAGATGCAACAACCTCAATAGCTCAATCGAAAGACAACAAAACGAGAACAGGATTACCGATTGCGCAAAATTCCTCTCCTACTCATGAATGCATCGAATGGAATAATCGAAGGCAAAGGCAAGGATCCAACAAAAGATAAACAACCAAACATGGCATACATACATCCATTCATTCAGCGTATACAGAATTGACACGTTCGATCAGACAATATCCCACAGTTGCTGGGTCACAACAGCCCAAGCAAGAGATCAACAAAAACGAGAGTAGAATGGCCGATTGCGCAAAACTCCTATCCTACTTACGAGTGCATTAATAAAAAAGCAAAGGCAAAGATTCCGACAGAAAACATTGCATCCATACGTTCATTCATTCAGCAACATGCGCATAGTACATTTGAAATAGAATCATGAAGATAAGTGCGAGCAAAAATCCAAGTCCGAATTCCGAGAAATAAAAAAAACGGGCAAACTGCCAGAAGCCGAAATCAAAATTTATGTACACGAGACAGGAGGGAGAAAATATAAAAGAAACAGCAAAACCTCGTCCATCAACCTCAACTCCCTCTTCCTCTCTCTCTCTCTCTCCGATGCGGACTGTCCGTCGTCGCGCACGAACCCACGAAGTCGTCACCCCGCTTAGTCCTCCCGCACCCGTCAGGTTCGTCCGCGCTCACAGTCCGTCGTGGCCCGGGTCAACCCCGCGCGTTTGGCACCAGCTCGTCGGGTCGCCCGGTTCCTGCTCTACTCACCTCTTACTTCGCTCGTGTGCTGACCCTCTCTGATCGCACAACCCCGAGCTTCCAACTGCTGGTTAAGAGAGCTAACTAATCGCGCAGCCGAAATTTATAGCTTGTATGCATGCGCGAAGAACACAGAATTACGAGGACTTAGAGGGAGATTAGAGAGGGAGTGCCTACGTTCTGCATGACCGGGCCGCGGCGTGGGGACGTAGCCACTTTCCACGCATCGATCTGAGCATGCAGTCCGTAGCTACAAAAATGCAGCGAAAGAAAGAAAAGGAGGGCGGGAAAGACGAAGCGCAAGAAGAGAGATACAGTTACAATGGCGCCAACCCACGATTACAGTTACACACCCGATTAAAGGCGCCGACTAATCAGAATTCCGTTGCAGCCGCATAAAGGAGCGCGCAAACAAAAAGCGCCGCACGGCAAAAGAAAGTCCTAATCACAAAATTCATAAATTCCTAACTAATGCGAAAAAGCAAAAGTACAGGTTCCGGAAGGAAAGTCCGCAATTCCGAGAGTCATCGGGGCTCGACAAAATTCGAAAAAGAAAATTCAAAAAGAACGAAGTATATTCCCACGAGATGTCCACGCCCAAAAAGTTCTGAAACCGAACAAAAAAGAAATGACGTCAATATTTATTAATCGCGCGGTCGTCGGCGCGCTGCAGACACAACCAATCAATCAATCGATCGTCCCGGGACTCACCCGGCTCCGAGCCCAACCATCCGAAAAGAGTGACGAAAAAGACAAAGAAACGAGGATACTAATGCAATTTCCCATCCATCCCAATCTCCTGAAATTGGCCCAACCTTCCCAGCTTAGGACCCCTCATTGCGACCGCGCAGAAAATCGCGCGCTAGAGCAAGTGGTTCGTCACATATGTGACGCCCAGGGGGTTCCAATATTAGCAAGCTCCGGCTTGCTTGTTGACACGTGTCGATTTCTTTAATCGATCGACACGCGGAGCTCTTCCATGCCACTTACCGTTCGAATGCGTGTGGACGTCGTCCAACGTGGCAGTACTGCTCTACTACTAATTCCTCAGGGAGGGCCTTTGACAATCCAAGGAGGGGATTACACGTGTCGTCGTCAGGACACGTGTCCACTAATCCTGCATCAACGAGCTTCGGGGAGGGGAAAGGGGAGACGGTACATGGAGGGGTGGCGAGGAGGAGGGTTGATAGGTAGTAGAGGAAGGAAGCTCTCCATTCCGACCACTGTCTCGGGGAGCTCCTGGTAGCGAACGATCTGATGGAAACGGGGGAATCGATTGCCAGTGTGGGGGAGGGACGCAAGGTAGTCGGGGTAAAGGGTGGTGAAGGTTCGGAAGAGGGCCGCTCGAAAGTGATCGTGGTTCTCGCATGCGGGGATAGTCCCTGTAATCATGCAGTATACCTCGATCATATTGTGGCCTTGCCACGCGGCACTAAGGAAAAGGATATGGAGGCAGAAGACAGGGCGGGCGCATCGGGTGGAAGGGTGGGGATGAACAGTGGCAACGAGACGGGTAGTATAGAAGAAGCGGAAGGTATCGATGGGGAAAGGATTGGCGGGGAAGGTGACGCGGGTGGTGATCTAGCGGAAGGAGAGGTGATCAAGGGGACGACGGGATAAGGACCGGGGACGAAGCCTGATGCCCCGCATTGGTACGTGGACGAGCTGATGGGCGGTCGGTGGCGGAGGGGGAGGGTGATCTGCTCCGTCGCCGCCTTGCTGGTGCGGCCGAAGTCTCGCCAGCTGTCTCTCCATCCTCGAGCTTAAGGGGCTCTGGGTCCCGGGCCGAATCGTCGGTGAGCGGCTGGCCGGCCGCGCTGGCGAATTCCAATTGTCGCTTCCCGGCTGCGATCGCTTCCCTCTTCTGTTACTGGGCCTGCGCCCGAGCCTCGTCGTGCACTTCCTCCTCGAATCCTTCGTACTCCGACTCTGGTAACTCCTCTTGGTCTTCTTCCTCTTTGTCGTCGTCTTCTTCTTCGACCTCCTCTTCACTCTGCTCGCCCTCGCTGTGCTCACTGTAGCTCCCTTCCTCGGGAGTTTCTTCCTCGTCGGCCTCTTCTTCGACCTCCTCTTCTTCCTCCGAGCTTTCTTCTTCCCCTTCAATCTCTATCTCTTCGTTTTCGGAAGCCGTCCGATCTTGGAAGAAGGCCAGGTCAACTATCTCGTGCGGGTCCAGGTAACCGCGCTGTGATGGCGGGTTGCGGTGGCTCCCCGGTTCCTCCAAGCACGTCGACCACTGAAGATATGGCTCCAAGGTCCGCGCAAGAACGTGTGAGACCGGGCTATCGTCGCTCTGCAAGACGATCTCGAGTGGGAGATCGTCTGCCAGTTGTGCGAGGGGGATCGTTAACTCGTGCGCGATCGGTTGGCGGTGATCGGTCCACACCGATCCGAAGAGGAATCCGAGCAGATCGCCTTCGATTTCCATTCGCCACGCCTGGATGATAAGCAACTCGAGATACTCGTCCCACTGGCGGCGATCTCCGTGCTGCGTCCACGTGACTCTTACTCCGACCAAACACACCGACAGCTCAATGAAGTGCTCTCGCCAACGCCTCCACTGCAGGGGATCGAGACGAGGGACAGCAAGTGATTCCAGTCGAAAGGAAAAATGCGGATGAACTCCGGACTGCCAGAAGGTGGGAAAGAAGGAGGGGAGATCGAAGGTGGAGATCGGGGATGGGTTCATTGAGGACGGGGAAGGGAATGAGTTCCGGGAGCACCATCGCCGGCTCGTGCTGGAAGGTTCGAATCCTGTCGAAATCGACGTCGTCCGTGGGAAAAAGGTTGTCTCCGTGGGGCGTGAGCCAATGATTCCACTCCGCCGCCAACTGCTGTGCCCACAACCGGAGCGTCGTATTGATCGCTATATGTCGCAACGGGCTGATGGTAGTGATGTCGCCACTGAAGGCGACCACCGTAGACACGTGGCTGGTTCCCGGAGCCGATCGCCGATGAACTCCTACTGCTTCTGCTAGAACAATCGCCCGAGGACTTCCCGCAAAACGAACTCAGCAGCCGCGTACACTCCCTGAGTACAGAAGAACTGTGCAAGCCGCCGAAGATCTGGATTGAGTCGCGGATGATGAACTTGTCGAATCGCCGAGATGTGACAACGTGGCACCAGCAGAGAATTGCCGAGAGCTCGCTCCGTAAGAAAACCCATGGCGATGGCGGTGGAGACGAAGTAATGGAAAGAGAATGATATGGAGACGGAGAGACAGGCGATAAGCGGTCGTCGTCCTCTTCCGCAGCGGAGGAGGATTCGCGTGAATGCGAAGATGGAGAAGGAGGGAGGGGACGAAGGTAGGACACGTGGCGGATGATCGGACAAGCCGATCGGCTGCCGAAGACCTCAGGTGCAAGCCGCACAGTGTTTATGCCGTTGGGTCCGAGCTCAATCACGCGGAATCGCCCGAAGAATCGTGGCGCTACCTTGCTCTGGCAAGCACATTTCCTCACCTGCACGATGTCCCCCAATTTGTACTGGGGCCGTGACCCTGCGTTTCCGTTCCGGGCCTCGTAGCTTCGGACCTGTCGGCCATGGGCCAACTCGGTCATTTTCTGGCATTTTCGGGCTAGCCTGGTGAGGAACCGTTCCATCAATTCTAGGTGTCGCTTGGCCTTGTCCCGTGATGTGGCCCTTGTGGGTCGTCGGTTGAGCGTTGATTCGTCGGGGAGGCTTGGTATCGAAACGCAAGCGATGCTATTGGTCCTTAATTGGAAGGGGCTCAGGCCTGTCGATTCGTGGGGCGTTCCACGACCGCTAGGATGTGGTCGACGATATTAGGCCAGGGCCTCGGGTCCCGTGCTGCGATATTGCGTCGCAGTGCTGTCTTTATCACTCTATTGGCGTTTTCCACCAGCCCATTAGATTGTGACACGTGGGGCGCTGTGTTCCGTATAGCGACGTAGTGTATGACCAGGTTCCTTAATACTTCCCCTCTGAATTCTGCCCCGTTGTCGATCAGGATTTCTTCTGTATCCTGGTGCATCCCGAAAAAACGGTTAACATACCGCGCGATTTCGACGGCTTGTCGCGTACGACAGGGGTAGGCCTCGATCCATTTCGAAAAATGGTCGACGAATACCAACAGGACTGAATATTCGCAACTATTAGGGTCAGGGGGTACCACGATGTCGGTAGTATCCATACTCACCCTTTGGAACGACCGTTAAACTACTGTTGGAACTATCGATCTTGGCGGCTGGATCGACGCCTTGTCAGCAGCGCAGACTTGACAGTTTGCGACGATGAATTTCACATCGTCCCGAATATTGGACCAATACCACTCGTTTTTATCGATTGCTGATTCGGTAATCCGTACGGCAAAGTGGGCTGCCGTTTCTTCCTGTGCAGTCTTTACCCAGTCGTACCTCATGAACGGATGCGGTACAACCATCCATATCCCACTGCCGTTCGTTTTCCGTTTCTTTAACCTACCTTCTATCCATCAATAATCTCGAGCCCTTTCGTTAGCCCTCCTCCGATCTTCCTTGGTGAAATCCTGGAGGGGGTTACCCACTAAGGTGGCAATCAAGGCGATGTCAGTCCACACTTCGGCCCTTCGAAACTTCCGAGTCTTTTCCAACCCTTCTGATGTGGCATCCAGAAAGCGAGCTTCGGTCGGGATCTTGCCAATCCAACACAAGGAACATAACCACGATTTACTATCATTTCGGTATTGGATGCACGAGCCATGGGCTCGTGCAACACACTGTCGGCAGTCTATCCATTCCTCATACCCTTCCCCGTTAGGACACATGGAGACAGAGTATACGCGGGAAATTGCTTCACAAAAATAGCAAAATTTATCAGGTAGGGGGAGAATAAACGAAGTGGAGATGGGAGAAAGAGGGGTAGTGAGGTTACCTCCGTCACCCATTGCCACCGGTCTGCTCCTTGCCACGTGGGAGTATTGCCACCTGTCCGTACTTAGGCCCGTTTGCCAGTTTCGACTCTTTCCACAGAGTGATTTCCTCGCCTTTCGGTACTTTAGCGGGCCTATGCAGACGTGTCAGTCCGTCCGCGTTGCCAAACCTTTCTGTCTTCCGGTGGATGATGTCAAAGTTGTATTCCTGTAGCCGTACCGCCCAACGTCCAATCATGCCCGTGTAGTTAGTGAGCTTCTTCAAGACCAGCAGAGGTTCGTGATCTGTCACGAGGCGAAACTTCTGTCCATAGAGATACGGATGGAAGTGCTGGATTCCCCAGACTACTGCATAGCATTCGCCTTGGGGTGCCGAGTCATTCCTCCGCTCGTCTGGCACCGTTCGTGACGCGTACTCGATGACATGTTGGCGACCATCGTTCCCCTTCTGCGCTAAAATAGCGGAGATAGCTTCCGGTTGCCAGTCTATGATAAGAATGAACTGTTTCGAGGGGTACGGCCGAATTAAAATAGGGGTCGTCGCCAGAGCGTCCTTGAGGGTCGCGAAAGCCTCTTGGCATTGCGCGTCCCAACTGAGAGGCTGGTCCTTCCGTAGCAGGTTCGTTAGTGGTCGTGCAATCCCGGCGAAACCCTTGATGAAGCGGCGATAGTACGATGCCAACCCCAAGAAGGCTCGAACCTGTGTCAGCGACGTGGGAACTGGGGCTTCTCTTACCGCCGCAACTTTCCTTGAGTCCGGCCGCAGTCCTCCACGTGTCACGACGTAGCCCAAGAACGAAATTTCCGAGAGGAAAAACTCGCTCTTCTCGAGTGCGATCTTGAACCCAGCGTCCCTCAGCGCTCCCAACGTCCATTCAATGTGTTGTGCATGCCCGTGATAGGTCTCCGAGTAGACGAGGATATCGTCCATGTACACAATCACGCAGAAGTTGACCATTCCCTGAGTTAGACACGTCTTGTTGACGAAGTTTTGGAATGTCATGTTCATCGCTCGTTGAAACGTGGCAGGTGCGTTGCAAATCCCCATCGGGCACCGAACCCTCTGCCATGTGCCCTCGAACAATACGAAGGCCGTCTTCGGCCGATCTTCCTCCTTCACCAGAATGTGATGGAAGTCATGCCGAATATCAAACTTGCTAAAATAATTAGCGCAACCAATCGCATCCAACAAATCATCAATCGGGGGAGGGGATATACATCATTAATCGTGATTTCATTCAGCTTGTGATAATCGATACATATGCGAATTGATCCGTTTTTCTTCGGTACTCGCACTACGGGAAATGACCATGGTCCGGTGGCGGGTTCAATCCACCCGCTGGCTTCGAATTCCCGAATTCGTTCGAGAGCCTTTTTGCGTTCTATCAGGGAATATCAGTACGGCTTGCAGTGGATTGGGGAATGATTCCCCGTCTGTATTTCGTGTTGAATAACTAACGACAAGCCAATGTCAGTGTCTGTCACGCTAATCACTCCTCGATATTCCGTCAAAATGTCCGCAATCAATCGATGAATCTCATTGGGTACGTACTGTGGCACGTGTAACTCAAAGAGTTGGTCCTCGATCTGTACGTCTATCTGTTTTGTGCGTGTAGGTTTCGCCACATCGGGTGGGGGTGCAGAAATGAAGGAATGGTCTGATTGCCAGGAGAACACCGTGGCCATCATCTGGGCGTCTTCTTCCCGAATGACCACGTGTCCTTCTGGGGTGATTCCGTCGCAGATATCCTGCCAAGGCACGATTTTAGTTGCGATTTTTACTCCAAGTTCGTCCAAGTCAGCTTCGAGACGCCCAGGGGGTTCCAAAGAACTGGCTTCCGCCCCCAAGCGCAGCAGTCGCACTTCTTTTGCAGGTGTCAGTAGGGACCTTGGTAGATCTGTAATGTCACAGTAATGCTTTTTGTCGCTATATCTAGCGAGAAGCGGGGCAATTCCTTCGTACAGGGTTTGAGGGGGTTCCAAAGAATCGACCATCCTCGAAATCTGTACGAGGGGTTCACCTAAGATCATCGCCTTAGTCCTTTGGATGCTTCGACTGGTTAGATGCATCGTTCTTGCGATTGTTCTGGGTGGCGGATAGAAAACGCGTTGTCGCACTAGCTTCAGGATTTTTGGGTCATTCTCGTTACTGCTGTCCGCGTCCTTCGATGATGGCTCACTGTCTGCAGAGTCTTCCCAGGCGATCATGCGGAGAGTCCCTGCTATCATCGGCGAGACTCGCGCTGACTCAATTTTGAGAACCAGTTGATCGTGAGTGTCGCTCCCGGAGTCATATTACCAGGATTACCAACTGCGTTGAGGGTAGTACGAAGGGTCAGTCTCATCGGTACAGCATACGGCTTTCCCCCTGTATTTCGGAGGATGATTGACCTTCGCTCGAAGTCAAGATTCGCTCGTAATGCCACTAGAGCGGGAAGTCCAAAAAGAACGTCGCAGGTATTTACATCTAACACCACGACATCTCCCAGTGCATGCACTTTTCCCAATCGAAAAACGACATTGGTCATTCTACCCACCGTTTTAATCTTCTCTTCATCCGCCGATACGAGCTGATCTTTTTTCGAAAGCATGATCAGGTCGCTTCTCCTACCTGCCCTCTCAACTACTCTCAGCGAGATAGCCAAAATAGAGGCTCCCGAGTCGATGATTGCATTGTACGAAATTCCCCAGATTTCGATGTCGCACTCCGCAGATTTCCAGAGGATGGGTTTAATCCGTAGGAAATGATTGTCTTTCTGTATTAGTCCTACCCGAATTGGATTTGACGGGCCAGCCGTGTTTTCTTCTGGCGTGGAATTTTTAGCTTTTACGTTCATGGTTCGGGTGAGGGAGAATCGTTTTCGGTTCGTCTTACAGTGTTGTAGCATCCGCTCATTAACCTGTTCAGAGATTGAGAGCAGATGGCCGATTGAAAGTGGAATCCGATGATCCAAGGCTCGGACGATGTTCAGTACGTCTATTTCCCCAGTGACGAAGGTGGGTCCTCCCGACTCCATTTCTCCGGGAGAGGGTCGCCACTCCGCCACTTCTTTCTGTTCTGGCGCCGGCCTGATCGTTCCGATCATTCCTAGTCCGGGATAGCCCAACGATACATACTGATCTAACGGAATAAGCTCGGCAACTTCTTCCGTGGTCGCTTCGCGGCTCCCCCGAGAGCAGGCGCCGAGGCCAACCCTTGTTGGAGTGGAGGGGTGCGTGCTGCGATGGGCCGCATGTTTCACATCATGGCTTCCAACCGAGCATTGTGCTCTCGTTGTTCCTTTTTGCTTTCCTGGATTAGACTAATCAATGTTTTGGTCAATTCGAATATGGCAGCTGATTCATTTGATCATACGGGAGTCTCAATTGGGGGCGGGGGTGCCGTTCTTACAGGTGTTGGCATCACCGGAACAGGGACACTCGGGATCTCATTTGGAATTGGTCGTTTAGGGGCTATTTGTTCTATGTAGGTGACAGGACCCGACACAAACCCCATGTTTTCGAACTTGTTTTGCAGCGCAGCCAGTTCGGCTTTTGCCCTTGCGAGTTCGGACAAATCTCCTTCCCTAGAATAGTCTTCTCCTTCCAGGAAGTTCGTCACAAACTTCCGTTCCATTTCTTTTCCAGTGGCCATGATTTGTTGCAGTGTATGATTGATGGGGGAAAACTGCTTTCGCAGCTTCGCCCTTATTTTTCGGCTGTGGAGTCCGTCTATGAACAAATCTTTCCCTACTTGCTCACCTCGCTCAGTTTTCACAAACATTCGGTAGAATGGGTTTCGATACTCTGCAACAGATTCCAGAGGTTTTTGCACTTGGTCCTTGATCATGTAAAGTTCCTGCTCTGGGTGGACGTAATCAAATCGGTTAAGAAAGTCTCGTTCAAAGGTCTGAAGATCTACCCATACATAGGTACTAAACCAGTGGTGAGCGTCTCCTCCCAATCGAGCGGGGATGTTTACCTGCGCTTCATTATCGTCATACTGCTGTGCTCGGAGCGTGGCCAACCATGCTCCTGCCAGGTGGTGCGCAAGGTCAAATAGATAGAGATCAGGTGGCGTCATGGGAGCCCGTGCTCGTGGGGTGGGTTGACTAGGATTTGGTTGGTTAGCATTTTGCTGCGGATTCGGGTTCGGTACATTAGCATCCATGTTGGCTGCCCGTCGATTAGCTGATCTGCTTCTGGTGACGATGGGGTCGCGTCTATGAGCGTTTCGGGGCCGAGGTCGCCCTCGGTTAGCCAGATCGCCCAATTAGTTGTGCTATTAACCGTAAAACCCAGCCACGTGTCGGGCTCCGATACCAACCTCAGGCCCAGCGCGGCTTCTTGATCGGAGTAGGATGTGGGCCTGGAAGTGCGAAAAGGGGTGTGCCAAGGATTTTTGGGGAAAGTGGATTCCCAGGTCAGAACTGAGATCTCCTGTGGCAGGGTTTTTGGGGGCACGAGTGCAATTTGGCGAAGAGGGCAGATCGCCTCTGGTCACTAAGCAGATGGTACGCGTGGGTTGCTCAGGGCCGGGCAAGCCATTGGCTTCGGGGACGGCGGTTTGCGGGAGGGTCCCTTCGGGGTGGATGGGGTTCCGTGGATTCCGGCCGTCGGGGGTTGCCACGTGGCGCCGGTCGTCGTGCGTTTGGGTTGGGCCTTCGAGATTCCGGGGTCCTCCGATCGCCGCGCCGTCGGCAGTTTCCACAGGGCGTACTGGGCCAGTATGGGGCCATGGCCGGCCACGGGACGATGTTGAGTTGGTGATACGGAAGGAGGAGGCGAAAGGCAGGGAAACTGGTGGTGATAACGACAAACCCGGGGTGGATGAAGTAGTAGGTATGGTCCGGAGAAGGGAAATCAGAGCACCGGGGGTCACTAGTGGTGGCGCAGTG
>BFEA01000416.1:820550-852569 GCA_003427395.1 Chara braunii | reverse complement strand
AAACCCAGGTTGTTGTAGAGGTCAGGCTCTGGACATATGACAGTCACCTTCAGTAATCGGCCATGAGGCTATCACTATGGTCCATATAGAGGGCCCTATTCCTATGAGACTCCCTCCCAACCTACCGCACTCGTAATTCTTCCTGGCACATCCCAACTTACACAAAGAAGAACACTTTCAAGAAAATTGAGCCTCGGATCTCCCCGATATGCTTGCGAGGGTCCCCTGTACAGGCTTAGGAGTAGTGATAGGTAGATGAGTGAAAGGTGAAATTGAGAGAAGAATATAGCTTAGTTTTTCAAAAACAAAAGTGAGGCCGGGAATCCCTCAACCAACAACCCAAAAAAGAAGCAATTGTGGGACCATTACCGAGCTTAGGGCCTACTGACACTAGGGCCTTTTATGGCAAAATAACTAAAATTTGATGGTTGGGCCAGTAAGATAGGGAAAGTGGCAAAAGCAGCAAATGGGGTATCAAATGTTTGCCCCAAACACAGAAAGTGAACGCGTAGAGTGGCCTTTCGCGCTTTTTCAGTGCCGACGTCACGGCATGCCCGCGGCGGGGAGGTGGCACTGGCTGGACGCCATAGCCGCGATAGTGGGAGGTTCTTTACATCAGGAAAGCGGCAGGGTGGACGGTGACCTTCAAAGAGGCAAGGGCGGCGACATGGCTCATATTCAGGCCACGTAGAAGAAGATTTCCCTTGCGTGGCTTGGTTTTGAGGCGCGACGACATCCATAGCAAAAGTCTTTCTCTGTGGGTGCAACGGAAGCGGAAGGAAGGAGAGTATAGTGGAGGGGATTTTTGGTGGGAAGATTACGACGGTAGGGCATCCAGGCAGCGTGGAGCATCTAGACAATGGGAGGGCGAAAGTTGCACTACTTGCGAGGCGTCTAAGAAACGAAGGGACGACAAACGCACGGGTGATAACTTCAAGGCGGAGAGTGGAGGAGATTTCGGTGGGAAGATTGTGACAGTGGAGGGGATTTCGGTAGGAAGATTGTGACAGTGGAGCATTCGGAGGGAAGATTGTGACAGTGGAGCATCCAGGCAGCGTGTCGCATCTACACAACGGGAGGACGACAACGGCACGGTGGACAAGGAATCGCGTGAGCGAAGAGACACTCTTGGCACTGGATCTTTATCCTTTGGTGCCCTGGGTTTCATCCCGGTGAAGGAAGAGAAAGGGTCCGGAGGTACGTCCAGATCCCTCACAGCAGCTAACACCGTCGTCTCCCCCCCGCTCTCCTCCTCCTCCCACACCCGCTCTCCATTTCTTTTCCTTCCACCTTTTCCCTTCCCTCCGTTCCTCTGCTCTCTTCCCTGATTATCATCGCCCTGCCCCCAATCTCGATCGCCCCTCCTGCCCCCCGCCTCCCTTCTGCCGCCTGATCCTGGTCACCCTCGAGCCCCCCTCCCCCCACCCCTCCGATCCCGATCGACGCTTCTGAATTCCCCCCCGACCCCGATTGATCCATATTTGGGCCCCCTCGCCTTCCTCCTGATCCCGATCGTCGCCGTTGAGTTCCCCCCCGGTTCCCCCCCGACCCCGATTCATCCACATCTAATCTCCCCTCACTCCTGATCCTGATCGTCGCCTTTTGAGCTAAACCTCTCGCCTCCCCGAGATCCCGATCGTCGTCAGTGAGCTCTCCCCCCAACCCCTGATCTATCCTGAGCTTGCCACGCCGGCTCCCCGTCCCACCTGACATCAAAACGCGCCCTGCTCCCCGATCCCGATCGCCTTTTGGGGCCTCCCCCCTGTTCCTCATCCCCATCCCTCGATCCTGCCCCCTGATCCCCTGAGCCCCCCTTGCCGCCCCCCCGATCCCGATTGTCGCTCTTGAGCTTGCTCGAAGCCCCACCCCCCGCGACCCCGATCTCGACCACCTTCGGTTCCCCAACCCCGATCCACACCGCCATTCCAAACCGGTCGTTACTCATCCCCCGCCCTGCCCCCCCGATCTCGATCTGATCCACATCGCCATCCCCCGATCCTGCCCCCCTATCCCGTTACTCCAGGGACCACCTGAGCCCCCCTGATTGTTCCTCCCCGACCCCGACCTCGCCCACCTCCGGTCCCCCATCCCATCCGACATCGCCACGACTTATATCCCGCCCCGACCTCGATCCACATCGCCTTTCCCAATCCCGATCGCTACCCGTCCTCCCCCGATCCGCATTGCAGCCCCATCAGAACCCCGAACCCGACTGCCTGAGCTCCCCTCTGACGGCCCGACTACCCCCCCTAGACTTCGTGGCCCCCAGGCTTTCGAACCTTCCCCTAAGCTCTTCCCTTGAACTGTGACAGTACATGTGGCATCCCGACTGTCCCCCCGCCGACCCCTGCCTCCACTGCCTCCGGTCCCCCATCCCATCCGACATCGCCACGATTTATATCCCGCCCCGACCTGAATCCACATCGCCTTTCCCAATCTCGATCATTACCCGTCCTCACCTGATCCACGTTGCAACCCCATCCGACCGTCGAACCCGACTGCCCGAGCTCCCCTCTGACGCCCCGACTCCCCCCCCTAGAGTTCGTGACCCCTAGGCTTTCGAACCTTCCCCTGAGCTCTGCCCTTGAACTGTGACAGTACAGGTGGCTCGATCTGGGCAATTCTAACGCGGTTTTATGAAATTCTCCCCTAATATGTAAATTACAGGTGTCTTGACTTCGGTTACTGGGTGGTTACTAACGTGGTTGTACGTGTTGAAATTTAACCCTGATCTAGAACATACATGTGTCTCGATCTCGGTGATTTTTTTGGCATCAAGTAGGCAAGGAACTCCCATGTGAGTATAGATTCCTGCACAAAAGACAATTATGGCTAGTTTAAAAAACGAAGCAAGGAAAGAAAAAGTTAAAGGACGTCCGCAAAAAATATGGTATCAAGGCGCCATGGGTCATCACTCGACTGATTGGAGGCCCCGGCAAGGGAAGGGGACGATGGAGATGGGGATCACGGAAGATGCCTCCTCCTCTCACCCTCCCCCCAATAACTCCGCACAGGGTTTACAGTCTCGTTCCCCCCCTCTCCGACAGAGTTGCTAAAGGAAATGAAAGAACAACAGAAAGGGAAAGAAGTCCAAAGCATCTCAGGACCTTCACCGATATGGGCCGATAACCTCAAAAAAAATGTACACAGGGCAAACCCTTTCGGTCAAAAGAAATGGAGAAGAAAAACTGGAAATCCCACTGGACAACCTGGCCACGGCGTCAACTTTCTTCCTTGCAAAATTTCTGGCTCCCCCGGATGATAAGATAATTAATCAAGGGGGGGGAAAGCACAGGGTAAAAGCCCTTCTGAGTGAAGTGATCAGGGAAAGGGATGCAATATACACCCGTCATGCAAGCACATGGGTCTTTTATGACGCCGCCGCCTATAAGTCCGCCAATGATAAGGTAGGGTGGATCAGGAAAAGACTTACAACCCTCAAAGGTTCAGAGGAGGGCGCACATGATTTTTTTCTGATCCAACCTATCTCATCGACGGTTTTCACGGTGATTTGCATGTTTGATTCGGATAAGCGCATCATGGACGCAGGGCGAAGCATACCCTGCGGGCGTTCAGAAGTTCGGATCTTGCCCTGGTCCCCTCCGAAACAGCAAGGACCAGAGGACAAAAGGGATCAACTGATGACGGATTATTATTGGGTGGAGTTTCGCCATGTGCCTATTGAAATTCAAGGGGCTTTCGTGCAGGAATTAGCCCAAAAATATGAGATTGTAGACTTCATTGACCCTCTTCCCTCGCATATGGCCCCCAGGGACGACTACCTCATGGTGGCCCTGGACCTACCGAAAGGACACGTGTTCGCTATTGATGATGTGATCCACTTTCGTGTAGGAGGGAAAGATTTTAGAATTCACACGGCGCATAAAACAAGGCGTTGGTGTTTTAAATGTCAGGCGTATGGCCACCTCCCGGCAGAATCTGACTGCCCCCACCACCCGGCCAAAAGAATCAGATCCACAGACCGTCTGATTCCCGATCCCTTCAAGAACACATGGTGGAGTACTGTTGACGCATGCCATGAAGGATGGGTGTACGTGGATGAGTCCCGAGAAGGAGGTGGAGTAAGAGGGTGGGAATAGGAGAAAAGAGAGGTTGTGGATTGGAGCACCAAACCATTAGACAAATGGATCCCCCCTAAACCAGTGGAGGTACATATGGATACGCTCGCCGATCTCTGACAACCTCCTCCCAAGGAAACGGATACACTGGCTCAGATACAACATAGCGGGTCAAACAAAATGACGTCTGGACCTCGACCAGAACCCAGACCCCATGATTTTATCACCCCGATAGACCTGGGAGAGCTATGGCAAGCCCCGACCCCGAAAAAGAAAGCTCACCCCGGCAAACACGGTAAATTACAGAGTGTGAGCCCAGAAAAGCTGGAAAATAGATTCTAGACTATAGCAAGCTCGGTACAGACAAAGGATAGTAAAACAATTGAACCATTGCCAAAGGAAACAGGGCAGATCAAGCATCATGGAGAGGGAGGGAGAGGTAGGGCGCAAGAAAGGCAGGGGACCCCTGGCCAGGGTGAGTGTGCACAAACGATAAAGGGAGGAAGGGGAGAGGGAGGGGGGGCGGAGAGGGAAAGGGAAAGGGGGTAATGTCAAATAGGGAAGAAATCCAGTTGGGCCGGGGAACAGAGGTTGTGAACCCAAGTACGCACCGGGAGATTACCGTAGGGGAGATAGTAGCTTTGGAACCCTCTCAAGCGCCTCACGCTCCATACGAGCTATCTTCCAAAATGAACACTGCCGAAAGACCTCCGGCCACGAGTGAAACTCCCCCCAAAATAGACCCCTTTTTTCAAGCTTCTGACCCTCAACCCATGGATTGGGAATCACCGGTGGGCCCCTCAGACGAGGAAATGGTGGACAGCACACCCGAGGCCTGGGGGTCACAAGGGGAAGAGGATGCCGAGACCAAGCTGAGGGGTCTGGCAGAATGGTTAATCGACAAACTCCGGTCACTGTACACAGGTCAAACAAATTCCTACTGGGATGAGGCTTATGTGCGACTTTTTACTCTTTTGGACGAGAGCCCCAGCCTAAAACAAGCCTCGGGAAAAGCCTCACCTCAGATACGGATTGGTTACAGGTGTTACACAGAGTCTGGATTATTGTGCATAAAAAAATCCAGCCTCCCGCACTAGTAGGTTCACCTGATTCGCCCGAAGGGACAATAAATCCAGGCCGTATAGACAAACCCCTTCCCCACCCCCCTGTTCCCGCACAACAGACCGGACATATGAAACAAACCATACAGGGAGAAAATGAGGCTACAGTAGAGGAGATGGGACTCTCAAAGCGCTCAAAATTACGACACCTCATTGAGAAGGGGTTGTACCACAAAAGTCTGTCGGAGGGGGTTAAAATGTTGGTGCTCCCGATAAGAAAAAGAACAAGAAAATGGGAGTTAGGCCTGTCGCCCGCAGATTCAGAAGACTTTTATGCTCCCTCATATGGCGGAATGACATTGCACGGGTGACACATGCAAAGGGATAGGTCATTACGGGTCCACGAGGTTACGGATTTTCTCACAAACCATTATGAACCGGGAGCAATGACCACTATTAGTGTGTCATCTGAGAGCCTGAAAATGACCTACAAGGATCTGTACGTGCGATTCGAAGACAACAAGGAAGCAGGGCTCCAATGGCTCACACATAACTCCCTTCTAGACACTCAACAACTCAAAATAAAACCCAGTAACATCTGGTCGACAAATGACCTACTCACATGCCTGTGCACAATCTTACGAAAAAATACCATGAATAAGGGGGTCGACTGGGAGGCACAAGAATGGTCACCATTTAAAAGCAGATAATGGAAGGGCAATAGGACGCGTGTCCTGCGATAGACCATGATGGACTGGGTAGAAGTGGTGTATGGCAAAAACCAAAAATGGAAACACGCCCTTCAACAAGCGGACCTGGACATTAGATCGGTTAATGTAAATGGTTTAGCATCACGCAACCCAGAGAAAAAAAATGCGTTGTGGGACTTAATGCGGGGGGTTCGAGGAAGAACATGGCCAGATGTAGTTTGTTTTCAAGGAACCTACCTAATAAACATACCAGAGCACTACAGGGCGCACAAGCAAGTCTGGCCCTTTCAAGGCTACCAAGCTTTCGCCCCCAGCCCGGGGAGTGTCGGGGTGGCAATATGGATCCCGTCCGAATCACGGTTAGAGGTGCTTAGCTGGGAACAAGATAAGGAGGGTGGTCGGTGGGTTAAGGTGTTGGGCATGCTAGAACTAGAAGTAGTGTGCATTGTATCCTCATACGTCCCTAACACATCCTGGGAGAGAAAGACCTTCTTCAGAAAAATTGAGACAATTCTCACCCCTTGAGTCCCGATAATCTTAGTCGGGGACTTCAACGTTGCATCAGATAGATGGATAAACCGATGGAAAGTCCACCCCAATACCGCTCACAACGCAGAGGAGGATGAGCGGATGCTAAAAGATCTGTGTGCTTATCTCTCGCTTTTCGACACCTTCAGGAAGAGCGCCCCAACTGAAAAAACCTTTACTTGCTTCCGTAACAATGACTCTGCCAGACTATCTAAATCCCGGATCGATTTAATCCTCGCATCGGATGACTTGGGAGGAGGGCTCACGTGGCTATACTGTCGACCAACCCATACCCAAGTCTGGATCATAGGATGTGTATGGCAGTCTGGACCTTTCGTAAACGACATGACTAGGGGGCTAGTTACTACAAACTTAATACCTCCCTACTTCGGTCTAAATCTTTCCAAGAATACCTGCAGCGGGTGTGGGGCTTTTGGAAAGATTCTCGCCCTCAACAAGACTCTCATATCGCCTAGGTCAACAACGGACTGTTTTTTTTATGGCCAAAAAATGCAATGAATACTCCAAACATCTAGCCACTCAGCGATATTAGTAAGAATCAAGACAATGCAGAATCTAGTAGATGCAGAATAACAACAAATTTTGCAAGGGCAGGAATCAGACACCTTTGAACTACAAAACTATATACTGGACTTGAAATCTCAACTTTTCAAACATGCAGAGTATCGATAGTAATGACCCATACAAGGGCAAGGTTATCCAGGATCTCCATGGAAGGAGCAATGAATTCTCATTTCTTCGGTCTAGCAACAACACGTCTTAAAAGAACCACGATCGAAGCTCTCTATGAACTAAAGGTCGGGGACTTGGACCCAGACGGTGTCCACGGCCCGTTGCACTAAGATTACATACGACTTCTATAAGGATCTCTTTTCTTCGCATATTGACAGGTCAGACGAGCAAAACCATGAACGTCAATTAAAAGAATTTTTGGAGCCGGTCAACAAACATTAACACCTGAACAACGTGAATCCCTAGAGCCCCCCCTCTCCAAACAAGAGATATGGACTGCCCTTCTTCAAATGAAGCAGGAGAAGGCACTCGGAATCGATGGGTTCCCTAAGGAATTTTGGGAAGCTACATGGGATTTCATGAGTTAGGATGTTATGGATTCTTACAAGGAAGTATGACTCACAAGTGGGATGGGAGAAAGGGTGGGGCAAGGGGTTTTGACTCTCCTGTATAAAAAAGGAGACAAAATGGATATTAGAAACTATCGCCCAATCACGCTCCTTACAGATCTATAAAATGTTGTCTAAAGCCTTGGCGAACAGAATGATCCCTATAATGGAAGACATCATTCATCCGGCCCAAACAAGCTTCATGAAAAACAACAATATACAGGAGAACATTTTGTTAATCCATAAGATACTCCAACTCACGAGATATTCCCGATAGAACGCCACGTAGGTTTTTATGAACTTCGAAAAGGCTTATAACCATGTGGATTGGCGGTTTTCAGACAAATGTTTGGAAAAAATGAATTTTGGGCCAGAGTTCAAACGCTGGATCCAAATTCTACACCAAAACGCCACCACTTGCATCCAAGTCAATGGATGTCTGGCACCACCCCTGAAATTGGAGCGACCGGTCCAACAGGGGGATCAAATTGCCCGCTTCCTTTTCCTGGTCATTATGAAAGCACTGGCTGCCAACCTGCGGGCTAACAAAAACATTACAAGACTCCACGTTACACACATCCCGGAGGAGGCAATCCCGGTGTGCTCCCTCTTCGCGGACGATCTCACAATTATGGCAGAGACCACATACAACAACATGGAGGAAATCCGGCAGATGATGGACAAGTTCGCCAAGGTTTCCGACATGACAATCAACTGGGGGAGCAAGACTCAAGGATGGTGAATCCACTATCAAGGGGGGCGCCCCCCAGAGACACCACGAATTAATTGGGTGCCTTTAGAATCCACTGTTAGAATTCTAGGTGTTTCTATGACCACAGAGGGACGCCCACAAACAAACAATGAATGGATCAGCGTCCCGGCTCAGCACAAACTAAACAACTGGAGAAACAAGCACACATCCCTTTTCGGCCTCGCTCGAGTAATTAACAAATATTGTGTTTGCAACGTTATGGTACAAATCGTTATTATGGTCACTGAGCAAAGCAGCCTTAAAAAGCCAAGGCAGCAACCTTCCTATGGAGGGGGGACGGCGAGATGAGCAATGTGATAAGTCGGGTGGCATGAGATTCAATTATCCAACCTAAGGCAGGGGGAGGCCTGGGTATAATTCACCCGACCACACAAGTGCAGCCTTTACAACTAAGATGGATAAAAAAACTCATTTTCACCGCCTAGAGTCCGTGGTGCATTTTAGCACTGGAACATCTGGCCCAAATAGCACCAGAACCCCCCCACACAACCCATCCGCTGACATGGCTGGAGGACCGCTTCTGGTCAGTTCCACGCAAGCTCCCTTAGAGTAGGGCGAGGCTGGACGATGGAAGTCAAACGTTGGACACCTTCTGGCCCTCCTTGTTGAAAACCTAGCGTAAACTCCCGCTCCCTGACAAAAACTGTCCCAACCGTTGGGAGGAAGTTTATCGACAACCCCTCTTTGGGAACCGATGGGTGAAGGACATGAACGACTGTGTCATTAAAAGTTCGTCTTTGCCTTGGAAAAATTAGGTTAAAAGAGAGGGGCTCAGGGTAAGGGATCTTTGGGACAGGGATAAATTGGACTGGGTAACAGAAGACCAGATGCGAGGTAACTTACGATATTGTCAGCACGTCGGAGAACGTTTGGATGACCTAGCTGAAGCCATCCCGCTGGCGTGGTACAAAATCTTTAAACACGACCCCACCTTGAGAGAGGGTGATTGGGTAGCAAGCACGGAGACCCCTCTGAGGATAGGCCAGATACATATGGTCTCACCCCAAATAGCCTTGGTCGAATACTTCAAGTTCTCTATCATCAGAGCAGACATTCTCCAAGAACAAATAACTCTTTTTGAATGGATAAAAAAATCGTCTGTGTACCGAGTGAGGGTTTTTGATGAGAAAGGGAAGAGGGTGGCATACCAACCTCTCAAACCAATACAAGAGTTGACCTTGGACCCAAAGGAATGGTCTTGGAACCGCCCCCAGAAAAGGGGTGGCCCCAAGGCCGGTCGTATCAGCCTACACCAGATGTCAGTCAAATTTGCCTATAAAATGCTCAAACAAAAAAAATGGTTGAGAGACATAGTTAATGACCGATGGGCCAGACACCTGAATGTGGACTGCTCCCTTCTATCACCAATTAATTGGTTCAAGGAACAAAAATCCAAACCCATGAAAATCACCTCCCTCCAATGGCAGATTGTCCACCACTGTTTGCCAACAAACGACTGGCTAACTGACCGCACCAATTTAGAACAAAGAGGCTTGCTACTTCCATGGTGCCAGTGGTGCTTGAGTCCCTTCCCTTTCCATAAGAAGGCAGAGACCATCGAACACATCTTCATGCAATGCCTGATCGCCCAATTCACATGGAGATGGTGGGACCGCATATGGAGGAAAATGAAATCTGCAATCCCTTGGCCCTGGTCCTGGCAAGCCATATTGGCTGGTCACTGGCCTTTGGCAGAGACAACCATATCCTTCGTAGAAAATATGTACAAACTTGGAAGGAGGGCGGTGGTCTGGACCCTTTGGTGGCAGAGCTACACCCTGACCATGGAGAAGGTGAGAGTAGAAGAGCCAGATATCACTGAACAGATTCAGCAACAGGTGCAGTTTGAATTTATGCAAAGGTGGTTACACACGAAAGCACAACTAGATCTCTTTAGGCAAATTGAAGATGTTAGGAGACGGATCACAACATTTTGCACAGACTGGGTAGGAGGGGAGAGAAAAGGATGGATAACATAAGTGGAATGAAGTGGACTCAGTGGAGATAAGGGAGAGGGACAACGGGATGTGGAAGAAATAAGAGATTACTGTTAACCTTCAAGGACTAGACAAACATAGAACCCTCATTCCCACTTCGCCCACCCTCGACCTTTCCAGACCCGTTCCCGCCACATGCTCTTTCTCTGGCAGAGATTCTCTCCTAAATAACATCTTCCGTAATACCCACATACATACACATACATATAAGTTCATCCTTACAAAACGCAGCTATATTCCATATGTTCAGGAAAGAGAAGGATGCAAGGAGATCCCACTGGTGGCCCCCAGAGGCTCCTCCTGACCCTTCCTCATGGCACCCAGGCAGGTTATGGGACACTGGTCCTAGTTTCCAGCTAGCATGGTTTCCACGTGGCTCAGGAGAAAGGAGGAACTAGTGTGTAGCGATGTATCGGGCGTCGATTTCTGGATGAAGAGGTTCCCCTTCCCTCCTAATATTCTGCTCAGTCAATCCCCTGGAGCACAGGGTAATCAATGCTGGCAGAAATTCTCCCACAAATACTTCTCTGATGTATCCATTTTTCAGGCTGTATAAGGGACGTTGGACCCGTTTTCCAGCAGGTGACGCTCCCCACCAATAGATGGAGCCGCTCCCCAGGTGCTAGTGGTGTCTGCTCTTATCAACGCCACTAGCACTGGAGGGGGTAAGGTTATTGTAAAAAAAAAAAAAAAAAAAAAAAAAAAAAAGGTATCAAATGTTTGCGGTCGGGGGCCAAGTCGGCGTTGTGCGGCCTTATTTTCTTCGTGGGGAAAAAAAAAATTCCAGTTGTGTAGCGCGCTTACAGTTCTTCCACATGGAGTGCAAAAATATAATAATAATAACGCTGAGGAAGGTGCCCCTGTCGTTGCCGGGTATGGGGTATGAATTAATAGGCCTAGCTGCATCGAGCTCGACATTCACAAAAGACAAAATATATCGGGTTCCAAATTATCCTAATTGGTTCTCAATTTTCATAAACGATTGTGTTGTTCTCGGTTGCTTTTGGTGGTCTTGAGAATGCTTTAGGATTCTGGGTACTTCTTGCAATTCACTTCAGGCTTCTTTGATGTTGTTATATTCATGGATTTGCGGTTTTTCGATGCCAGAACGACGCTGGGTGGTGTTGGGGAGTTGCCCTGTAACCTGTTGATAGCAGGAGCGTGAGGCTTGGTAGAAAGATTTGGGGATGCCTTGCGGCGGGCATTCCAACAGAAAACCAAGGGTTAGTGTCGGGATGACGCTGGCCGGAGCCAGGGTGAGTCCTAGCAGTTGGGGGCATGTGGCGTGGTAGAGATTGGCCATCGGGATATAGGGGTGAGGCAGGTAGGGTTGGGCTGGTGAAAGACCCTCTTTTTTCTTTTTTTGAAACATCCCCACTAGTGTTAGTGGTGCTGATAAGAGCAGTACTTTCAAAAAGTTTGGAAGACAGGTGAAATGGGAGAGATAGTGAGTCGAGGAATACTCACTTTATTATGCAAAAAGGGGGATAAGTTAAACATAAGAAACCACAGACCAATAACATTACTAACGGTAGTATACAAATTGTTAGCAAAAGTGCTTGCAAATCGCATGATCCAAGTGATGACTGACATAATCCATCCTTCTCAAACAAGATTTCTAAATGGTCGACACATACAAGATAACATCCTTTTAATTAACGAAATGGTCAAAGTTGCGCGACAATCCAAGCAAAATGCAACCGTTGTCTTTATAGATTTCGAAAAAGCATATGATCATGTCGATTGGCGATTCTTAGACGCCCGTAGATGGGTTAAAATTCTCCACACAAATGCTACCAAACGCATTCTTGTGAATGGGCTACTGTCACCAGAAATCCATATTCAGAGGTCAGTTAGACAAGGAGACCCGTTGACCCCTTTCCTTTTCGTAATTGTGATGGAGGCCCTCGGTGCCAACCTTAGAGCTAATCATAATATTAAACGTCTAACTATCTCAGGTATACCGGAAAAGACAATACCAATAGCCTCAATGTTTGCAGATGATCTGACAATCATAATGGAGGCATCAGTGACAAATATGGAAGAAATAAAAAATTTGTTGGATAAATTTTCGACACTCTCAGACATGGTGGTTAATTGGGGAAGTAAAACACAAGGATGGTGGATCCATTCAAATGATGTCCGCCCACCTGAAGTCCCCAAAGTACAATGGTTGCCCCTGGAGGCCCCTCTGAGAGTATTAGGAATATCTTTGTCAGCCTTTGGTAAACCTATATCCAATGGTGAGTGGATTTCAAAGTCTGCGATATAAAAGATGAGTCAATAGAAGAATCTACACACCTCGCTTTTTGGCAGATCACTAGTAGTAATTAATGTGGTTTTTGTTTCAATATGGTGTAAATCAGCAATCTAGGCAATTAGTAAACCACGAATTAAACACTTCCAAAAACAGGTGTCGGCCTTCCTCTGGAGAGGGAATCATGAGCTAGAGAGAGTTATTCCTAGAGTAGCATCGTCCACTCTTATTCAACCAAAATCTAGGGGAGGGCTAGGAATCATGGACCCTACCCTACAATACCAAGCCTTGTCACTACAATGAATGATTGATCTTATTCTAGGTATTGACAAGCCTTGGCAACCTTTAGCTCTACAACAAATTAGATATTTGACGCCGATAGCACCACCTGAAGTACATCCCCTTACTTGGGTAGAGAACATATTTTGGAACCTTCCTCGTCCATCTGCACACTCAAGACTCGAAGGGGAAAGAGGCACAGTCCGTAAGGATCTACTCTTAGATAACCTATGGGTGTCCCTATTGAGGATATGGAGAAAACTACCTCTTCTAGATAAAACCACACCCACACGCTTTGAAGAAATCTTGAGGCAATTTCTATTTGGGAATAGATGGATAACGAATGTTAATGGTTGTGTGCACAATAGTTATACTCCTCCATGGTCTCAGTGGGTGAAAAAATGGGTAATACGGGTCAAAGACATTTGAGACCTGGAAAAAAAAGAGTGGAAGTCTTATGATCAACTCAAGAAAACAATTACATATGTGCACAAGTTAGACCAAAATTTGGACCATATCATTTGCTTTATCCCCATGGCATAGGTTAAAGAATTAAAAAAAGGAATAATATTTCAGGAAGGAGACTATGTAACGATTACACACGACCCAGAATACTGCCAGGTAGGACAAATAATGAGTCTATTAAAAGGAGTTTTAGTGACCCTGTTCAAGATGACAGCAAACCACCTACTCCGTCCTTCATCAACCAATCCAGTTGAGCTCTTTTCCTTTAAGGAAATGTTTAGGATTAGGGTTATTTTTATTTCAGTAACCACTGGATGGAGGTTTTTTTTCCCGCAATGCCCAATTCCGGACCTTCCCATAAATCCAGATGAATGGGTAATGCAAACGGGGAAAAGAAGTAAACCGCGTACTCTACAAACTCTTACGGTGAAGGTTGCGTATCGTCTGTTGAGATCACGGGTGGATGTGTTGTCTGTAATAAGGGATCGATGGACCATACATCTGAATATTGACCCACAATGCATCAAATATATATATATTTTTAATAAGATTAAAAAACGACCAGCCAAGTTTTCCTCTTTACAATGACAAATCCTTCATCGTTGCTTACCAACTAATGATTGACTCATTGATCACACCAATTTGGAACAACGTGGTCTGGCATTTCCATGGTGCAAAGCATGTCTATTTCTCTTTCCCCATAAGAAGATTAGAGAGACAATTGAGCATGTGTTCATTCAATGCCTAGGTACGGTTCTACTTTTGAGAAGATGAGACTGTGTGGAAAGGATTGACAAGTATTGATTGGCCATGGGATTGGAAAGTCATTCTCTTGGGCCAATGGATACCTGTGGAAACACAACCTACATAATTTCAAACGATTTTTTTTTATTTAGGTCGGAAAGCCATTCTACGGGTATTATGGTACAAAAGATGTGTACATGAAAGAGAAAATGTAAAATTAGAAGGAAATTAATTTGTTGAGCTAATTGTTCAATTTGTGCAGACGGAAATACGGGCACACTGGTCAACAGTTCGATCTAAGTTACAACAACTCCATCAGAAAAAAAATATCATCAATTGCATTAAAAAATTCAATCAAGATTGGTCGGGGGGAACCGAAGGAGGAAGTTTGAGAGCAGTGATATGGTCGGGAAAGGAAATACAGGGGGAACCCCTAAAAAAAGACTTCAATCTGTGCTTCAAAAACTGGTTTTCACTTCCACTAGGAGCCTCACTCAGATCATCGGAATGCTTTCTCGATCCTTTCCCTCCTTCGGAATTGGCTTTGGTTGTTTTGCAATGGTACGCCTTGTAATACAGTTAAATCTCCGAAAGAAGCATGTGCTTTCTTTGTGAATGATCTCTAGGTGCCTCACTAGTGAGTTAAGTTAGGAGATAGTGCTGCTTGTTTTAATAAAAGTATCTGGTGACCTAAGTTTTGGCTAAAGAGGAGTTAAGTTAGGAGATAGTGCTGCTTGTTTTAATAAAAGTATCTGGCGGCCCAAGTTTTGGCTGAAGGGGCACATCTCATTCTCTTGCTAAATTATTCAAAGTTATGAACCACATGTACATGTATTAAGGGACGTTGGACTGGGTTTCTAGCAGGTGCAGCTCCCCACCAATAGAATGGAGCCAGTAGCTGGGCTGCTAGTGATGGATGTTCTTATCAACATCACTAGCAGTTCCGCCGGGTTAAAAAAAAAAAAAAAAAAAAAAAAAAAAAAAGCAGACACCACTATCACCTGGGGAGAGGCTCCATCTATTGGTGGGGAGCATCACCTGCTGGAAGACCCTAAGGCAGGTGTTTTTTTCATCATGAATGCTCCTTCGATCCGAGCTTTGGTGAGGGGGGGGGGGAAAGTCTGTAGGATAAACAAATTTCCTCATGTGTAGTGTAGCACAGGTAAAGAGGGTTGCAATTTTTTTTTTCTGGTTTGCGAGGTTTTTAGGCCCAAGTGAGAATCTTAGCTCAATAGGGGAAAGCTCGGAATAGCTGAGTAGTGGGGTCTGTGTTTTTTTTTTCCCTTTGTTTTCTAGCTGGTTTTGACTGGAGGTTTGTTTAGGTTTGTGAGGTTTTGTAGGCTTGAGGTGTACCTTGTTTGTTTTCCAGGGTCGACGGTATCAGGACAACGGTCTGGTTTGGGCCATTTCTATCATCGGATTTCACCCCGACGCCTACAACTAAAAAAAAAACTGAAGTGCACGAAGTTCATTGTTGAATTCCAACTTTGGAGAGTAGTGCAGAGAGGCCCGATGGTGAAGGCTTTCCATTCTCGAACAGATCGTGGCCATCTGGTGATGCAGGTTTTTTTCCCTCTCCCTGTTTGTTTTTGGTTCATCACCGCCGTATTAGAAATGGAACTGGCGGTTCCCCTCTCTAGCTTGATTTGCACCGCCCCAGAGAGGAGGACTCACAGACCACCTTTGACAAAAGAAGGTGAACATGTGCAGCCAACGAGGAAACACCGAAAATGGAGAGAATGGCCTTGCCCTACGATCCATGGCAAACGGCGGTGGCAAGGAGTGTCACACAGCACGGAGGTCCCCATTACCGGAACAGGGACAATGCTAGTGGGACTAGGCCTCGACAACCTCACAATTCAACCCGGGGTATCTGACAGCATCAACCAACTTAGCTTACAGGCATTCGCCTGCGGAGAGAATCCAAGGGCGAGATCCCATGGCAAAAATAATTGGAATTATGTCTGAATCTGCACATCTTTGAGGAGAGGTGCAAAAAATTGTGATTGATCTGCTTTTCTGGATCTTTGTGTGGAACACGTCCAGATTCAGACACTTACTCCAATCCTCTTCGCTAGTATGCGTGCAGACACTTGCACCCGACAGAGAAGGCCTATATGTGCCATCGCACCAACGACCAAGCCCGACACTCAAAATCACGTATAGACTTGATCTTACTGTCGCAGGAGATTCAGAATGCCCTACAACTAGCCACTATCTTCCCACAAAGCCCCCACCCTGGGCTAGACCACCGCTTATGTGGAGGCATTTTTTCCTTCCGCAAGCGGTCGGATCAAGGGTCTGGATATTACAAGCTCAACACATCCCTGTTCAAGGATGAATCGTTCCATGCATACAATCGTGATGTCTGGAACTTTTGGAGAGACCAGAAACACTCATTCGACTCGGAAGTCAGATGGTTCACCAACGGACTCTTTTTTTTAGCCAGAAAATGCAAGGAATATTCAAAGTTGTTAGCAAGCCGACGATATGCACATAAAATGGATGTTCATAAAAGACTTCACAACCTGGTCAACCAGTGCAACTCTAATGATCTCACCATGAACATTTAGAATTTGCAAGACCAGTTTCTTCAACTAGCGCAACACAGATGACAAGGAATAAGGATTTGAGGCAAATTAGCGAAATGGACTACCGAAGGGATTATGGACTCTCAATTTTCCAGTTTGGCTTCTCTGAGAGCACACTGCACCACTATTGAGGTTTTTTTGGACCCGATGACCGACGAATTAGCCACCACCACAACTCATTGTGTAAGGATCGCCAGATCCTCTTACAAAGACCTCTTCTCCTCCCACATTCCCCAAGAGCAGGAGGCTGACCGACTAAGAGAACTGAAAGACTTCCTACACCTGATGGAGGGTCGCCTTTCCTCGATACCGAAAGACCATTTGGACCGCCAGGTCACCAAAGAGGAGATTTGGATGACACTCATGCAAATGGAGGAAGAAAAAACCCCAGGCTTAGACGGCTTCCCCAAAGAATTTTGGGAGGGCATGTGGGCCCTCTTGAATGATGACCTGATGAAATTCTATAGGGCGGTGTGGAGTTCCAGAGAGCTAGGGGAATTAGTAGGGCAAGGAGTGTTATCGCTACTTCATAAAAAAGGGGACAAAATGAATATCCGGATCTACCGACCCATCACTCTCTTGACGGTGGTCTATAAAATGTTGTCAAAAACATAGGCCAACTGAATGATCGAGGTAATGAAATATATCATCCATCTGGCCCAGACAGGTTTCGTGCGTAATAGAAACATCCAATAAAACATACTTCTAGTCAATGAGATGATTAGCTTGGCTCATCAGTCTAAAAGTAATGCCTCTCTCATCTTCATGGACTTCGAAAAAGCTTACAACCACGTAGACTGGACCCTCCTAGATAAGCTTAACAACACCCTAACGCTACCACGAGTGCGCAAATAAACGGGTCTATGGCCCCAGAGATAAGGCTGCAACGTTCAGTTAGGTAGGGGGACCCCATTGCCCCCTTCTTATTCATTATCATAATGGAAGCGTTAGCAACCAACCTCCGACAAAGCAAAGATCTAAAAAGAATTCAGATAGCCGGCATCCCTGAGGAAGTTGTTCCAGTCTGTTCACTGTTCGCAGACGACCTCACAATTATGGCCGATGCCTCACAACAGAACATGGAGGTGATACATAGGTTGATGACCCTTTTTTGCACTCTCTCGGACATGGCCGTTAACTGGGGTCACAAAACGATCAGATGGTGGCTCCACCACCAAGGGGGCCGTCCCCCGGAAGGACACCACATCACCTGGGTGGCCCTCGAATCCCGGATTCAGATTCTGGGGGTGAAGATGAAAGTGCTATGTCAATCCCCTGAAAATGACGGTTGGATATCAGCCCCGACGGTTGCCAAACTCTCCCAATGGAACCATCAACACACCTCACTTTTCGGACGTGCTTTGGTGATCAACAATGTAGTCTTTTTTGGTATAAATCGGTACTTTGGCCATTGAGCCCAGGGAGTGGCAGGGACCCTGAGAATATTGAAGGGGAAGGTGGCAGCTTACCTATGGAGAGGGGATAGTGAGAACCACCACGCTATCAGCCGGGTGGCATGAGACTCAGTTATCCAATCTAAGACAAAGGAAGGCCTCGGTATCCTAGACCCCATCACTCAATCCCAAGCCCTTAGTTTACAATGGGTAGTACGATTGATATTCGATAACCCACTAGTATGGAGGCCATTGACGCTGACACAGATCGCCCGTCTGGCCCCTGAGGCCCCTCAGTCTGTACACCCTCTCCAATGGTTAGAGGACTGCTACTGGAGAGTGCCACGGCGCCCCCGGGGAGGGGAGGGGAGGAGAGACGACTTATTGCCCCGTTTGTTAAAAGTCTAGAGGAGGCTCCCCCCCCCTAAATCGCCCACCCCCAGACACCTCTTTGGAAACCGTTGGATCACCAACGAACGCAGTCAGATTTTTTGCAGCACAAACGTCCCATGGAAAGGGTGAGTGAAGAATGGGGTGACTCGAGTGGGCGACCTTTGGGACGGGGAGAGGATGGACTGGAAGAGCCCGGAGAAGATGAGGGAGGAATTGAGATACTGCCACAACGTTGAATCGGCCCTTGAGGAAATCACGGAGACCCTCCCGATAGGGTGGTGGCCCATTCTTCGCAGAGGACCAATGTTGAAGGAGGGAGATTGGGTGTCCCAGGGGGGGAGGGTCGATAAGGTAGGCCTGGTTCACCTAGTTCGATCGGACGATGTGCTGCTTGAGTGGTACAACACAAAATGAAACGACAGTCTTGAAGGGAGTCAGGACCCCTTTCAATGGACTTTGAAGGAGGAACTACACCGCATTAGGGTAATGAAGGAAGGAGACAACCGACGGACTTTCCTTCCTGAGATAACCATATAACATCTCCCAATTGACCCACTGAAATGGATCTGGAATCCCGACATACGTCATAACCCACCACAACCAAAACCTAAAACATTATCGGGGCTCTCGGTGAAGGCGACGTACCGAATGATTAGAACTAAGCGTCGCCTAAAAAACACGGTGATCGACAGATGGCAGAAGCACCTCAATGTGGAGAGACAACTTCTCACACTGATATGATGGTTCTGCGACACCAAATGTAGACCGACGAAAATTACATCCTTACAGTGGCAGATCTTGCATCGGTGCTTTACCTACAAATGACTGGCTGATTGATCATTCGCGGTTGGAACAACAAGGCCGTGTGCTCCCTTGGTGCTCCCGATGTCTGTTGGGTTTTCCGGCTAGAAAGAGAGCAGAGACAATTGAACACATATTTCTGCAATGCCCAACAATAATCTTGACCTGGCGGTGGTGGGATAGAGTGTGGCAGCAAATGGTTCCAGGGCACCCATGGCTGTGGGATTGGCGGGTCATCCTAATGGGCCACTACCCACCCTTCCAAGACAACACCTTTGTGTCGAACATGTTTTATCTGTCCCGAAAAACGATCCTGTGGGTTCTGTGGTGGCAACGCTGTGTCCTAACTTTAGACCTGGTCCGAGTAGAGGGAGAAGAGAGATTGGAGCAATTCAAAACACACTTTCAACTAGAGCTCTCGTATAGGTGGAAGTCAACTAAGCAATCACCTGACAATTTCCAAAGATCTAAAGACATCCGGGAACGGTTACTACAATTCTCAAGAGAATGGTTGGTCGGGGACAGGGAAGGATGGGTAGCGGAAGTATGCTGGACTGGGGACTGGGAAGGAGAACAGGGGAGGGAGGACAGACAAGGAGCGGAAGTCCCAAGGGACTACCACCTGCGATTCAAGGAATGGCTGGCGATAGACTCGAACATCCCCATGAGACCGGCAGAGGAGTTTCCAGACCCCTTCCCTCCCCACCTGAGGTGTCTGGAAATAGGTTTGTAAACCCCCTACATTCTCAGAACCCAATCTGCTGTTTTATTTTGGTTCAGGCGGCTAAGCCTTCATCTTCTGCTTTCATTCCGTCCAATTTTGCCCCACCCTGTCTCATTTTGTCTTAGTCTGTCTTGTAACCAGCATCATGACGCAGTGGGGGCGGGTGGCAGTGTTTGAATGTTAAAAGTTTTTTAGGGGATGGGCAGGGTGACGGAAGGAGGCCCCACTGGTGCCCCCCGGTGGCTCCTCCCAGAACCCTGGCCAGACAAAGGGCTGGAGAAGATGACGGGGACCACCTGCTTTTCAGACCCATTGGTCAGGTCATACCCACCTGCTCAGCCAATCCTCTGGACTCCAGAGTAATCAATGCTGACAGGCACCTTCTAGACATTCATCCTGTTCCTGGTCTATGGTTCATGTTGTATTTTAATGCATAAGGGCCGCTGGACCCGTTTTCCAGCAGGTGCTGCTCCCCAACAATAGATGGAGCCTCTCCCCAGGTGCTAGTGATGTCTGCGCACATCAGCATCACTAGCACTGCAGGGACTGTGTTTTTGTAAAATCTATCCTCCGAAAGGACACTGCTCGCAAGCCTTGCGTTGTCACCTCATATTGATTCCATGGACATGGCTCCCAGTGAAATATTGTATGCTTAGTTCGGAAGGATCTCTTTACACATGAGTCCAGACTAATTTACTCTAATCTACCCTACCTATTTCTGGGCCTATCTTGGCCCAGAGGACCATGTCCCAGTCCTTCCAGCACTCTCCTAGTGGCCCGCCGCGACCCTACACAACCGAGTGCCCTGGTTGGTTACTTGACACGCTTGCTAAATCTATCTCTTATGGGACCTTCCCTGGTATCCACCAAGAGTCCTACATGGTGCCTAACCTATGCTCCTCCTCACTTTTGGTTTCCAACGTCCAGTACCCACTTCGAGATGACCAAGCCTCGGCTTGGTCGTACCGCTGCCAACTGGTTCCTGCGGGCCCAAGTGCTCAGGAACCACTGCAACCTCTCTGCCTTCTGCTACCCCTCCCACATGTGACCTTCCTCCTCCAATCTACTCTAATTGCATGCTTCAGAGCTGTCTTGATCCGCGATTTAATCTCCACTTTAGAGAACGGGCATTTCTGGAACCTTGCTCTGTTCCGGTCTGCCCAGATCACCTCGCAAATCACTCCTCTTGCCACATGAGCTATGTACCCCCACCCCTTCTTCCCCTGCATGTTTGCTGGTAGGAAACCCAATGGCACCCAATGCTCGTCCCAGTTGAGGTTCTCACTTCCCATCTCTTTCGAGTGTTGTTCCCACCATTTCCATACGCGTTTGGATGCAGGGCATTCCCACGACAGATGTTTGGTGAACTCAAATGGCCACCGACACCTTAAACAACCCAGCTCGACTTGCATCCCTCTACCCAGTAGCCAGACCACTGACGGAGTCACGAACATTGACAACAACCACAAAAGGCTGACCTGCTTGCCGTTTCGGAACTGTGTCAGAGTTTTCCACAGCACTTCAAATTGTGGCTCCGCTACCTGAAGGTCCTCTCCCAGTACCACTTTCCATCTCGAGACAGCAGCCAATGCCGATGTTCTGGACTTTTTGCTGGTGAGTGCGTATCCTTCTCTTGAGTTGTAGTCTAAGAGGAGTAGCGGTGCGCTTGCTGTGTTGTTGGTGCTTCTTCTGCTCCAGCTCCATGTCAGTGGATCTATCCGCAGTTGACTGAGCGGAGACCGGCCTATCCACTGCAAGTAAGTACTGTGTTTCGACTGTGCGTATCTTGTTGCTCCACCACTCGAACCTGCGAGGGATTGTTCCACAGTTGGACGATTTCTTCTCTCACCAGGCTCAATTTGTTCCCAGCCTCTTCGCACCTCCAGACCTCTAGCAGTGCCCGTCTGAAACCACTGGGCAGGACCCCTATGGTTTTCCAAACAATGTTTGGTTCCATTTCTTCGGCGGAGGGAGCGTACCAGGTGCCACTAGGATCCAAGCCCTTTGAACCCAGGATCATGATCCATTCGTTTAGTAAGGCGGTCAGTAAAGCTTGCCTGTTTTCTTCCACTTTTCTCCTCTGCGCATCCATGCTAGGCCAAAATCACCAATAGATCCATCTGCAAGAAAGTTGGCGCCGTCCTGCTTCCAAATACTTGGGTTTTCAAACAGCTGCTGCGCCAGCACCTCTTCCTTGGTTCGTGGGACTTTTGGAATGTCTGGTGGGGCTCCTCTCCAGGCTTTGAATATTGCTCTCCAAAAAGATAGATTTGGTTTTTTTTTCCCCTGAAGGATTCTATGAAAAAACAGACCCAAACATCTTTTAGTCTGCAAGGGCCCCATTCCTTCGTTAGCAAACGTTCCGCCAACATTATCCAATCCTCCTTTCTTTCCGCCATCGCAACTTTACACAACCATCCTCTCAATTGAGCTTGGTTTTTCCTTGCTGGATCCCACAGTCCAAGACCACCCTGAGTTCGTGGGAAAGTGAGGAGCTTTCACGCAATCTTTATCAAACATCCGTTCTCTTTCTTGGATCTTGGTTTCCACATAAATCTGGAGACCAGCCTGCCAATTGCTAGAAGAACACCCTCTGCGACTTCCCTTGCTATATAAACAAACCAAAGGATTGAGAATAGTGCCACATTCGCTACTAGTGCTCGCCCTACTAAGGATAGGTGCTAGGCTGATCCCCGCAGGTTCAGCCTGGCCGTAATCCTATTCTGGAGTAGGAGACCTTGAGAAGAGGCTATCACCTGTAAACTCACCAACACACCCAAGAATCTTTCCTCTTCCCCATTGTCTACCCTCTTCATGCCCCATTCCACACTCAATTTGAAGCGGCATGGTAGCAGGTAAGCTGATTTGGACCAGTTAACCAAGGCTTCCGACAAGACTGCACACGCCTGCTTTGTTTCCTTCAAGGCGGTCACAACTGACACCGTGTTCGCACATACTGCGAAGAGGTCATCAGCTAGCGCCTTAATGCCACAATCCGACTCGTCATTCAATTAGATACCCTTGGTCAACGAATGTTTTCTCATTCTGTTGAGGAGGAATTCCATTTGGAAAACGAAAAGTAGTGGCGCGAGTGGGCAGTCTTGCCTCAAGGACATAGTCATCCTAAAGGGCTCCGAGAGGTGACCGTTCACCATCACCGTTGAGGTAGACAAAGTGCAGAGAGCTATCACCCATCTTCAGAAGTCTTCGTTGAATTCCATGCGTCTCAGCGTGGTCATGATAAAGGTCCAACCTACCTTGTCATACACGAGAACCGTCCTCAACCAAGTGTCGAGTGCCTCATCCTTCTTATCTCCTGAGAAGGTAGAGAGTGGCTTCAGTGGAGTCTTGGGGTACTAAGGTTGTTGTGGTCCCATCTATGGGACCGATTTCCCCATAGCGGCAGTTGGACCTGAGGATGAAGAAGCTACAACTTGTGCGTTTGCTGCGGACGTGCCACTTGATGGAATGCCAAATTGGGGTACAAATGGGCCTGTTATCGCCGGTAAAGGAGGCGACGATTGATAAGCTGCCGACGACAGTATACTAGATCCGCCTAATGCGGAAGGGACTGCTCTTCCCTTCCCAGGCAAAGCATGCAGTATCTGGTCAAGGGTATCCAGGATATCATATAGTTTGCTTTCCATGTAAGCATACATGGAAAACATACCCACCTTGAGGATCTTGGTTGTGTCATCAAGCGTCGAGTCATCTAACCTTTCTAATGCAACTTTATCTGCCACTTTGTGCTCCAATCATTCTTTTCCATTTCCAATTGCTTCTTCTCTTTCGCTAGCTTCCTTAAGTTCCTTCTCTAACCGTAGGCGGATCAACTCCACTTGCTCGAGTCTTATCGCCTCTCTAGTGCATGAAGGTGGTTGGCTGAACTGCGAGCCTGCCATCTGATTGGAAGAAGTGCCCGGTCCCATCCCGCTGGACGTAGCCTGCGAACTGGTCGACATTCCGAATGTCTGCTGACCTTGAGACATAGCAGCAGAGGTTGCCGTCGCTTCAATAGTAGCTGCTGCTGCTGCTGCCGCTACTGCTTGCTCCACTGTTGATGCTGTGTCCCTAGCCCTTTGCAAACGTTTTGCCTCAGCCTCTCGTCCTATAGCTCTTTCCTCCCGGATGGTAAGGCTTGATGCACGATGGGTATCCTAAGTGATGTTGACGTGTCCCCTTGTACCTTCAGATCTATCCTCCCCACTACCTGGTCCACTCATCAGTTAGGCAGATCACGATCTGCACTAGCGCCCTGGCTGGGGCCTACCACACCATGTGTCTGACCAATTTAAAATAATTATAAATAAAATAAATATACGGTAAGTCACCTAGGCTACTGAGATCAAGTGGTGTCCACGACATTTACACAAACTGAACAGATGATTTATTCCTACTTCGATTAATTCTCAGCCAGCAGCGCCAGACAGAACTGACTATGGTAGACTTTTTTTTTTTTTTTTTTTTTTTTTTACTATGGTACCTGTATGATGGCCAACCGTCTTTCCATCTGCTTTTGAGGTCTTCTTTTCGAAAGAGTTTTTTTTTTTTTTTTTTTTTTTTTTTTTTTACTATGGTAGACTATTACAGTTCTAATTTAATGTTGTTTGTCAGGTGTTTGCAGTTTGTCCATGTAACTAATCAAAAAAAAAAAAAAAAGAACTGCACAGATGTATGCAGAAATGGAAATAATTGTGTTAATGTGCGAGCACCAAGTGGAACCTTCCTCTCCTGTATCCAACGATCTTGTATCGCATCATCAAGCAGCAGTGTCTATCGTGTACACAACGGCCCACCCGTGCCGAGGAACCCGCTTATGACTAGTTCTGCCCTTTGTTTATCCTCGCGTGCAACAAGCCTTCCATCCCATGATCTGGCTGATCAAGAGGCAGTTTAAGGACAGCCCCTAAGGTCCTTAGGTTTATTTTTTTTTATTTTTTTTTTTTAAAAACAACCCGTTTTAGTACTAGGGGTGCTGATAAAACAGACACCACTAGCACTTTCGAGGGGCTCCATCTATTATTGGGGAGCTTCACCAGCTGGAAATCGGGTCCGGCGTCCCAATACATGTGATGAAGAGTAAGCATTCCATGGGTATGTGTATGTCTGACCTACTTTGTACCGGCTGAGCAACACATCTGATGGAACGACCATTTCGTCAAAATGGACATCTTTTATTTTTTGAACGAAATTGAAACCGAGTTTTTTGGCCGAAAACTCATCAAAATTTGTTGTTCCTGAGGGTCCGGCGTTTGTAAAACACTGGACCCCCTGGTTGCACATGGACCTAGCTTGAGACCAGGGACATCCAGACAGTCCTGCCTGGATGTCCCTGGTCTCAAGCTAGGTCCATGTCCTGCCTGGATGTCCCTAGTCTCGAGCTAGGTCCCTATACAGCCAGGGGGTGCAGCGTTTTACAAATGCCAGACCCTCAGGAACAACAAATTTTGACGAGTTTTCGGTAAAAAAACTCGGTTTCAATTTCGTTCAAAAAATAAAAGACGAAATGGCAGTTATGGAGAGTAAACATTCCATGAGTATGTGTATGTCTATGTTTAATCTACTTTGTACCGACTGAGCATTGATCTACCGTGGGTTTCGACCGTGTTGCTAATAACCCAGAGTAGATATATTGTATAAGTGTCGAGTAAGTGTACGGTTAACTGTAGTGGACTGTTCTTATTGTCCGTTGTGTAAAGTATGGTATAGTCATAGGCATAGGCATGCATGATTGTTGTGGTTTAAGGGTGGTAAGTTATGGTCTATCGGATGAAGTAGGTATAATGTCAGTATGCGTGTGTGTATGTGTATTGTGCTTTGTGGTTTGAGGCTATAGATGTAGCAAAATCGTGAAGCGTCTGTGTTCGGTTGTGCGTTTGACCTCTGAAGGTTGAAAGTATGAATCCTTCCTTCCCTCATGTGTGTATTTCCTGAAATCATGAAATCTACTCCCACGTCAATTTCTTCTAGACTTATTATTGCCCACGGGTCCCTCAGACCCATTGACCCCCCGGACTTAAAGCCCAAATCCTGGACCCTAAACCCTAAACCTCAGATACTGTGGATCCTCCAATTCCTTAACCCTGCCCCTCTGTTACCTGACACTTGACTGACTATTCATGATTGTTCTGGTCCCCATCACTCCACATGTCCTGCTTGTCCCATTGTGGAGGGGAGAGCACCCTGGTCGGCTTGTTAAGGGTGGGGGGAGGGCGAGGAATAGGAGGAATAAGCAGAAACGGTGGTGGTTTAGTGGAAGGGGGAGGAAGGGGGGATAGTTTCCGGGTTTGAGAAGGGAGGGGGAGGGGGAAGGGGATGGAAATCTGATTGTGGATGTTATCAGGGAGTTGTGGGTGTTGTGGGTTTTCAGGAATCAGGAGTCAGTAAAAAATTTGTAGGTCGGTAATGCACCGTGAAATGGTGTTGGGGCAGGAATTCCCATTGGCTCTCGGTTGCCAGCCATGGTTTCCAATGTAGGTTATAACTCGCATCCATAAGACAAAGCCTGGAATTCGGGTCCAACCATGTGGTGGAGATTTAACGTCGCAGATAGGACGACAGTCACAACCAGAGATCAGATTCCGCCATAAATAATTTATAGACGGTCTGATAAACGTCTTGCATAGGACTGGTCAGTCCACGTTCCCTCTATAGTGCAGCAAGAACTTAAAGGACAAAGCAGCAAAGCATGTGTGCTCTACTCCCATCGATTGGCATGGTGACGGTGACCCGTGCTTCGACCAGGGCCCTTCAGAGGCACCGCGCTGCCCTGCCAGATGTGCCACCAAGAAGAATGTCGACTCTCAAGGTAGAGCGCTCATGATTCCCGAACCAGAAGAGGACACTCAAGTTGAACTCACTTCTGCACGGTAAGAAGAGATAGAGATGGGAAGACAAGGTAGGGAACAACGTACCTGAAGATAGCTGCCCCCAACCACATATTTCTCACCAATTGAGCCAACGTGCATTTTGATGATCGGTCATAGCCTCGGTACCACACACGTTGCTATGGAGTGTCACCTCATCCAGAACTCTCTGTCAGCATGTTCTCATCATCCCACATACATCTGTTGTCGCCATGGCTCCCACGCTGTCGCCGCAGCCTTCCTGCCAGCCTCCCCTCTACCCGAGAGTGGCAAATCATGCCAGCGCCAATGTATCCTTACTACGTAAAAGCTTCGTCAGCGCACCAAGTAACAATGTTGCCAGCCCCGGTAACGACGATCTCGAACCAGCTCCGATACCAAATTGCAAGGAATATGAGCGAGAGCAATAGACAGAAATCCAAGTTGCAAAATCACGAAGTAGCTCAGATAGAGCCATACCGCTAGGACACCGGCAGGCGCAGCGCTACCGGGGGCGCTGTGCCCGACCCGACCAAACATGCCCCCTTCGAAGCGACGCATCTGCATGGTGCCTAGCTAGGCGGCGGGAGTGAATTGAGCAGGGCGGTGGGAGAAGCGACAAGGCTAAGGTGGATGGTGATGAATATGAGACGTGGTGGGCGTTTTATGGGAGGGGTTGGAGTGCTTGTGTTGTTCGCAGGGGTCATCTTCTCTTCTCCGTGTAATCTTTGAAGTTGGCTGTTCAACTCAGTTTTTGTGGAAAGCATTTCAAGGGCCCATGCGGCGAATTGGGGTGGATCTGACTTAGGTGATTCCCTCAGATTGGGTTGACGTATCTACGTGCTATGCGACAGGTGGCATAGTTTGCGTGTCCCTAATACTCTCGAGACTACCTGTGAGCGACTATTGGCGGGCTTAATAGTTTAGTCTCACAACGCGACATGATCCACTGGAGAAGGTGAGTTATGCTGCGGTCCGAGGATCTTCATCGTTCGACCTTTCATAGACATGGTGAAGTTTAGCCAGCATGAGGTCGTGTTGCGAGGATCCGAAGAAGGAGAGTCGATGAAAGGGGAGGGGAGGTTTTGAGGGGAAAGGGGTGTCCTGGATGGGGTATCATGTTGGTGTCATTAGGGCACAATGAGGGGTTGCCTGGTTGGAAGTCTTTCTAAGTCTGTCCTGAAATTTTGTAGGCGATCTTATTCACTAGGCCTATGAATGGTGTATACTCTTGATTGATCCCGTACTGTTGTTGCGATCAAATTCGTCGCGATTGATATTCCAAATTTTGTTTTCTTCGAATTCCTTGTTTGAACTTCTTCATACTGATTTTCATAAATTTGATCCTAATATCAAGATCCTAATTCCTAATCGTGGTTCAAACTAGTTCCAAACTTCGTTCTTAGGTTTTCAGGACTTATTTTCAGAATTTCTCCTCGGTAGTATACTCGGTGTTGATTCTGTTTGTGGTTGTTATGCTGATTTTCCCAAATAAAAATTTGGGAATTTTTTTCTGAATAAGATTCTTAATTTGAAATTAATAAATCAGAGCTTTGCTCTGATTCCAATAAAAGATTACCAGGTTTGATTTATAAAAAGGTTTCTCAAAGTGGGATTGATGTCTCACGGTTTTCAAAACTGATCCAATTCTTAATCCGTTGTGTTCCCCTATATTAGTAAGCACAAGTTTGTGCTCTTATACCTTGAATTTGATATCTGATTCGATATTAGAGTTTATCTATTTAAGGGATTTTCAAAAGTAGGTCATAATTGAGTCTCAGGTTGCAACACCGTAGGATTTGGGCTCATAGGTGTTGATTGAACTTGCTCCTTCAGGGTTGAGCCCCACCCTGCGAGGGTTATGCAAGGTGGGAGGTGTGATCCTCGAGAGGGTAGGGGTGGTTTGTTGGTTTGTTCTTTTTTGTGTCAGGCTGATTTGGGTTGGATCAGCTAAGGTGGCTGGGAGAGAGGACAAAGGGTCGATGCTGACTTCAGCAAGGTGAGAGGTTGCAAGGTGTTTCACTTGGCGGGGGTGGGACATGAGGGAAGGGTGATCTTCGGCTCTGCGGGGGCATACTCTAGGAGGTATTGTATGTTGTTGAGGGAGCAGGAGGGATTTAGGGGGCTGCTCTGAACTGGGACTGGAAGTGAGGGGGCACCTTCCAGTAGAGACAGTGAAAGGGAAGGAGGTCGTTTTTTTGGGGGGGGGGAGTAAGCCGCTTGGTTTCTTGTGAGTCTTTACCTCCAACAGAGACGGGAATAGGCGCAAGAATTTCAATGGGGAGAGAAGAAGTTCCCTTCCGTCCTCTCTTCTTGTGGGATTAATATGCCTTATATGACTACTTGGTTTTTATAACTTTTTTATTTTTGAGTTGCTTGTCTACGTTTTATGAGCCAGACGTTTCGAGGAGGCATGCTACCGGGGTTGGGGGGTATGGTTTATGGTTGGTGAGATTGCGTCTTGTTGGGGAGGAGGGCTAGCCAGTGGGATTGGATTAGGGCATAGCCACGACTGGGATGGTGGCTCAGTTGTTTTAAGTCTTGCCGGAGAGAGGTAAGAGGTTAGTGGGGTGAGTGCCGCACTTATTAGGGTAAGGGCGTTCACCTGATTTCTGCCATTTCTCCTCTTGCGAACTATGGGTGGAGGAGGTCGGCTCGTCGTGAGAGGAGGAATGTGTTGAGGAAGGTGTGTGGTTGTGGCTGCTGTTTTCATCCCGCGAACTATGTGGTGGAGGAGATCGGCTCGTCGAGGGATGAAGTAGAGTAGGGGGTTGAAGGGAAGAGGGAGGCTGGTTCCCTTGATTGTCGTTGGCTCGTAAAAATTCATTCAAAAGTTTTTTTTGGCAGACTACTTCTTTTCTTCTTCTTCGAACTATGCGGTGGAGGAGGTCGGCTCGTCGAAGAAAGACGAATAGTTGAAGTCTGCTTTTAACCATTATGAGATTGCTTGTTTTCTTCTTTTGAAAAAAAAAAAATCTCAAAAAAAGAGATCTCAGGGTTGACCATACGCAGATGGTTGATTGGTGGTCTTAAGAATGTTTTTGGACTCTGGGGATTCCTAGCAACTCTTCTTAGGTGGCTTCGATGCTGTTATACTCAGTGACCTACGGTTGTTCGATGCCAGAATGACGCTGGCCGGTGCTGGGGTGTTGCCCTGTGACCTGCTGATGCAGGAGCGTGAGGCCTGGTAGAGAGATCTGGGGATGCTTTGGGGTGGGCATTCCACGGAACAACCAAGGGTTGCTGCTGGGACGACGCTGGTCGGAACTGGGGTGAGTTGTGTTGCCCTGTAACCCAGCATGTGAGACCTGGAAGAGCTCGACAGAAAGTAGGACAGTGTTGGAATGCTTTGGAAGGGTTTGTTAGGGATTTCAAGGGTTTTTGAGCATTTGTAGGACCTACGCGGCCTATTTCCATGTTTTTCGTATTGCTCAGACGTTTTCTCAAGAGACCGAGGTGAGTGGGAGAAGGAGAAAGTGGGATATTACGTGTCCTACTAGTAAGGGGGCTAGCTGGTAGGACGGGAATAGGGTACAGCAGCAGCGGAGATGGTGGCTCTGCTGCAGTAAGTCTTGCCGGAGTGGGGTGCAGGGGATGGATTGGGGGGGTCTGAGTCTTTTTCTGAATGGTGAAAAAAAGAGGTGAGTGGGAGAAGTGGATGGTGCGATATCAAGCGTCCTCCTAGTGCAGGGGCTAGCTGGTAGGATGGGAATAGGGTACAGCAGCAATGGAGATGGTGGGATATCAAGCGTCCTACTAGTGCAGTAAGTCTTGCCGGAGTGAGGTAAAGAGGATTGATGGGGGGCTTCTGAGTCGTTTTCTGAATTTTGCCCAATTCTGAAGTTTGTCGTAGTAATTTCCAAAGTAGCTCCAATTTTTCTTAGCCAACGCCGGGTAATGGCCCCGGTATCTCAAACTTTCAAATCCGATGTAAATTTCCATATGGGAGGCTCGGCCCGGTTCCCAGCACGTGCTGCTCCCCACGATTTGGAGCCTTGTTCCCAAAAAAGAAAAAAAGAAAAAAAAAGAAAAAACGAAGTAGCTCAGACAGTGATGAACCAAGCAGAGTGGGCAATGCACCAAGATACCGTCCAAACAAGAGCAATACAATGAACTCAGGTGTCAATGTCGCCACTCTCTGGTCACACCAACTTTGTATCCAATGTCACACTTTCTGTCTGGCGTGCGCCCACCCTATCCTACTCAGCCTATCTAGCCTATCTACGTTCTTGCAACTGGATCACTTTGAAGTTGAAGACCAAAGTACGTGACGTCAACACCAATGTCGACCACCAGCTTACACCAGGTATGATCTCTCTCCTCCCCTCATCACCCCTTGGATCCCCTTTTCATGCGCCTCCTACCCAAAGACCACCATCTTCATCACCTGCCCTGCGCCCCAGCTGCCCGGCTATGGCTGATGTGCGCCCGCTGCCTCAGCAGCACCCCTCTCACCATTGCGCCCATGCTTTAGCCCGACCAGCAGCACCCATGCAGACACTTGTGCAGCAACGCAGCAGTGTGTCCGCATTGGCCGGCCTAGGCCCGAATGCCCCTGCCTGAGCTGGCCTCTTTCATTTATGGAAAGTGCAGCCCCGTGTGTGTCTGCGTGGGCCTGGCTGGGGAAGTTTTCAGTAGCTTCCAGCCGGGCCCTAGTGTCTGCGCCCAGGCCAACCTCTACAGTTAAGGGCCTGGGCCCTTTTTGGTTGGGCACAGACAGGTGGCCTTCCAGGCTCCACGTGTTGGCCGATTGCTCATTGGCTCGCGGAGGTTGTCTGACTACAATGATGCTTTCTCATTCGTCCGCGGCCACTGCGTGATGTGTCGTCCTCCCACTGTGTGTGTGCCCAGGGCGCAACCGACCAGGCCCTGGGCTCAACTGTGCAGCACAGCTGTTGCTTCTGAGTAGAGCGCCAGCAATGGCTCACGTTGCTTTGTAATCAACTGGCGTGCTGCAACTGTCTGATACCCACGTACGCCAAATTGTCGAATACAGGCCTCTTGTGGATATTCAGGCCCACCTTCACTTAGGGCAGGCGCAATGCTTGGTGGGGCCACACATCCTAGAACACTTGCATGTCTGTTAGGGGCCCATGAGGGCTCAATCCTCGCATTTAGAGTTAGACTTTCTAATTCATATTCATATGAAAATTGAAAATTTAAACTGTTAAGTTATTCAGATCTGCGTAAGAACAGATCTGAGATCTGGTCAGGACCAGATCTAAGACGGGATCTCA
>BFEA01000416.1:597025-607808 GCA_003427395.1 Chara braunii | reverse complement strand
AGAAGCCTTGCGGATGTACCCCGCACATGTTGTCCCTGTTCTAACTCCCGGGGGGCCGCCGCTAGGCTGTCCAAGTGTTGTGGGGGAGAGGCATCCGACCTCTCACACAGGGCTAGGGTAGGTGCTTGATTTTCCTCTTCGCTGGCCCGGGTATGCTGTTCCAAGTTGCTGTCTGTGGCCTCTTGCTGCAAAGGGCCCTTACCTTTTCTTCTGAACAGCGAGGGGCCTCCCTCCTCTCCTGCCTCGTCATTGTCTACCCCCCCTTCCCCCCCTTCCCCATTCGTTTCTGCATCTCCCTTGGCCAGCTGATTTTCCTCTCCGCTAGCCCGGGTATGCTGTTCGAAGTTGCTGCCTGTGGCCTCCTGCTGCGAAGGGCCCTTGCCTTTTCTTCTGAGCAGCGAGGGGGCTTCCTCCTCTCCTCCCTCGTCATTGTCTTCCCCCCCTTCCCCCCCTTTCCCATTCGTTTCTGCATCTGCCTTGGCCAGCTGATTTTGAAGCTGTGGGTTTTGCTTTTCGTTCTCCCAGTCTCTTCGTGTGCTCGAGTCCACCTTCGGTGGATGGTTTTCCGGGGTGTCCGTTTGCTTTTGCTGGCGGGCCGTCAGAACCTGTTTTCGTGCGGAGGAGGTGGGAAACTTTCCCGGAGTTCCTTGGCCGGCCCAGATCCAACACCCAGGCTTGCCACTCTGTCGGGGAAGAAATTTCCACCCGGTCAGTGCAGTGTTGCTTGGTATCCATGTTCCGGGGTCATCGGGGCAGGGAACCACCAATCCTCTGAGAGGTTTCCTCCTTGATTTTGGGCAGTGTTGATCGGTGCAGAGATGGCCCTTATCTTTGCAAGCATAGCACCACGGGTTCTGGCTGTGACTAATTGGAATTGAAACGGTCCTGCCCCCATAGATGTAATCCCAAGTTTCGAAGAGAGGAAAGGTCTCTGACGTGTTCCACTCCACTGCCACCAGCAGGGTGTCGTCTCTCTTCTCCAAGAACGACGGGAGCTCATGGACAAACCCTTTGACCGGTGCAAAGGACTGCAGATCCTGGATTATTGCCCCTTGAATAGCCAGCGGGGCGTACCTAAATTCTACCCAAAAATTACTGTCCATGATCTGCTGCCTACGATCGTCAGCCGAGAGGGGATCCCCCGGCTGCCACGCGGTCACTTGTACCGCGTATCCACAAAACGTGGGGTTCCTCAGGGCCAGGAGGTGATTCCGGTCTCCCGGGTAGAGGGCAATGACCGTAATTATTGCCATTCCTGATGACTCTATGAGGAAGTGGTCTGTCACGTCCTGGGTAGAGAGTTTGAATGATTTGATTATGGATGTTACCCATTTGATCCTGTCATTCATCGGTATCGCAGATTGGTCTTCGTGGAATTTGAACTGAACAGCGTGGGACGAGTACACCTTATTTCGGGTTGCAACCGCATGCGTGGAGAAGTTGTAAATCGGTCGCACATATCCGTCCACCTCCTGGTATAGCTTCTCGGGCTGCACATGCAGCTTTTGAATGAAGTGACTACGGGTTGGGTGGATGGGGTTAAGGGCGAGAGGGTGAGTGTCAGAGGGATGGGGAGGCGGCATCAGGAGAGAAACGAGGGATGGCGGGCCCCTTTCCTGAGTGTTCTCACGGGTCGGAGTTGACCTTTTGAGCATTTCGGCCCAGGAAGGTTGACCGGGGGATTGCGACCCCCCTGGCGGGGGTGGGTGAGTCGGGGCCGTCGTCGATGTGGCCGCGGTCGGGGCCGTCGTCGATGTGGCCACGGTCGTAGATGGCGAGGCACCCCCGTTTGTCCTGGTTTGGACTTCCCCGGTCACCGTACGCCATTCTCTAGACCTAACTGTCGGGTTACCCTGTGCTGCCATGTGTCCCATCCACTGTGGCCCGCTTGTCGGAGGTCTGCGTACGTGTTGTCTGTGGAAGGGGAGCCCCTTCCCCTGTGCCGCCCTTTTACCCATCTGACCGTACACCGTCTACTCACTGAATCTCCTTACTCCCGCTTACTAATCCGTTGTTATAGACGTTATTGCTCACCCATATCTCGTATTTTCCGCTTCCCACTTTGGTAAGCCAATCCGCCATCAGTTGTGTGTCCCACTAGTTTGTCACGCCCACCAGGGTGAGCGAAGCTAATTAACTATCTATACTCGTTCCGTTGATGGTTACCAGCTATGTGTCCTACCAGTTTGTCTCGCCAACCGGGATCCACGATTGCGCTATGCAGTTTCGTTGTTGTGACAGTGTCGTGTAGATGGTCACCAGCTGTGTGTCGTACCAGTTTGTCTCGCCAACCGGGATCCACGGCTGCAGCTTCGTTGTTGTGACAGTATCGTGTAGATGCCCAGCTGTGTGTCCTACCAATTTGTCACGCCAACCGGGATCCACGGCTGCGGCTGTGCAGTTTTGTTGTTGTGATACACACTCGTGTGTATGTGTACAAGTGTGTTGATAAAATCACTCTTGTGAAAGACACTCGTGTGTATGTGTACAAGCACGTTGATGAAATTACTCCGGTGGTTCTGTCAGGTTCAGTGTTTGAAGAAGCGACATGCGCGGTCGTGCCACTGGTCTTTAAGGAAACGAGACGATTGCCGCGCATACCGGGGAAGAGGGTGAATAGGGGGCGGGAGGGGGTGAGGGGAACGGGGGTTGACACAGGGTAGGGGGTTGAAACAGGGCAGGTTGGAGAAGGCAATGGCCAACCAGCCTCACCTCCAGCGGAGGGACAGGGGACCCTCCTCTTGACAGCCGTAAGCTTCTGGCTCCCGCGACGCTCCAGTCCTCCAAGCTTCGGTTTCGCACCTCCGCGATGATCTTTCTTGTCTAGCGCAGCTACTACGTTTACGTTCTGCCTGCTCTGCCGGTTGGCGCTCCCCGACCTCCCACTACCCTCTCAGCACCCGGCTGCCCGATTCCCCCTTTGGTTTTCAACTGATTATTTCTATTGCCACCTTCTTACTTCCCCATCCTCGTTCTTCTCTTTCCCGACCCCCACCTGCTCTCCGTGTCAAGCCGCTTCTTCTCGGTGCTACGCCTTCTGCCACTCTCGTGTTTCGATCTACTCGTTACGTCCCTCACCCCTTCGTTCTTTACTTCCGTTGTCGAAGTCGCCCCAGAAGTCTCCTTTCTATTGCCCCCTCCTTACTTCCCCATCCTCGGTTTTCTCTTTCCTGGTTCCCACCTGCTCACCTTTTCAAGCCTTCTGCAGCTCTCCTTTCTCGGTCTACTCGTCCCGTCCCTCGGGCTACTCGTCCCGTCCCTCACCCCTTCGTCTTTTGCGTTCGGTGATGAGAGTCGCCACTGAAGTCTCCCACTCGCGGTTCAAAGCCCACAACAGGAAGCGCGCCTCCCACCTTCACACGACCATAAGGCCCTCGCCGGGCCGCCCGTATCCTGAGTAGCCACGGCGGTGCGGGGGATGGCCCTCAACTAATCAATCTTGTTGGCGATGGCGGTATCTCCTACTGTGCCGGTCAACGCCAACCCTAGTTCGATCGAGGTACGACCGGGCCCAGCCGGTCGGCTCGCCGAGCGCTCCCGTCTCATTCCAACCTATTCCATTTGTGTCGGTTCTCCCCTAGAACATGGAAAGATCGGCCTCTTTGTGTCAGCCTCTATTTATAGTCCTTAATACGTTCCTCTGCACTACCGAATTCCCAAGGAGCTCTCGATCCTTTTTTTTTTTTTTTTTTTTTTTTTTTTTGTTGAAGACATGCTGTCTCGATCCCCAAGTTCAAGAGCCAATAATTCCATTCTCGAAAATAAAACTACATAAAATATAAAAATTAAAAATTAAAATCAAATTCGTATTCTACCGTACAGGACGATTTGGTCCACCAGGATAGCCTGTCCCGTCAGTAGAAATTTCTCACACGTTTACTGCACTCAGTTTATTATGTCATATTTTTAAAGATCGCAGGCGCTTATCCCCACCACGCTTCTTTATGTCCTCCCAATTCAGAATCGCTCAGTGCTATTTTGTCCTATTCCGCGTACACCTGCAATGACTTGCTGATTTCAACTGCCGAGACTGACTGCGAGGCTGTACAGTTTTTGCTGTGTTTTTTTGGTCGCACTGAGGGCCTGAATTAACAGCAATAGAGGCTGAGTAGTTACCGGCCCTAAGTGGCCTTAAGCCCTAAGTGCGGCAGTAGGACCGATTTCGTGGAGGCCGAGTAGGCCCTAACTGAAACGGTACAGGTAGGTCCTAGGCTAGGGTAGTGTAGAATCTACAATTAGGTTGGGGTACGACTGTTTAGGACTTTTGGCTGTTCATTTTCGTGACGCAGCGTTGGGAGAAGCCAAGCAAGCTGGCGGTGACAATTGTCTGCATGCGGCATCCTGAGACCCTTGCCTACGACGGCGACCATAGCTGGCCCTTCTGAAGGTTGCCGAAGCTGGGGCACCCTCAGCGCATCTACCCTTGGGGGTATCTGCGTCTGGCCAGGCTACATCGAGGCTCTTCACTGAGTGTTGTGGGTGGAGGCAGCCATAGCTGCCTGTTTCTTCGTCAGAGTTGTCCATCGGCACTGAAGACTCCATCGCAGGATTTGTTCTTCATCTGGGTGGTTGGCGCTGCCCTCTGGGAGGCTGTTTCGGTTGTGCGCTACTAACTGGGTGTAGGGTACAGAGTGGAGTGTGGGGTTCTGAGTGTGGCGAGATACTGGAGCAAACTCTGTAATGATATTTGGGTTTAATTGGCTCATCATCAGTGTGAATTCCAATTGTTATCCTCGCAGGTTTCTTCTTGTGATTGGTTGTTGGGAGTTTGTCCTCACCCAGTCAGCCACCTGAAGCACTGGGCCCTTCTTTAAAATAATTATCCAAGCCAAAGGAATGACTGACAGGACTTCATCCAATTTTTCCATAACTTTATGTGCATACTTAATTTCTTTCTTGAGTTTTTCCACTGTCTTCCAGCTTCTGTTCTCAGGATTCCATAGGTCCTTGACTCTTACAATTTCATTCTTAACCCATGTGGACCATGGAGAAGCTGAGCTTATGAAGACCCTCTCATTTTGATCCGTGATCCATCGATTACCAAAAAGTGGTTGGCGCAAGATTTCCTCATATCTTGTTGGCGGAGATTTGTTGGGTAAAGGCAGCTCATGCCAATATTTTAGTAGACTAGACCAGAAACCATCTAGACTTAGATCTCTCCTGACTGCACCTCTTATTCCTGACATAGTAGATTGTGCCTGGGGACGAGGAATGGTCCAATACCTATCTTCTATCCATGTAAGAGGGTGCACTTCCTTGGTGGTTTGGGGGGCCATTCTACAACTTTGATCCAGGGTCAGTTCTTGCCATGGCAGATCCGTTGCTAGAATTAAGCGCTTCAAAACTTGAAGTAACAAGGTTTTACATTGTATTTTTGGGTCAATAATTCTCAAACCTCCTTTGATTTTGGGTTGGATTAATGTTTGTCAGGCCACTCTTGGAATTACATGTGGTAACTCATGATCCCCTCGCCATAAGAAGGCTGTCAGTTGCCTTTGTAGTTCCTTTGTTGCTTTCTTGCTGAGTGACCACAACATTGCTTTGTACCAAATTGAGGCTAAAACCACATTCTTGATTAATAAAGCTCTGCCAAATATTGATGTATGTTTATTCTTTCACAACCTCAATTTTTTTTTAATGCTGGTGAGGAAATTCATAAATCGTTTGAGTTAGGTTCCCTTGAGCTATGAGAATCACGCCTAGTACTCCGATAGGAGGCTCTAGAGGCAACCATTTAATCCTAGGGGATTCTGGTGGTCTGCCCCCTTGAGAATGAATCCACCATCCCTGCGTTTTGTTACCCCAATTCACCAACATATCGAAGAGATTAGAAAATTTGTCCATTAATGCCTTAATTTCCTCAAAATTAGTCAAAGAAGCTTCCATCATAATGGTTAAATCGTCAGCGAACATAGAGTAGATGGGAATAGCTTCTTCTGGTATGTTGGTTATTCGAAGCCGTTGAAGATTGCGGTTTTTCCTAAGATTGACCCCTAAGGCTTCCATAATAATTAAAAAAAGAAAGGGGGCTAAAGAGTCCCCTTGTCTTACTGATATTTGAAGAGGAATCTCAGGGGATAATAAACCATTGACTTGGACCCTTGTGGTGACATTGGAATGGAGTATCTGTACCCATCTCCTTATCCTAGTTCCAAACTCCATCTTAGCTAAGCAAGCATCCAGGAAGCGTCAATCTACATGATCATATGCTTTTTCAAAGTCTATGAAAATAAATGCCGCATTGTGTTTATTCTGCCTAGAGAGTTTGATCATTTCATTGACTAGCAGAACATTGTCCAGTATGTATCTCCCCTGAATAAATCCAGTTTGAGAAGGATGAATTATGTTTGTCATTACTGAAATGAATCTATTAGCAATAACCTTGGCTAGCATTTTATAGACTACTGTTAGAAGGGTGATTGATTTATAATTCCTAATATTATTTTTTCCCCTTTTTTTGTATAATAATGTTAGAACTCCTTGTCCAACAATTTCTCCCATCGTTCCTGAGTCCTGAATCTGATTATAGTATTCCATAAGGTCCTATGACATTTGATCCCACATGGTCTCCCAGAACTCCTTTGGGAAACCATCTACCCTTGGGGTTTTATCCTCATCCATTTGCAGAAGGGTTGTCCGGATTTTTTCCTTAGTAATAGGTCTATCCAACTAATCCTTATGATCCATCGTTAAGTGTTGTGTTAATGGCTAAAGGAAACTCTCCATTTCTTGTTCTGCTATCCTTAAATCCACCGTGGATGTGTACAACTTTTTGAAGAAGTCGGTGGCTACTTTTAGACTTTATGCCGAGGAGACCGGGTCCAGATGAGGAGATGTAGCAGGATCTATTAATGCTTCTATGTTTGTCCTTTTAACCCTAGTTTTTGCTAGGGAAAAAAAAGAAGAATATATATGTCCCTCTGACTGATGTTTAGAAAATTTGCTCCTAATAAGGTAGTCTTGCCATCTTTCTTGGGCCATAGTAAGTAAGTTGTTTCTGAGTTTCTGAATGTCTGTCGCTTGGTGAGGATATTTCATAGTTTCCTGTTGTTCATAATGAAGTATTTTTTTTCTGAATTTATATTTATTGTTCATACTTCTGTTTAGCTATTAATTTTGGAAAATCATTATATTTTTTGGCTAAGAATATAAGTCCATTGTTGAACCATGATATGAAAGATTCATGTTTGTTTTTGGTGGTTTGCTAAAACAACCATACCTCCTTAATGTAAAATGTAAAATCTGATCTCCTTAGAAGAGATGAATTAAGTTTATAAAAACCGCTTCCACGATTCAGTTTTTTCCTGAAGGACTGTAGAATGACACACATCTTGTGGTCAGCTCCCGGCCATGGACTTTGAGGAAAAATATTGGCCCCGACTAGTGCGTGATCTAGGTCTTCTGACATAAGTATCAAATCTATTCTGGACCTAGTCTGATGGGAAGTGTCTGCGTTTCTGATACAGGTGAAAATGTGTTCCTGTGGAAAAATCCTACGGTAAGTGTCATAAAGATTCTCAGCTTCACATAGTTGATGAATGATCATTTCGTCATCCTCTATGTAAGTTGGACATGGAGATGGTATTTTCCACCTATCTGGCCATCTATCCGGGGCTGCATTGAAGTCTCCTGCGACTATGATTGGGATCCCGTTTGGAATGTGATTACGAATGTCTTGGAAGAATTGTTTCCTCTCTTGTACATCATTAGGTCATATATGTTGAGCACACATACTACCTCCTTTTCCAACTTTTACAATGCGGAGACCCATCTTCCATTTTCCTGGTCCGCCTTGTCCCAAAGGTCCCCTACCCTAAGTACACCATGTTTAACCGCTCTTCCAGGGCAGGGATGAGCTCATCATGACGCAACCCCTCGTGTCTATCACCCATCTATTCCCAAAGAGGGGTTGACGGTGGACCTCCTCCCAGCGGCTGGGGTGGGGCCTGTCTGGGAGCGGAAGTTTACGCCAGGTTCGCAGCAGTGATGGCATGGCAAAAAATTATCCAGCGTCTGACCTCCTCCTTCTGGCCCCTCCCTTCCATGTGGGAGCTTGCGTGGAATCGTCCAAAAATGGTCATCCAACCAGGTCAGCGAATGGGTTGTGGGGGGGGTTGCCGTGGCCAGCCGGGCCAAATGTTACAGAGCCAGAACACACTACCGGCTTTGAGGGGCAAAGATAAGCTTTTTCATCCATTTCACTCGTAATGTCTGCACCTGCGTGGCCGGATCAAGTATTCCTAAGCCTCCTCTTACTTTTGGTTGGATAATTGAGTCTAAGGCCACTCGGCTTATTGCATTGGTCTGCTCTCCATCCCCCCTCCATAGGAAAGCCGCCGCCTTTTTCCTTAGACTCCTCAGCGCGGCTTTGCTCAATGGCCACAACAAGGACTTGTACCGTAGTGTTGCAAAAATGACATTGTTAAGCACTAGTGCTCGACCGAAAAGGGATGTGTGTTTGTTTTTCCAGTTTTTTAGTTTGTGCTGGGTGACGAGTGGACTTGGTTAACCCCCTCAACCCTGAAGGTTTTTTAAGTTTTTTTTTTCAATTTTATTTTTGTAAGTAGTTAGTATGATCTCCACTCTATGAATTGGTGGCAAGTTTGGTTAAACCACCAGTACTTGGCCCATACATCGGCCGCGGGCCCTTAGCGTTAACGCTACGCGTTTCCCGCGCCTCGGCAAAGGCTTGGCATGGCAATGGGGGAGGGAGCTGGTGGCCCCAGGGAAACGGGGCAAAAGGACTGCACGATGTACTGGTGGTGTGCTATGTGGAAACGCGCGGACAGTGGTAGCAAGGAGGCAAAAAAACAAAAAAGAAAACGGACGAGGAAAAAATAAAGATAGATGGTTGCTTTCCTTTCTTTTCATTTTTTTTTGGGGAGGGGGGAAGAATGTATCTGGCTTCACTTCTGCACGGCGTTATATGAATCTTAGGGCAATCACGTTCAGATGCTGGTTTCACGTTTGCCCCTTCTCGTTTTTTTTTTTTTTTTTTTGGTAATCAGATCGTTGGCTGTTTCTGCACTTGCTCCCCGTGAGAGACGGGGAGCATTCAATGCCTCAGGTCCCAGAGGCAGTGTGACGTTGCAACTCCAACACATGTATCTGGCTTCACTGCTGCACGGCGTTGTATGAATCTCAGGCCAATCACGTTCAGATGCCTGTTTCCCGTTTCCCCTTTTTCGTTTTTTTTTTTTTTTTTGATAATAAGATAGTTGGCTCAACTTGGCTGTTTCTGCACTTGCTCCCCGTGAGAGACCGGGAGCATTCATTGCCTCAGGTCCCAGAGGCAGTGTAACGTTGCAACTTCGACGCATGTATCTGGCTTCACTGCTGGACGGCGTTCACGTTTCTCTGTGTGTTTTTTTTTGCCTTTTTTTTTTTGGAAGAAGATCCTTCACGGGAGCATTGAATGGGTGAGTGGAAACAAGAAAACGACGGCCTGTTTACGTTCCATCTGCTGGCAGCAGGTCTAAAGGAAGGGGCGGTACCTGCTTGCAGCAGCAGATGTCCCGTATTTTTTCCCACTCCCTCGGCAAAAATTGGCGCGCAGGGCATATTCAGGCTCGGCTTCAATAGCTGGGCCAAGTACTGGTGGTTTAAAATGACCCTTGGGTTTTGTTATAAATGGCCTGACAAGCGGTCTGAAAATTGAGGCCTCCGTTAACCGTCTCTCCCCCAGTGAGTAACTTTTCACCTTGCGGAGGGGCAGCAAGACTCTTGATCGCTCAGGCCCCTCTAGCTGGGAGACGGTCAGCTTACCCAGTTGCTCAGGGGGGTATCTGCATTGATCACCTTCATCCTCTGCCTGATAAGAAGAAAGGGTTACTTGCTGTGTGAATGGGAAAAGCAAAACACAACTTAGAATCTGCTCCCAGTTCTCTTAGTGGCAGTCATGGAACTTGTGGATACTATAGCTTTCTTTATGCTGTCATGTAGGCACTCAACTTAGGCTGTCGCGAAGTTCTACCCGTCAAACTATCTTCTTGGTAGGTACGCCCTGCAGCTTACAGTCATTTCGGTTACTTCAGTTGTATGTCTATTCAAACAAACAACTACTGTACAATGTTCAGGTGGACGCTGGACCCGCTTTCCAGCAGGTCCTGCTTCCCACCAATAGATGGAGCCTGCCTGATAGTGCTAGTGGTGCCTGCTCCTATCAGCACCCCTAGCATCAGCCCGGGTGTTCCCTGTAATTTTTTTATTTTTTTTTTCCTGCCACATTTCATGACGGGGCCAGGTCAATTTGCAAGTGCTTAATCCTTTTTTGACCACATCAATTTACAACAGGTTATTGATCCAAGCATGCCGTACCGGGATGCTGGACACGATTTCTAGCAGGTGACGCTCCCCACCAATGGAACGGGGCAATTGGCGATCCTACTAGGGGAGGCTTGCTCGTACCAGCCCCCCCTTGTAGGCGGAGTCAGTTAAAAAAAAAAAAAAAGAGAAAACCCTGCCAGTGACTGCTGCACAGTTCAAAATTCGCAGAAATAACAGTCCACTGCAAGATTGGGCTGTGAGCAGTTCGAAACAGCAAGAAAAACAGTGAACTGCGCGTTAGACGGCCTACCGGTTCGATAATTGGCAAAAACGGGAGGTGGCCTGGGCCAGTGGTACCGCCTGGCCTGGCCTGGCCTGGGAGCAGGTACCGGTAGCAGGCCCTCCCGTTTTTGCCAATTATCGAACCAGTAGGCCGTCTACGCGGTACCATGGTCGTGCTGACCCCACCCCGCCCCAGTCTCTCTCTCTCTCTCTCTCTCTCTCTCTCTCTCTCTCT
>BFEA01000416.1:580592-593099 GCA_003427395.1 Chara braunii | reverse complement strand
TGGTCGAGGAATGAAAAATTGTCTAAAACCATATCCCTTCTTACTACCCCTCCATCCCCCTCCTTTTGAGATTGTGATTGTGGTCGAGGAATGAACCAGTATCTGTCCTCAACCCAAATCAGTGGATTGACATCTTTTGTAGTTTGTGGAGCCATTCTGCGTATTTGTTCCAGAGCCAATGCTTGCCATGTTAGATTCGTGGCCAATATTAGTCGTTTTAGCCATTGGAGAGCTAGTGTTTGACACTGGATTGAAGGATCCAAAATGCCAGGTTCTCCTTTGGACTTCGGCTGGATAAGAACCTTCCAAGCCACTCTAGGGATTACATGTGTCGTTTCATGATTTCCACGCCACAAGAAAGTCGTAAGTTGCCTCTTAAGTTCGTTGACCGATCCATTACTTATTAACCACAAAGCAGATTTGTACCAGATAAAGCCAAGATTACATTATTGATGACCAGAGCCCTACCAAATAGTGAAGTGTGTTGATTTTTCCATTGCTTCATTTTTTGTATAGCTGGGGAAGTGATCCATACATCATTAGAATTAGGTTTCCCCCTAGCTGTGAGTACCACTCCCAAAACCCTGATTGGTGCCTCTAATGGTAACCATTTTACCCTAGGATTCTCAGGAGGCCTATCCCCGTGAGAGTGAATCCACCATCCCTGTGTCTTACTCCCCTAATTGATCACCATATCTGAAAGAAAGGAGAACTTATCCATTAGTGTTTTTATTTCTTCCATATTCTCCTTGGATGTCTCCATCATTATGGTTAAATCATCAGCAAACATGGAGCAAATTGGTATAGCCTCTTCCGGTATTCCTGTAATCTGAAGTTTTTTAAGGTTCTGGTTAGTTCTTAGATTAGCTCCTAATGCTTCCATTATAATCAAAAAAAAAAATGGAGTTAATGAATCCCCTTGCCTGACCGATCTCTGGAGTCTGGTTTCCAGAGAACGAAGACCATTGACATGAACCCTAGTAGTGGCATTAAAATGAAGGATAGTAACCCACCTACGAATTGATGGACCAAAATTCAACTTAATTAAGCAAGCATCAAAAAACTTCCAATCCACATGATCATAAGCTTTCTTAAAGTCTATAAAGACAAATGCAGTTTTTTGATGGTTTTGTCGAGAAAGCTTAATCATCTCATTGATGAGCAATATGTTATCATGTATGTTCCTTCCATTAATGAATCCCGTCTGGGAGGGATGAATGATATCTGGCATTATTGGAATGAAACGATTCGCGATAGCTTTGACCAACATTTTGTATACTACCGTAAGTAAGGTGATGGGTCTATAATTTCTTATATTCGTTTTATCTCTTTTTTTGTATAACAAGGTCAAAATCCATGCCCAACTATTTCCCCTGTGCTTCCCATCTCTTGGACTTGTTTGTAAAATTTCATCAGGTCATCTGCGAAATATGGCCACATTGTTTCCCAAAACTTTTTAGGGAGACCATCGAAACTCGGAGTTTTATCTTCTTCCATTTGCATCAACGCAGTCCAGATTTCTTCCTTAGTGATAGGTTTTTCTAATCTTTCCTCTTACCTTTGCGACAATTCTTGAGTCATGGGGGCCAAAAATTCGATCTACATTCGACGTGTCGATCCTTAAAATAAAAAGATTTTTAAAGAAGTCATATGCTACCTTCATACTACTGGGTGAAGTGGTAGTTTCTTGTTGTGATGTCTATTGTGGGTCCTTTAAAGCTTCAATAGTCGTTCTTCTAGCTCTGGTGCGAGCCAAGGAAAAAAAAGGTGCTTCCATTTGTCCTTTTGTCGAATATTTGAAGAATTTTCCTCTAATTAGTTGACCTTGTCAACGCTGTTGAACGAAGGTTAGTAATTGGTTCCTAAGTGCTAGAATATCCATTGGTCGAGATACTTGTTGTGGACAGTCTTCTTGCTCATATTTGAGAATTTGCTCCTGAATATTCATTTCCTGCTTATATCTTTCTTTGGCGATTAGCTTAGAGTATTAATTACACTTGTTAGCCAAAAATACTAACCTATTATTGAACCATGCTATATATGATTCATGTCTATCTTTGGTACAATGCCAAAAACTCAGTACATCCTGAAGAAACGTTCTGAAATCCTTTCGTTTGAGGAGGGAGGAGTTGAGTTTGTAGAAACCTCTGCCTTGATCTGGTTTCTTACGGAAGGAAAGTAAAACTGCACACATTTTATAATTTATTTCTTTCCATGGACTTAAGGGAAAAATGTTAACTCCCGTTAAAGCACAGCTTAAGTCTTCGGACATAAGAATCAGATCTATCCTTGATCTTGATTGATGAGGAGAGCCATCATTTCTAATGCACGTATATGTCCTCTCGTGTGGGCAAAATCGCCTATATTTATCAAACAGATTTTCTGATTCGCAAAAATGTTGAATAATTTGTTCATCCTCCTCTATATATGTAGGACATGGAGAAGGGATTCTCCATCTGTCGAACCATCTGTCGGGTGCAACATTAAAGTCACCTGCTATGATGATTGGAACACCATTAGGAATATGGTTTCTAATGCTTTGAAAGAACTCTCTACGTTCCTGTGATACATTAGGACCATAAATATTTAGGACACAAATTCATTCCAATTTGAACATTACTAACGTAACCAGCCATCGACCCTGTTCCTGATTTGCTTTGCGGTATACAATTTCTATCCTGGAGTCCGGTGGTACACAAATGGCAACCCCTGCCGACCCATTGGTTGTGGAATAGGCTTGGTATTTCTGATGGGGGCAGGCTAGATTGTGCATTCTATTGTGTTTCGGAGAATTTAAAAGATGTGTTTCCTGGATACAGATCTGGTCAGGCCAACACCTCCCACCCACTCCTTTCAATTGTTCCATAATGGCCTTGCGTTTTACAACGTCTGTTGTGGCAAGGCCATTTCCATTGAGGGTCCTTAGGTCCAGGTCTGCATTTTGAGTAGCACGCAACCATCTCGGATTTTTACCATAAATAGCCTGCAGTGCCTCCATCCCTATTGTCCCTCAGATCCCTATCGTATAATCGCCTATAGCCTTACCCAGTTACCCCCCTCCAAACCAGAAGAGGCTGTCAGTAACCTACCTCGTAAGATATAGCAGAGAAAAGCTGAGACCTCCCCTATCGACCATACCGCATTTGCCTTGATTTTCAAGTGTTGGAGATCCAGCAATGCTGTATGCGAGAACCATCTAAGGCCTGCTTCTTTGTTATCCCCAAACCTTACAAAAGTATCACGTTTTGACATCTTAGCCTGGTCCCCGATTTCTGTGAGAGTCGCCTGATGACCTGGGTCAAAGTGTTTGGACAGAAAATCGTGTAGGTCCCTCTTGAAGGTCCTGTCATTAGAGTTTTGGTAATCCACATATGTGGTCCAGCCTCTTAAAGTGACCCCCCCATATTGATCCTGGCCTATAGGGGAGAGGCCAATTTCCCATTTCCCACCTTTTTTCCGGACCAGGATTACCAAGTTCCCTCGAGCAGCCTGTGGCCTGATGACTTATCCTTTTTCCAGAACATGCCTTAGTTTTTGCCTCTTACCCAGATCTTGCGTCCTCTTTCCACTCATTTGCTCTTCCTGAGTAAGGGACGCTAATGAAGTTTCGTCTTTCTTTATCTGCTTCTCATGAGAAGAGACCTCTTCTATCTCCTCTACCCTCACCCCCCCTTCTCCTTCAAGAGAGACTCCTCCAGACTTATGACCTGATTGGGACACCTTTCTTTTTCAGCGGATTCGTTGTTGTGTAGTATGGAAGGAACGCCCACAGACCCTTTCCCTCTCTCCACCAGTATTGTACATTCCTGGCCCCTGGTATTCCTCTCATCTGGAGAAACCCCTGCTGTAATACTAATCTCAAACTGTGACTGCTGGCTAACAAATTAACCAACTGAACATATGAATTATCCCAGAATTCAACAGTGGCTTCCCCAAATCTCATTTTCAAGTTTTTCAAAACCCATTCCGCTAGCTGTTTTATCCTTTGATCCTCGGCGATATCTGGCTCAGTTTGGGAGGGAGCATCCTCCATTTCAAAATCACCTTGGGAGGAGTCCACATCCATGGTTCTGGACCGAAAGCCTTTTGGAGTGGATCAGAATTTGTTGCCTCCGTTCCTTTCTCAATTAAATCTGAACCTCCTTCCTCCACTGCTTGTAGCTCCTCCGTCTGACCTCCTGCACTGTCGTTTCCCCCAGTCATCTTTTGTGAAGACTGGGATGCATCAGACTGGACCTCTGCCATGAGAGAATCTTTATCACCGGGGGGAGAAGACTCTTTGTTTGGGCTAGTTAGCTGTTTTATTTTTCTTTTTTTTCCTTCTTTTTTTGCTGCACCAGCCCCTCGTCTGAACCCTCTTCTACCACTTCTTCCACATCCTCAGACTCGAAGTCCGAATCTTCCCCCGTGGAGTGAGCTGCTTTTACCCCCTTTTCGTCTGGTTGCAAATAATCTACCGGTTGTGGACCCGGGAGTGTACCCCCTTTCTTGTGACTGACCGGTATCCATTGCTGATGACTCATTTGCCCCTTGCGTTTATCTGAGTGCCCAGGGACTTCCTTTCCTTGTTTTTAAAGTTCTCCTTATATCTTCATTATGCCTTGACCCATAGATTCCCATTTTCCTCTTGGGATGAACCTTCTGTATTCCTGTTATTCAAACAGGCCCTGGGCCCGGGGCATGAATAAAGAATATCAATGTAGCTTGAGGATTACTTTTCACAGCATAACCACATTGCAAGTAGCGCAGATTTCTCCATGCCAGAGACCCTGGGCCTGGTGGCCTGGGCCTGATTCCCAGCACATGCTCCTCCCCATGATTAGATGGGAGGCTTCTTGACTGTGTGCCCTGCACAGTCTTGAACGACCGTGCCCCCTGTTGGGAGTCGGGTTGACGGAGTGATGATCGCTAGGATTGGTCACGGAATGTGCGACGGCGGACTCTCGACACTCACTGACAGGTGGAAGTTGGTTAGCATGCCGCATGGATGAGAGCAGGCTAATCTGCATCCCTGGTTACGTGTGTGTATCTTTCTTGGTGAAGTTGTGCGAGGCAATAGTCCCATCTTCTGTTTAGTATATTGATTTCAATTCTCTGGTTGCTGTGTTATCGTTTGAGAATGGAATGTTTGTGTTTTTTATGAGATTGCTTTTCTGAGTTGATGAATGAAATCATGGATCTCTTAATTTTGTAAGATTGTTTGATTTCCCTCTCGCCCATGATTGGAAGTACGTAGAGGCATCTTTCAGCCTCCTACGTAATCTTCTCTTGGTCTATGAATTAGTACTATGTGTATGTGAAGCCCTCGTTACACTCTTCCACTCGCATGAGTACAAAAGCCATCGAGGAGAACAAAGATGAAAACGTCATCCGCAAAGGATAGACTCTTCTGACACCTCAGAGAAGGTGTTGATCACTTCTTTAAACCACCAGTACTTCCCGATAGTTCGGCGTTAACGTGTCGTGACCTTCGGGGGTCCCGGCTGCTATCTGTACACTTCATCAGCAGCTCAAAGTTTGCCCCGACTCCAAAGGTCGTGGCACGGCCGAACATTGGGCCAAGTGCTGGTAGTTTGAGGGCATCAAGAGCACAGTCAGTCATTGAGGAGCACAAAGGTGGATGTCTCATCTGCAATTGAAAGGATTGTCCCTTGGCTGTATTCATAAGAGGGTACTGCAGTCCCACTATTCGGTGGACAATTCGGATCATAGCATGGAGTGTCTCAACATAGAGTATGTAGTATGTACAAATAGGGGGCAAAGTGCAGCCCTGTCGCACATACCTGGATATTGAGAAGGTCTCTGACAGCTTACCGTCGGTAAATAAGGCGCAGACGCAGTTGATGAACTTGGTACCAAAATCCGAACACAAAGCAACAAAGTCAAGTAATCCTGTTTGTCCTTGTCATAAGCTTTTTCAAAATCTAGTAACAAAATACCCAGGTGTGTACCCAACAAACCAAGAATAAACAATCAAAACATTTTCGGTCCATACCGAACCGACCAGAAACAAACTTGTGCAGAATGTTGTGAGAAAGGTGTAAAGTTCAGACTGAATGCCTGAACAGACTAGGGTGTGGTTAAGCACCTGGTCCCCACCTGACCCCGCATCTGGATTCCGCACCTGGTCCTGCACCTGGTCCTGCACCTGGTTCGGCACCTTTTGTACTCACTTGATACCACATGTCCACGTACCACTGGACGATGGTGCGAGCTTGGGCACTACCGTCTTCCCCGAACACAACACACCGTGATAATGGATGTATACAATCTATCTTTCCGGTCCGGGGAAACCAAAATCAGGTTGCGTTGTGAGTGTGCATTATGTTTGGGGGAAGACGGTAGTCTGGCCAGGCACCGCATGGATGTGGGGTCTGGTTGGACAGGCTGAAAACTTCCGCAGCATAATAGCCAGGCTGAGGGGTACTGCTGCAATCTGACAGGCCTGAGGAGGCGCGCAAAGGTGTGTCTGGTTTGATAGTCTGACAATTCCAGTGGCAAAATAGCCAGCCTGAGGGGTAATGCTGCAATCTGCCAGGTGTGACAAGGGTGTGGGTCTGGTTTGACAGGCCGAAAACTTCAGCAGCATAATAGCCAGGCTGAGGGGTACTGCTGCAATCTGACAGGCCTGACAAGGCAATGCGTGTGGTTCTTGATTGGCAGGCTGAAAATTCCAGCAGCATGATAGCCAGCCTGAGTGCCACTTCTGCAATCTGACAGGCCTGACAAGGCACATGAATGTGGCTCTGGCTTGATACGCTGAAAACTCCAACAACAACAACACAGAAAAAAAGGCTAAGGGGTACTCCTGCAATCTGACCGGCGCGAGAAGGGGCATGAATGTGGCTCTGGTCTTACAGGCTGAACAAATCAGTTCCAAAATAGCCAGGCTGAGGGGTACCCCTGCAATCTGACAGGTCTGACAAGGCACATGGATGTGGCTCTGGTTTGATAGGCTGAAAACTGCAACAACAAAAAAAAAAAAAAAAAAAAAGGCTAGGGGGTACTCCTGCAATTTGCCCGGCTTGAGAAGGGGCATGAATGTGGCTCTGGTCTTACAGGCTGAACAAATCAGGTCCAAAATAGCCAGGCTGAGGGGTACCCCTGCAATCTGGCAGGCCTGACAATGGCTCTAGTCCAAAGATGAACACATATGCATATGCTTGTCAGACAAGGGGAAGAACCTTCTTTTCCTCTTTTCACACCAGATAGGCACCGCTAACATGAATAATCCTATCCAAAAAACAAAAAAAGAAAAACATTATGCTATTGAATCCGTTCATAAAGAGTTATATGGGACGCTGGACCCGGTTTCCAGCAGGTGCAGCTCCCCACCAGTGGAACAGAGCCATTCACAAATAGGGGGCGTAGAGGGGGTGTCTGCTCTTACCAGCACCTCCCCCACGCCCGACCGCTATGTTTCTGTTTTTTTTTTTTTTTTCTCAGACCAACAGCTCTTTGTATGTGACATGCTCCCAGCCAACAGCCTGGGAGATGCGAAGCATAACTTCCCTCGTCATGATGTTGGGAACCGTCCTGCACCCGCCCTAAGTGAAGGGGGCCCTGCCTTGAGGCCGATGTGAGCAAAGAGGGGCCCCGAGGGGGGTTGCTGTACCCAGCATTCCAAACCAACCAGTAGCTCGGTTGGTTGCAAATGCTGGGGCCCAGAGAGGATGCGCTGAGGCCCAGGGCACTTACGGATGAGACCCAGGCACATTCTGGAAGGGCCCTGGGCACCGCTACTGAGGGAGAGCCGGCCCACTCCAGGCTGCCTCGCCTATCCAACCAGTGCAAGAGGAAGAGCAGGGCACTCATTCCGTACGCTCGGCTGGCTGGACGGCGGCAGCGTTGCTGGAGTGCTCACTTGCTGGGCACGAGCTGGGCCAGGACAAACAACGACGCTGGGGGGGCGCACGAGGAAAAATCTGTGAGGGCACAGCATGCAGAGCGCAGCAGCCATAGCCGGGCTGTTGGCACCATAGCCAGAGGAGGAAGGCGGAGGTCTGGGGGTCGGAACTGTGGAGGAAGATAGGCAGAAGGGGCGATGTGATGAGGCACGTACCTGGTGGAGAAGGAGTAGGCCATTTCACTTGGAGTCTTTCATTATTCATTGGGCAGATGTTCTTCATTGCAGACGTGCCCTAGGCTCCTAGCTAGGAGTCTAGGTCTTTTTTTTTTTCTTTTTTTTTTTTTTCTTTTTTTTTTTTTTGGAGACCCCCCCTTCAGTGTTAGTGGTGCTGATAGGAGCAGTCACCACTAGCACCTAGGGAGAGGCTCCAATTGATTGGTGGGGAGCATCACCTGCTGGAAAACGGGTCCATCGTCCCTCATACAAAATTGGGATTGACATAAAGGAAGGATTGTTCAAGGAAGTCTTGCCAGCATTGATTGCCCTGGGAACCAGAGGATTGACTGAGCAAGATTTTAGGAWGGGGGAGGAACCTCTTCACCCTACAACCGGAAGTCTAGGTCGATAGGAGCTGTGCATGATTGTAGCATCCTGGGCGCCGCGTGCCAAATAGCAGAGCAACATCGTTGACATTTTTATCTGGCCCCCTTGTATTGAGGGTGAAGAGGTACAGGTGGCAATGGAAGTTCCCAAAGCTTTGAGATCAGCGGTCGTCATAATTTTCAGCATCCTCACCATCATCATCCTCAACATCGCCAACCTATACCATCAGAGCATCAGTAGCGGTAAATATGGGACGCCGGGCCCGGTTCCCAGCATGTGCTGCTGTACCACTATCCTTGCTGTACCAATATCCTTTCATTGTAATTCAAGTGGGACGCTGGACCCGTTTTCCAGCAGGTGTAGCTCCCCACCAATAGAATGGAGCCCCCGGTGAGTCAGGTAGGAGTGTATGCTCTTAATATCATCACTCCTATCTGATGTCACGGGAGTGTGTGCAAAAAAGAAAAAAAAACAGAAAAAAAAAAGGACATTGGTGTTGGAGGCGAGAAGGGGGCTTTCATTATCAAGTGACTTCTGAATCAATGCTTTGCTCTTGCTTTTTTTTTGGTGGTATCTCGTGTTTCAATCTGCTTTCAGTTGGGGGGCTCAAAGTTATTTGGATTTCCATGGAATGCTGCAATTTTTGTTTATTGTCATTTGCATTGCTCATTTCCTTGCAGAAGAGAGGCACAAAGAACTGCACACCTAGAAAGAGCTCTCTTCTCCCTCTCTGCACGTCAGCCGCCAGGCAGGTACAGGAACAAGTTTCAAATCTCTGAGGAACCGACTGATCTAGCACTTTTTTTTTTTTTTTTTTGTTGAAAAACAGGTCCGTCAGTCGGACGCGGTATTCTGACCTACCTTCTTCCCCCGAATACAACTTACGGTCATTGTACTGTTATCTGGACTGAAACATGCCTCAAATACAGCTATAATGACCGTACGTTATATTCGGGGGAAGAAGGTAGCTCAGTTGGTACACATATATATCAACTGTTGGAGCTTGGAAGTTGGAACGCATTCCTATGAAATCAAATGAGTGAAAGAAAATACGTCGGAACTTATCTAGGGCCAGTCAGATCAGACGTCAAAGATGCTATCTCAAGGCCATTGCCTTTTAGGGGAAAAAACTTCAAAAAGGGAAAAATCTGCAAGTACACGCAGGTGCAGGAACAACTTGATTAAAAAAAAAAGAAAAAAAAAAGATAATAACTTAATAAGTTGATATCTGCAAGTACATCTCACTGAAAAGCTCACATTACAACTGACATCCCAGAAAGAGTACATTTTAGATTGATTTTTTTTATTATTATTTTTCATCCATTATGGTGTGATGAAACTACAGTATGAAACAAAGCAAAAGGGGGAAAAAAAAATACTATGTCAAAAATAACAAGAGGAAAAAAAAACGCTCATTTGCAACTCAGGGCCTAGTTGCACTACTCGCCATCACAAATCACAATTCGTGGCGGATGCGTGGAGAGTGAAAAAACTGAGAATCGCATCGAACTCGAGGCCTGGTTGCACTTACTCGCCACTATATTTCTTCTACAGAAAGGTTAAAATTTTTTGTCTACCTGATGTAGACTCGTGAAGCCATGCAGTCCCCAGAAAGTTGTTTTGTGGAGAGGTCCCAGGACCACCCTCCACAAACCGCCGTGCACAGGCGGGAAACCGAAAACACCCACCACACAACTTGTGTCGACGGTGTGGCGGGCAGTCTGACATATTTTTCATTCACCAAGTTTGGTTTGGCGAGTAAGTGCAACCAGGCGCCTACTCACCAAACTCGGCGTATGGCGAGTAGTGCAACTACTAGGCCCTCAAAGCCTAGATATGTATGACACTTCAGAATGAGAAAAAGAAGAAGCAGCCCCCTTTTTTTTTTTTTTTTGAAGCAGCTCATGTACAACTGACAGCCTAGATTACAGATTTGTGACAATACAGTATCCAAAGAGAAAAGTGGGAAAACAAAGTTTTTTCTCCCCCGCTCCTCCCCCCCCCTCCTTCTGTCAGGTTATTCACTGGAATGGTAGAATGAAATGATAACCACTCAACGCCTCCTGTCGTTGTGGCCAGGGCCAAGGTCCCACTAGCAAAGAGGATTGCATTCAATGCCTGAATCCGGACGCATTTGTGGAAGGGTGCAGAAAATTGCGACTGGTCTGCTTTTCTGCACGTATGCTTAAAACCCATCCAGATTCAGGCGCTTACTGCAATCCTGTTTGCTAGTGGGACCTATCCTTTTCTGCATGTATGCTTAAAACCCATCCAGATTCAGAGCTTAATCCAATCCTCTTTGCAAGTGGGACCTGACCCCAGGGGCTGGACTGACAGCATTGATTGCTTCTGTAAGTTCCATCAGGAAGGATAAACCCTAGGGTGTGCACAATCTCGTTTTTTTCTTTTTTAATTCTTTTTCTTTTCTTTCTTTTCTTTTTCTTTTTCTTTTAAATGGAAGTTTGCATTTCATTACTCATAGAACACGGAGGCTGGGTAAGGGGGACCGTGTGAAGCGCCACCGCTACGGGTCGCGGCGCTGCCTGTAGGAGTGGGAGGCCTACCGTCAGTGGTGGGAGCGTCACCTATGATGTCGGTGCGTAAGCGCCTGTTCACACGTGCGGGGGAGCTATGGAGATATCCTACAACTAGCATGTGACCGTATGGCCATTGGCCAGCCATAGCCTGTGCTATGGCATTGGTATTTCCGGCTGCTTGAATGGGCGGAGGCCAACCCTACAGCCCTCCTCCTCCTAGTATACACACCTACAGACACATTTACAACGCTAGTATACGGATGACACGGCTCTCGACTGCTTCGGCAGCTTTGGGAGAGAGTGCCTACACCGAAGTACATGTGGATGCTGGGGAGCCAGTGCTTTGGGGCTGCAGCATCATCGTACCGATGCCACCGAGGGTAGTGGGAGTACCTTTTGGCGCCAGTGGGAGCGCTCTCGATGACGCTACTACTGCATCTGGATGTGTCCGGCTTCACTGTTAAACAGGAAGCTGATGTCCAGTTGATGTGGCTCAGTGGTTAGAGCACCGGTTGGAAATGCTCATTGTGGTATGAGGTTGCGGGTTCAAAACTCAATTGCAACCTTGCGCATGGACACCGGCAGGGCGTTAGATTATTGACGCACGGCTGGACATACACTCCCTTGGGCTGACGCATGGTACTATTACAGACACTGCCTGCGCACCACCCAAGGGTTGTTCATGGTGTTGTATGTTGGTTCTGGGTTTCGCATGGGTTGCTTGGGGGTGTTGGTCCTGGGTGTTGTGTTGATCTCCCCAGTCTGGCATATCACATTTCCACTAGTCTTTCACATGGGAGAGTCATACGATTACATGTTACAAGGTCACGGGTTCGAGCTTGGTTTGGACCTTGTGGGGGTCCCTGTCCAGCTTACCCCGTTCTCTCTTCGATATACACACATGATGCTGCCTATACATCTCGATACATTGATTCACAGAGCACACACAGACCCCGGGCATATACATAGCTTGCGAATTATACACACAAGTTTCCACACATAGTGCTGTCTGTACATCTTGATACATAGATACACGGAGCATACACAGCCTTCGGGTATACACATACATTGCGAACTACACAACTATCAGACTGGGGGGGTCTAGTCACTGGGTGGGGTCTAGTATCTGCAGTAGGGACAGGTATGGCCCACCGGAGTTCCTACTGACATTCGGACAGAACTGTCTAGTGGCTATATATAAGGCTTAGACCCTGGGGTAAGGGTAGGGGTATAAGTCGCTCAGGCCAGTCCGAGTTTCGCCTGGCCTTGGGTAAGCTAGGGGAAGGACGGCAAGACTGCTTCAATGGGTGCTACTGTAGCGGACCCACCAGGTGTGGTGCTCCGCTAGTGACAGAGATGGAGATGGAGGAAGAAGGGGGAGCAAGATGGCACAACGCAGCTCCCCACGCAAGACTCCAACGCACGTACTCCAAAATGTGCAAGTGAGGAATGAGACTGAAAACAGACAATGGCTGGGGTATACCCCAGCGGACTGACGGGACTGGACTGGACTGGCTG
>BFEA01000416.1:553122-572215 GCA_003427395.1 Chara braunii | reverse complement strand
AGCCCCTTGATTAGGTTGGCTATTCTGAGGCGCGGCTGCCTGCTGCTGCTGCTGTTCTCCTCCTTGGCTTGAAGCATTTGCGCACCCTCCTATGGATTGAGGCATGCACCCTCCTGTAAATTGTCCCTGCTGGGCGAAATATGGCCATGAAATACAGGGATTGAATCCTGGTCAGGCGGTGGGGAAAACTCCTGACCATTGTGGTGACGAAGCCTGTGCTTGCGGCGAAACTCCTACTGCACTTACTTGATTAGCATTCGCCTGAGCCGGCGTCGAAGTTTGTAATCCTTTTCCTGTCCCTTGACCGCCCACGGCCTGGTTCCTAGCCTTTCGCTGACTTTTCGTCAGCTTCACCGGCTCCTCTTCTTCCTCCTCCTCATCCTCTTCTTCCACCTGCTCCACTGTTTTTCCTTTCTTCGTCGTCTTTGCCGCCGGCTGAGTGACCACTATCACCTGCTTTCCTACCGCTTTTTGCTGGGTAGCCTGATACTGCGCTATCCCATCTGCAATAAGTTGCTGGAGATTAATTCCAGTTGTTTCAGCGGCAACCCTAACCTTCCGCTTCTGGCGTTGCTGTTTCTTTTGAAACTGGTATACTTGATCTAGCTCCCCATCAGCCAGACTTTGTTTGATGGTCTTCCGAGTTAGCTTTCGCCCCACACCTCCCTTCCTGGTGAGCGATACCCCTTCGCACTCAGTGAAACTGCTTAGGAATATCGCGCACTGGGTCTCTTCTGCCAGTCCTGGGACTTTCCTCGCCATTTTCTCAAAAGCGGTTGCAAAGGCTCCTATTATCGTGAAGTCTAACCGCTCCAACCTTTCCAGGTCCTCCACCGTGAGGAGTCCATCCCCCAACTGGTACCGCCTTTGCATTTCAACCTTGAAATTAGCCCAGTTGTCATTGGCCTCACTGACCACGCGCATCACCTCTGGCCGCATCTCCCACCAAACGTACTTCGGTACCTGACGAAACTTTTCCGCGTCAGGCATTTCGTCAGTGATCTGTTCAAGCAATTTCAACCATTCTGACACTTTATCTCCTTTGAAATGAAAAATTTGGACCTTAGGGATGTTGGACAGTTTTACCTCCCAACCTTCCAACAATGTCACCAGCTGTCCAACCGTAATTGGCTGCTGAACCATCGAACTTTCATCCTTAACACTTTTAACCACCTCGTCCACCATCTTCTTTGCCTTTCGATCGCCTTCCTGCCAACACAACCACAAGTATACAGATTCAAACCAAATCACCCTTTCCTATCCTATCTGTTTCTTACCTACAATGTCTATTTACACAGGAAGGGTCTAAGCAGAACTGGGTTTCCGCAGGTCCTACCTCGCATTTACCTCGTACCGAACGTGGTTCCACCAATCCAGTCCATCATCTAGCCCATAAAGGGAAAGGTAGTTTATGACATCCTGTACCACCCTCACCGACTCACTTTCCTTAAGCGTAGATCCTAGCTCCAGGTATAGGCTGTAAACCACCTCACAAGCGTACCTTTCATACCCCAAACTTCGCAGGATCATCGCGACTCCCGCTGCCCTTCCTGACTTCCAAATTTGACTTCCACTATGTCGTTAGGGATCACAGCCCTCAAAGGTATCATGGGTAGCATGAAGTCCTTGCTATCTCGGAATCCCACACATACATACACCACCTCATCCCCTGCGTAGGGCATATCCGTTGTCCACTTTAGTACGGCAGCCTCAGCCAACCCTAGTCATTTGGCCAGTGTTTTCTTGTTTCCCATAGCCAACTCAGTCCCAAGCATGGTCCAGAAGAAAGGCGCTACGTAGAGGAGTACTTTCACTATCACATCCTCATCTTCCCCAATCAGGCTAGATTCTATCCAGGCGAACACATCCTTATCCACCTTTTTACCCCACCATGAATACGCATCTTCCCCAATCCTAAATCTTTGTGGCAGAGTCATCTCCAATCCTCCCTCTTTCCGGACTGGCAAAGCCACACAAGGATCACTTCGGGCATGCGCCATCCTTGCCAATCTCTGACTTTCCTTCGAATTTCCTGCCCAAGCATCAATCAGTAGTCAGACCTTTATGATGAGGTTTTTATCTTTATCAAGGGTCATCTTGTAAACCTCCCCAAATTCATCCAATCTAAAGGGAAGGACAAAATGAGTTTGCAAAATCCAATCCCCAGATAATACACAAAAATCATGTATGCATATATGCGCGATCTTTCTATTCCTATCTCGAGACATATCCCATATCCATATGACCTGACTCTCACATCCAATCCCATTTACTTAACAAAAAGACAACTTTTATGTTACTCGGCGTTCTATGCTAATAAAGGCTCATAGTGCCTTAACCTGATCAAGTTTAAGTTTTTTCTTCAATAAGGCAGTAAAGCCTCTTACTTAACTTCCCATACCAGGGGTTAATCACTCAACCCTCAAATATTCTGCACCAGAAATCAAAATGTCAAATAAAATTTTCGTCTTGCCTGGGATCATCGGCCCACCAAAATCATTAACCAGGGTTCGTTCACTTTGGACCTCGGTAGGCAGCCGAGATTCCCCGACACGGCGCCACCTGTCGTGCGCATCGATCCAGCGCGAACGGGACCCTCACGGCCTTTGTCACGCAGGATTAGGCGGGGCTTGACGGATGCGCGGAAACAAACGCGCGCCCTGGTGCCGCTCTAGCCGAGTGCGCCAACCATACCTCTCGCGCGCTCCTGCGACAGGACAGAGGTTGCGCGAGGCATAACTTACCTCCACCCGTTGGGAGTTGTCACCATCCCGTGGGTGGGCGTATCCCTGCCGAGCTACTGACCCACGTGCGAGAGCTCTTATGATGCAGTCGCAGAGGTAGGCCAACCGAGGGCGTTATCTCGTTCGCTGTAGCATAGGGGCACGCGCAGCTAACGCCTGGATCGAACCGTTACGCAGACCCTCGTCATAGGCTCGCTGAGTTCCTAAACGGGGTCATACGTCGGTCGACTAGGACGATTAGGTGACCACGCGGTAGTCCTCCGCTCGAAGAAAACTTGATAAACTTAATTGGATCATCGCCTAGTCCCTTGACGGAACTACCCATAATTTTTCCCATCCTGTTCTTCACAGTATCTGATCAAGTACTCAATATAAATACCATGGAAGGAACCGATTTAATCATATCGAAGCCACGAAGCTTGAAAACACCCCCCCTCCTTTTTCCGTAATGGTGTTTTACGGAGTAATCATAACCGCACACTTCTCGATGGAATCGAGGAGTGCGTTAGACACTCAGGTGTTGGCTTGCTTGCTCCCCAAAGAGTTAGCCTTCCAATATTGAAGGCGACCACTAAGAGTGATCACCGACCCTCAAGCCTCTCGCGTCTCGCGTGTAGGGCTAAGAAGAGAGTCTGTCGCGAGGGAGAGCTTACACAACAGATGACGGTGTTCTCTTACCCCTCGCGGACTATCCATTCCAGCTTTCAACCACGATAAGGATAAGCGTAACGATCACGTGATGGTTCAGAAGACCATCACTCAGAGAGAGAAGGACATTCCTTAGTATTTTTCTTGACCATCTCTCTCACACAATTGCTAAGTCCGTTTTCAAGGTCAACATCAGGAATCCAAGGTGCAGATCGGGGGTTTAGAGGGGAATAGAAAGACTCTCGAGGGAAGCCAGGGTAAGTCATTCTCACAGTCCCGAGTTGATTCTTGCCACCCGCCTTAAGCACATCATTCCAAAGCATTATTATTCGAGGAGCGGTTCCTTGCTCCCGATACCAACCTGCATCCACGCAAAATCCCATTGAAATTCGTACACAAAGTACCACTAACGTGGTCAACCCTTTGTCTCCCAATTCATATCCCACATGCCCCTTCCACCGACCCCCTCTTTTAACAATGGCACACCCCCACTTTCTATTCAGCTTTCTCAACTTTTTTCATGGCCATTTCAAGGAGATGGGTAAGAGGGATAGAAAGGTTCTCATTTTGAGGGAATGTCATTATAGCAGGGGGGGGGGGGGATTCCGAGCATCATGACATGGGTATCACGATGGGTATGGCTGAGTCGTAAATCGATCAGTTTGATTGACCAACTGACCTGCTATTCAGTGATAGCAGAAAATTGATGAAGCTTATCACACCTAATCTCCCTTAGGTAGCTATAACCTGCGTCACAAATAACGTGGCCACCATCTGTCGCATTACCGGAGAAGAATTCCGTATCGCACTTCCTCTAGCTATATCGCCCAGTAACGATGTAAAAATAGCAAAACTTTGGACAACAACTCCCCCAAAGGGGTAGGCCCACAGAAAATATACAAATCCAAATCTAAACAAACTCTTGACCTAAAAGCTACTTAACCTCGACTTCCTTGGGTTTAGTAGAAATTTCGGCAGCACTTCCATTAGTAAGGAAGACTTTCAAAAATCTCTACTAATCCCAAAGATAGTCCTAAGTCTAACCTCAAAAGACTCACAGGTTTTGACTGACTTCGTAAATTTAGCAGAAATTTCGGCAGCATTCTCCCTTAAGGAAGGAGGCTCCCAGAATTCCTACTAATCCAACAGTCAGCCAATCCTTCAGCGAGTGACCACTAAAGACCTCAAACAAGACCAGACATATGTGACTTCCTGTCTGTCGCTCAAGCATAAGCGAGCTCTAACAAGCTAAACTATCAAAATGACAAAGCAAAGGAATTCACCAAACAGTAACAATCACTGAAGCGAGACTCAAATTCAAAAGAAGATTTATTTCTCCTTTCTGCTTCTATCATGTGCAATGTCTCGTATCTTATTTGCTTAATTTTATTTCTCCAACTCCAATCCTATTATACATATAGTTCCTTTTATGTCCATTTTTCTTCCAAGGCCAAGCAAACGAGTTAAGCAAGGCGACCCGAGTCATGCCCAGGGTCCCAGTTTCAATGTCCAAGCAAACAACAAGGCGACCCGAGTCCTGCCTAGGGTTCCAGTTTCAACGTCCAGGCAAACAACAAGGCGACCCGAGTCCTGCCCAGGGTCCCAGTTTCAACGTCCAGGTAAACAACAAGGCGACCCGAGTCCTGCCCAGGGTCCCAGTTTCAACGTCCAGGTAAACAACAAGGCGACTCGAGTCCTGCCCAGGGTCCCAGTTTCAACGTCCAAGCAAACAACAAGGCAACCCGCATGATCAGAGCGACCTGACTAATCCCTTATGAAAACATTGTCAGGTCCTCCAAGCAATAAAAGTAAACAAAGCGCTGAGCGAGTCCCTTGTGGACACAATACCCAACATTTTTAAACCTAGACAATCGCAGGCAACCTGTTAGTCATGTTAATTTTCTTAGCCACACAAATCTGATTTGAGTCAAACAGTATAATAATATCTAAATTTAACCTGACTTTTCTCCTGAAATAAAACAAATAAAAGTCAAAATAGGGGTGCATGCATACGTAACAGTCAAACTAGTGAGTTGTACAGGTACGGGTAACAATACCGAGTATACAAAATGGTCAACGTAGTTACCTCAGTATTCCCCACCCCCAGAGTCAACTCCAAACTCCGGTGGAGCTCCCGCAAGTGGCGGGGGCAACCTCCCACCTAGGCCTTGATGCAGTCTGTGGGTTGCAATCTCACCAGCCGRAGCAGCTSCCGCAATYGTTCAGCAARCCGGATTCCTCCCTACTAGTCAAGCTAACTGGGTCATGTCGTTCCACCAGCCACGAACAACCATCCACCACCAAAGGATTGAAGACAAGGGTCATCCGGATTGCAATCATGCGTATTATGAACAACATCCGAGCTCAGGGACGGTGACAGCAACTACCATTTTCTCGAAGAGCAGCAGCAGTGCCTTGAAGGAAATCAGCAACCCGAGCAAGGAGACGGAACAGTAACCCAGGCTGTGGCCTAATCCACTGCAACCCCGGTAGCCCAATGTCCATGTAACTAACGTCACACCGGTCGCAGCAGTCAGCCTGCTGAAACAGCAATCCCAAACCAGCTGCAGCAGCAACAGTCTCAATGACAGCAACTCGGCCTTCAACAGTAGCAACACAAGGTCTTAGATATAGCAACCTCTGTATCTTGCTGAGCAGACAACATCTCAAACTACAGCAGCTACTACAGATACCCACTGACGCGCTCCTTGATACCTATACGATCTAAAAAAGAGTTCTCAATCTGTTAATTCTTGCTATGCTTGTTGGCCACGTATCATTACCCAACTTACCAGGTGAGGATACCTCCTAGTGCTGGTTTCCCTTTCAGTTTCTAGCTGGCCTCAATCTTCACACGCCCCCTGCCTACCTCTCTCTTTCTCTCTTGACTTCTTTTCCCTCCCTGTATCTGCTCCGGATCCCGATCAGATTCCAGTACCTCTCTCCTTTGATACAGCGGGACGACTTCGAACGAACACAACAATCAAACCCTTAATCTGACAACGGAGAGGACGAGGGAGCGACTGCAGAGTGGGCATCCGCAGTCAGAGGATGGAAGCCACTGTAATGGAGCAGGTGAAAAAACCTACGAGAAGAGCAGGGAGATCACTAAGGATTCGATGAAAATAGCCCCGACTTTAATCGGGCTTTGGCACGTACGGCCGTGAACACCAACTTAGAGAAGGAGGCTACAAATGAAAGGAGCACCACGCAGGGGCCGCTCATGAGCATGGGCCAGTATAACTGCAAGATGAGTATAGCATGACCATAGCTCCACCATTCACTAAATGTACAAAATGAGAATGAATCTCCCGCTAAAGAGCGGGAAGATACATCCTAGTCTTACGTAGGAGTCCGCATGCCAGGTGAATCTCTTCCTCTTTCTGTGTGTGCAGCGCTTGCATCTACTCGTTGCCTGATCTGTGTGCCTGCTGCCTTATTCACCAAAACTGCAAAGAGAAAATGAAATTTCCCCATGAATATTTGAAAAATACGTCCCATCGCGCAGCATCTTACCTCTGTAGCACAAAACGATCCAGTATACCTGAAATCTAACTTCGCCAATGGATTCCCAGTGCTCAAAAACCCCTATTTCGACTCTTCACTCGCTCGTTTCCGTTGAGAAACGAGTGAGCTACACAATTTTTGCTTTCGTTCTTCCTTCCTCCCTTTCTCCTCGACTCCACCCGCGCAGCTCTTTTCTATGTAGCGCGAAAACGATCCACTATACCTGAAATCTGACTTCACCAATGGATTTCCAGTGCTAAAAAACTCCCGTTTCGACTCTTCACTCGCTCGTTTCCGTTGAGAAACGAGTGAGCTACACAATTTTTACTCCCGTTCTTCCTTCCTCTCTTTCTCCTCGACTCCACCCGCGCAGCTCTTTTCTCTGTAGCGCGAAAACGATCCACTATACCTGAAATCTGACTTCGCCAATGGATTCCCAGTGCTCAAAAACCCCCATTTCGACTCTTCACTCGCTCGTTTCCCTTGAGAAACGAGTGAGCTACACAATTTTCGCTCCCGTTCTTCCTTCCTCCCTTTCTCCTCGACTCCACCCGCGCAGCTCTTTTCTCTGTACCACGAAAACGATCCACTATACCTGAAATCTGACTTCGCCAATGGATTCCCAGTGCTCAAAACCCCCGTTTCGACTCTTCACTCGCTCGTTTCCGTTAAGAAACGAGTGAGCTACACAATTTTTGCTCCCGTTCTCCCTTCCTCTCTTTCTCCTCGACTCCACCCGCGCAACTCTTTTCTCTTCTAGCTCCTATTCCACTATTTTTTCGGTCATTTTAACTACAGAATCAGGTTGGCCATAGCAAAAAAACTCAGTCTCGCATCTTCCCCCACAAAAATTCATTGACAAACGCCCGAGATGTGCTTTCTTCACTCCGTTTTCTTCCCCTTTTCTCTTCGTTGCACCATCTTTTTCATCTCCCTCTTGCCCCACGTTATCCCCTCTGCCTTTCCAAACGCAAATCACCCTATGGTCCGACAGGCACTGACCAGAAAAACAAAAACCTATTGAGATTGTCGGACCCCCCTTTTCTCGATTTATACGTGTCATCCTTCTGCAGGGTCCGTGTTAATCTTCTCTGTATCATTCCAATTTTAACGGATGTCCTGAAGGACAGAAGAGGACCAGTCCCCGATAATTCAGGGTTATTTTATTTTGTTCACCTGATTGTATCTGGACCCGAACTTGAGTCTGTATTTCAACAGTTCAGAGGTGTGCCAATCGTGCTAGGCCCGTTGATGCAGCACCGGTCCTGGGCCAGGTACCGGGCCTTGGTAGTGAAGACTGCAGTATTTTACTCATCTGCTCCCACTAAAATTCGAACTCAAGTCTGTACTTCAACAGTGCGTGGGTGTACCAACCGAGTCATAGGCCTGTTGGTAGACCTTTTTTTTTTTTTTTTTTTTTTTTAACTGTACCTGGATTTGAACCCCAGCCTGTATATCAGCAGCTCGTGGGTATACCACCTGAGCTTGGCCTACGGGAGTTGGTCCCACAGGCCTGTTTTCAGCACTCCGAGGGTGTACCTACTGCGCCAGGCCCTGTGGCTTCGGTCCCACAGACCTGGTTTCAACAGTTCATGGGTGTACCAATTGAGCTAGGCCCAGTGGCACTTATCCCACAGACTTGTTTTCCAGCAGTCTGCGGGTGTACCAACTGAGCTAGGCTCAGTGACACTGATCCCCCAGACCTGGTTTTCAGCACTCTGCGGGTGTACCAACTGAGCCAGGCCTAGTGGCACTGATCCCGCAGAGCTGTTTTTCAACAGTCTGCGGGTCACCAACTAAGCTAGGCCCAGTGGTACTGATCCCGCAGACCTGTTCACACTCAAAACTCTTTACAACAAATCTTGGCTGGTAGACTGTGCCTTGCCTGGGAACAGTTCTCTATTTCTCGGGTCCCATGGGCCTGCTTGCACTCAAGCCTTCCAGCAGCAGATCCTGGCTAGCGGACGTTGTATGCGGAGCCCCTACTAGTGATGGCCCAATGAGCTGCCTCGATAGTACTAAGGTCCTTACTCCTAATACTCGTTGCCGTTGCGGGCACTACTTTACACCGAGCCTCCATCGATTTGACAACAAAGTTCAACTGACTTTTCTCAATACTGGTAACAAAACAACTAGTCTTACTTACAAAATCAACTATCGCGCCCGCACATAAGACGCATATGACACTTGCTTATCAAAGTTTAATCCCCCGATGCCTTGTATTTTTGCCCAAAGGGGCCGGTTTCTGTGTCGGCCGTCAATCCGACCGCAATCGCTAATTACGACAATCACATACTCAAAAGAGTATGCCCACACACTCTCTAACCTCAGCATACTTAGCTTAATCAAATCGCCTTCAACAAATTACTAAGACGCGAGTACCGTCAGAACTCGTCCTATCGGCGCGTTTCTGTGGCCAAGGTCGGACCCAGCGCGACCTTTCAAAACAACGGCAAATACCCTTGTAAGGGTGTTTGCCACGACATTGGGGCACAAACTTTCGATAATATGACGCGAGACCAAGGAAAGAACGCAGTTCGAGAATGTTCGCAGGTTGTAGTGAGTCACGTATGACTTCAACCTTAGTTGCCTCAGGTTCGAGGCCCGCAACAGACAATCGATGCCCAAGATAGATTACGCTATCCCTCCCAAACTTAGATTTCTCTAAGTTGAGATGAAGTTGCGTTTTCTTGAGAATGGTGAACACTTCCTCAAGATGCTTCATGTGTTCCTCAATAGATTTACTGAAGATTATAATATCATCGAGATACACTACCATAAACCGACCAATCTGTTCACGGAGGACTTTGTCCACAAGGCTTTGAAAGGTGGTTAGTGTGTTCGTGAGGCCGAAGGGCATTACCGTAAATTCGTAAAGCCCATCATATGTCTTGAACGCAGTTTTATGCTGGTCCGCCGGATCGACTTCAATCTGGTGGTATTAAGACTTGAGATCGATCTTGGAGAAGACCTTGCACCCACTGGCAGCATCAAGCTAGTCATTTATGCGTGACAACGGATATGCATTATTTCTCGTGATGTGGCTTAGACCGCGATAATCGATACACATACGAAGTTTGCCTTCTTTCTTCGGGACAAACAAAACAAGTGCACCAAATTCAGATTCACTAGGTTTGATCCAACCCTTGTTGATCATTTCGTCGATTTGTCTCCAGAGTTCCTCCAACTCCCGGGGTCCCATTCGATACGCGCAGCCCTTTGGAGGAACAACACCTTCGACCAACTCGATGGTATGTGGTACCGATCACGTGGGGACTCCCCGTGGTTCGGCCAGAACTTCTGGGAATCAGTTAAGTAGGTTTTGGATGCTTGTTGGGACCAGTGGGGGCGAAATATCAGCAAACGGATCACCTAGATCTGGTCGCAGATTACGAATGAAAGCGACCGAATCTGAAGTAGGATCGTTTGGACTAGTAGTCGGTAGAGAAGTAGAAGTATTAGGAGTAGACTCATTAGATGAAGTAGGATTGATACTAGCCGCAAAAGTAGATGGCACATGAGTAGGGCGAACATAGGCAACATATATTTGTTCGTCCTCTTTATGCTTGCGCCACTTTTTGCAAAATTGCATGGCATTGAGAAAAGTCACTGGGGATTCGCGCTTCTCATCCAAGAGGAGGGAAAATTCGTTCCCTTCAGCATCTTTGACCATGAAAAGTGACTCATTCCACTTAGTCCATTTGCATTGGGACTGCAACCAGCCCAAGCCAAGGACTGCGTTGAAGGGACACTTGTCAAGGACATAGAAGTTCAGTGCATGGGTGACTGTCTTGTCCTTGTCAAAGGCAGTGTGCACACCTTTGACTACATGTGTAGATGAGACAACTTCCCGGTTGCCTACTTGAGTTCGGCAAGGATTCTGCAAAGCCACTTGCTTCATCCCCAAGCCCACTTTACATCACCTGTGTGGTGACATAAAGTTAGTTGTTGTACCACAATCAATCAAGACACGGAGATAGTGGTGGTTTATGAGAAGCTTGAAAAAAATCAGCTTCACTGTTCCTTGAGCACACTGATGTTTCATCTCAGCCCAATAATCTACGTGATAGTGGAAGTCAACCGTCTCAGACTCCTTTCAAGGCTCAACATACAAAGCACGACAGGCTTCAGCCTTGGAATCAGCAGATGACGGGACTTCAAGAGAGGACTATTGATCTGCATCAGATTCAGTCTCCCTTGTCGTAGAGGGTGCTGAAGTCAACTCTACGTCCGATTCTGGTTTCCCTGCAGCGTATAGCAATCTTGTATCTTATGGTTCGTTTTCAAGCAATGCAGGCAACCTCCCTTCTTCATTCTAGCCTTCCATTCAGCCTCACTAAGTCGGAGGTCTATCAAGGTTTAGTAGTTGCATCCTTTGGTTTGGCTGGGATTTTGACTCCCTTTGGAAGTGCGACGAAGCTCCTTACTGAATTCCTGTTTTGGTTTCCCTTCCCATGGGCGGTCTTTTTAAAGGCACAAAATTTATGATGATCATTATTCATGTCAACCTCTTGACTTGAAGAGCAGGCTGTATCAACGTCCTATTCTTGGTCGTCGCCAAGAGTGGGGTCGTCTGCTTCGGCCTCCGCTTCCCCTTCCAGCAAGTCCAGCGAAGCAAAGCGATTGCAGCCACAAAATCGTCCGCGAACAAAAGACTTTTTGCTGCTTGTTGCGGTAATGAGGTCTTCTGGCTCCAAACTGACTACATCCTTCATTTAAGATAACTAGTAAGTATAACCGAAGAAATTTTTACCTATGTCATTAGTCAAATGAGGGGGAACCGTACCTTTAACTACATCCAAGCATGATTGCGCAGTCAACTCCAATGCTGGCGTTGCAAAGAGCTTGCTGACATGCAATTGCAATTTATGCATGGTGCCCTGCCACTTGCTGCGCTTGAGTTCATCAAGTTGTATCCTTACCCTTGCAGCAGCATGTGGGTCCTTATATTGTGCAATGAGTATGTTCTCTAGAATGGTGACCGGCGTGACTTTAAGCCACTTGGATAGGTTGATCTTTGCGTACCTAGCTTGCATGGCTTGGACTTCAAGGAAGCCCCTTACGACAAGCTCGACATTGGTCCCCAGGATCAAGGATTGGCTTACTCTTTGAATGCCTTGTACTTCAAAGTACGCTCTCATGGAGCTGATTCAGGACTCAACGTTCTCCTTGCTGTCATACTTAGACGGTATCATCACCGCCTTCCTGTCCATGTATGGACTGCCATAGTTGGGTCCAGCTATTGCTGCTGGATCCGATCCCAGGGCTGCGGCAGTTGCAGAACTTCCTGAAGTTCTTGTGCTTCAGCTTGTAACGGCAGTAGGAACTGCACTTATCGCAGGTGCTGACTGAATCACCTAACTCATCGAAGAAGAATGAGAAGAAGGAGAGGAATGAAGGGGTGCAAAGGTAGAACGAGGAAGAGAACTTGAGAGTGGGGTCTTATGCATGGATATCATTTGCTGGATCTGATCGCGGTGCTCTTTGGCCATGTCTGCCATTTGAGTACGCATCTTACTCATGTCCTCAAGTAATAGGGACTTCACACTTGGAAGTTCGTTGAGCAAGTTGTAATCAACAAGATCACGTACATACACAACCAGATCTTTCTTAAGGTCTGCATTAGATACATTCGGAACCATTTGAAAAATGACCTCAAGTTCATCAGCGACTGTTTTCCGCTTTGCCTCTTCCTCCTTCTCCTCCTCAGCCAACTCTTTCTGATAGAGGGTCTCATACAACGGTTTATCATTCTCATTCACTGCATCCATGCAGGTCTTTGACATATTGTCCGCGCGTCTGAACGGGCATGTAGTGGCCTTCAGAAAAGAAACAAACTGAAAGTACAGAGAAGAAGATAGAACTCCTAGCCGGAGCGGCAAATATTTGGACTTAGAGAGCAACCAAAAGGAAACAAATCAAAGGATACAATATGTTCAAAAAAGAGTTTCGGTTCCGCGTCCAAGTCTGGTTAGACCAAGTACAAGATCCCCTTGAGCCTAATCCAACTGGCATCGTCAAAGTACAGCAAACCAGACTACAAGTAACATCATACAACAATGGAGATTTGAGTGGTGTATAAGGTGCAGGTCAAGCGTTCGATTGTGTGTCATTAGTCTGACAAAGCATCTCAACCGAGATCCCCCCGGCGTCAAGGGCTCTACTAATCAAAGAAGAAGAATACTGTATCCCAAATAGAACAGAGAGCGACACCGCGTCAACAGATTTGGGTCCAAGGGGCCCTTCTTGTTTGGGTCAGGTCCCACTGGGTCCCACTGGGTCCCAAGTAGGTCGCGACCACGTCCCAACCAAGGAGAGTACCACAAGGTCCTACTTTCTGCCTCTCCCGTACTGAGAAACGAATTTCAACTTCAAGACAGAACCTACAGACTACATCCATTCACAGATGAAAAGGCAAAGCACTGTAGAAAGATATGGCTTTCAAAGCAAGATACTTTGCTTCTACATGAAGGTTAGTAAGTAGTAAGCACACCAGTGCACACAACCAAGACTTCAGAGGAGTAGGAAAGAGACCCAGAAGTACCCCAGCAGGACAAACAATACCATGCACGCATACATGGGCAACCCTTGGGTGCATGACACTTACCCCAGTGGCCCGGACTCGGAGATGAAGTATAACTCACCCCCCTTCCTCATGTGGTCTTCCTAACCCTATTTGCTACCTCTACACTAGTGTCCTATCAGGTAGGAGGGTCTCACTGCCAACACCAATGTGCAACGCCGGATCCCCCACCGATGCTGAAGAACAAAGTAGTAACTGGCAGTCCGTACATGCAGAATGGCTACTTCCCTCAAGATCGCCTACTTGAGGGAAGCCCTCAAGTCACCAAGTGTCTCCCTTCGGTCAGATTCCAGGTGTGAGTGCCTCTCACTGTCGCCTCTCTCAACTTGTCGCATGAAGTCCTCTTGATGTGTCTCGCCACCACATTCTTACTCTCAAACAACCTGGTTAGGTTCAATGCTGACCCAGCATGACCTAACCAGGTGGGGGCAGCTTCCCTAAGCCACGCTGCCCCACTTCCCACTTCGGACCAACCCTAACCCTAAGCGGTTAGCCCTTACCACTTAGGTTAGGGTTACGGTGGATAAGTCAACTCTAACCAGCAAGTAGAATCCGCTCCGATACCAATGTTATAATCCTGGCCAATTTCGAGATACGCATTCATTGGATAGTATAATGTCGTCCAGTTGCAGAAAGAAATGAATAAACTTGAGACGAGAGAGAGGGTAAGAAGAAGAAAAAGAAGATGATGTACACCAGCATAGACAAATGACCAAGCTCTTCTTCCTCGCCCAACACTCTCCTCCTCCTTTACTCCTCCTCTCTTATTCATACAAGAAATAATAGTACAATGCTGAATGGCTGATCCAGAATCATGTCCGAGTTCCTCTTCTACTGCAGGTATCACTTGAGGTCCACCATAGCCATGGCCGCCTCCCTCACTCTTCACTCTCATAGGCCGAGGCTATAGCGGACTACTGGGCCTTGCCCTGATGTCCAAAGGACAACCCAAAACAGCTATGGCTGCTCCAGCTCAGGCCACCATGCCTGACTCTGCCTCGAAGCTTCTTGGTGTGGCTCTACCCCCGCTGGGGTCTTGCTGCTGCAGCGCCCACCAAGGTGATGAAGATGGCTGCCACCATAGCCAGGTAAGTACCTCTGGCGCTCCCCCTCCCCCCTGCTCTTCTTCCTCCTCCGTGTCCTTGCTTCTTCCCCAGCAGCGCTGCTCCAGCCAGCGCTCCAACCAGTGTGTCGCCAAACTTGCACACAGACAATGAGGCTGGGCTCTTCGCCCAGGCTGGATATATAGTGGCCTGCTTGCCTCTTGGGCGGTGACTTCCAGGCCGTTCGGCCTTCCCAGCAACCGGTACTTCCTCCCTTTCGGAGGGAATCATCATTGCAGMCTCTGATATTGCCCGTACAGGCCCTAGACTCAGACTGGTTGGACTGGTACCCGCCTAGACCTAGCCTACAACTACTGGGCCTCTCAAAATGCCACTTTTGTCTTCTTCTGCTCGTCCTCCAGTACCCGCACATCTACCTCTTCAGGATGCGGTACCGGCCTACCTGCTACTTGAGTGTTTTCCCCTGCTGCAATCCCTCAATGTCACGGCCACAGGTAAGTACCGGCCCTGAGGGCCCAACGAACGGACAAGTACCCTTGCGGGTCACACACACACTCAAGCCAACCAGCACTCAGACAGACATGCAGACCAGCAAGCATGCACACACACACAGACATGCAGAACTTAGTGGCAAGCAGGAAACTCAGCAAGGCATTCAGTCCGTGAGCAAAACTCAGAAATCAGCTGTGTGTCTCAGTCCGTGTTTGGTCGGGTCATCACACGGCACCTTTCTGCAGGTTAGTACCTGGCATACATGCAGAGAGAGGGAGAGAGAGAGAGAGAGAGAGAGAAAGGATTTCTTCTTCTTCTTCTTTCTGCTGATCTCCATCGCCCCTCCTCTTCCCCTCAGGGTTCTTCTTCTTCTTCTGCTGCTGCTGCTGCTGAGAGAGAGAGAGAGAGAGAGAGAGAGAGAGAGAGAGAGAGAGAGAGAGAGAGAGAGAGAGAGAGAGAGAGAGAGAGAGAGAGTGAGTTGACATTGAGACTTGGTGACATTAGGGCATTGCCCAGTTCATTGACATTACGACTTGACATGGTATTGGGGATGCATTGGAGACTGGGTAAATCGGGCTATGATGACTGATCCTCCCTATCTCCCTCTTCCCCCTTCGTCTCCTCTTCCTCTTTCTGAGTGATGATGCATGCTGTCACGTCCTGTCATTGTCCATGCTGAGTCAGATCTTGGTATTACAGTCTTCCGCTGTGCTATTTTTGTATTGTCTCTGAGAGGTCGGTTCTCGGTTCTGATGGATGCCTATTAGGCATGCGACACGTCCTCAAGTTAATCAATACATCAATCGTGGAGCATCAAGCATGTCATGGCATGAGAAATAAAGCGCCCGTCAACCACAGAAATGAATAAATAAATAAAGTGCCAAATGACACCAGGTGCCTTTATGTACGGCATTGCTACGCATGAGTAAATATTACAGCCTACGCCCAAGAAGCATAGAGCTTCGACCATCCCCGCTTTGCAATCCTCCCCCTCCATAACTCCGCTCCGCACTACAAAATTCATGAAGAAATGAAAGCTCAGTAACTGCACCCACTACATTGCCCAAAATCTTCGCAAGACTCCAAGCTGCCTTGATTGCAATTGTGGTATGGTGCTTTTCAGTCTTCTATAATAAAAAAATTGGGAGTTTTAAGTTTTCACATGGTTGCTAACATTTCCAAAATCATAAGTCCTGCGGGCCAGTCATCTCCCCAGCAAGGGCCATGAACACCATTTTGTGGAACCGATTATTGCGGGTGGTAAGAGCACCCTCCCATCCAAGAGCGGGGCCCAAGTCCCACTTGACCGGATTCTTCATCTATGGCCGTCTATCTTCATAATCTACAGTCAGACATGGAGAATTCGAAAAAATGGGACTTGGTCCTGGGTTCCCCAGCTTTGGTGGCTCCAATAGATTCTCGTGGGGACCTGCACCTGGTGGGACTTGGCTTCCGTGTCCCTGATTTTTCACTCTATGCCTCGCGAAACGGTGCTACCGGTAGAAGGAGGTTTTCCGCGTCGGGGGGAGTGGTGGCCGGGATGTCCCTAAGGTTTACATGCACCACCGAAGCATAACACCGAACTGTGTAAACCTTAGGGACATCTCGGACGTTAAAAGAGGAAAGATACAGAGGAAGGGACACAGAAGCCAAGTTCCAGCAGGTGCAGCTCCCCACCAGAATATATTGGAGCCACCAAAGCTGGGGAACCCAGGACCAAGTCCCACTTTTTTTTTTTTTTTTTTTTGAGAAGGTCGCATGTCTCCGGATTCTCCATGGGGGTAACTTCGGTAGAGTCACAAAAATGAGTTATAATTGCACTATGGGGCAAGATGCAGTTTGCAATTGCACTTCGGGCACCCTACCTGTGATGTCAAATACAAGACTTAAACACACAACCAACGGCTTGGCAGGCTAACACCTAACCATAAGGCTAAGTGGGCCGGGGTGAAAATGAAGCCCCAAGATGAGCACTTCAGCCCACCCAGCACAGAGATCCTGCAACATGGTGTACTCAACCACACTCATCCTACACAGCCACACTGCCCGTAGTATAATCTCTACGGCGGTTACTGCGTGAAAGCACGAATACAAGACTCGAACACACAACCAACGGCTTGGCAGGCAAACACCTAACCATAAGGCTAAGTGGGCTGGGGTCAAAGTGAAGCCCCAAGATGAGCACTTCACGCCCACCCCAGCACGGAGATCCCGCGACACGGTGTACCCAACCACACTCATCCTACACAGCCACACTGCCCGTAGCATAATCTCTACAGCCGTTACTGCGTGAAAGCACGTGATGTCGAATACAAGACTTGAACACACAACCAACGGCTTGGCAGGCTAACACCTAACCATAAGGGGCTGGGGTGAAAGTGAAGCCCCAAGATGAGCACTTCACCCCACCCCAGCACGGAGATCCCACGGTGTACCCAACCACAGTCATCCTACACAGCCACACTGCCCGTAGTATAATCTCTACGGCGGTTACTGCATGAAAGCACGTGATGTCGAATACAAGACTCGAACACACAACCAACGGCTTGGGAGGCTAACACCTAACCATAAGGCTAAGTGGGCTGGGGTGAAAGTGAAGCCCCAAGATGAGCACTTCACCCCGCCCCAGCACGGAGATCCCACGACACGGTGTACCCAACCACTCATCCTACACAGCCACACTGCCCGTAGTATAATCTCTATGGCGGTTACTGCGTGAAAGCACGTGATGTCGAATACAAGACTCGAACACACAACCAACGGCTTGGCAGGCTAACACCTAACTATAAGGCTAAGTGGGTTGTATACACTGTCGGGACGGCGGTTCAAAACTGTATCTTTGCCCGCAATTATAACTCATTTTTGTGACTCCCTCATAATTTGCCTTTTTTTTTTTTGTTCTTTTTTTCTTGCGGGGGTGGGTGGGTGGGGTGGGGGGGATGCTTGCCTGTCTCAGATGATGTGAAACTGTGATGGAATTCTGGGTCCCGAAAGCCATCAAGTTATTCTGCAGGGGTGAGGTCCCACTAGCAAAGAGGATTGTACGTAACGCCCGGATTTGGACTTTTTTTTTTTTTTTTAACAAATGGGATTTCGACATCTTTGTCGAGAGACGACCCAAACAAATGGGATTTGGACATCTTTGTTGAGAGGTACAGAGAATCATGAATGGAACACATCCAGATTCGGCTGCCCCGCATATTCTGGATCCGATAGTGGGAGAACGCCTTCCTACTGCGGCCAAATTTGGACATCTTTGAAGAAAAAGAACGAAGGCCACAATTTGGCATTTTCCATAAAAGGGTCTCCTTGGCAAGCTATAAGGCCGAAACGGGAGTCGCCATTCAGAGGGAAAGGGTGGCTAAATCTCCAGTTCAGAAAAAAAAAGAAAAAAAGCAAGCATAGGCTAGATACTGATCTGTGCTAATGATAGGAGAATATTAGGTCTCCATCCTTTTCTTTTTTTTTTTTTTTTTCTTTTTTTTCCCCTTCTCCCTTCTCTCCCTCCTGCTTTTTCTTTTTTTTTTTCGGGGGTGATCACAACTGTCTATATTCTTCTCTCAACTTCTGTATTGTTTTACCTTCCACTACCTAAGACTATCTGGAGGGGACCCCTGCAAGCATAGTTTTCCTCTCTCTGTGAAGGGGAGACTTCATGTTGCCCCTTGCCCCTAATGGTTAGGGTATAGGGTTGGGGCCGCCAGTGGGGGTCTGGCTAACACAAAGACCGAGACCTGCCAGTAGCTGTGCTGTGGCGGCAGTATAAAGCCATGCCCTCTCAAAATTTGGCTAGTATATATAGCCTGGCTTCAATCCTTTCTGGCCAGTGCTTCGGGTGTAAATGTGGCATTCAAAGGTTTGTGTACGCTGTAGGTGGCCGTGAGAGACCAACAGGCACTTGTGCCCTGCCCGGCACCATGAAGAATTGGGTACTGGTGGTTTATCCTAAAGTCTTGCCCGTTAAACCACCACTACCCCCGCCTCCCGAAATTCACCCTTCCTGGCCTTACGGGCCGCATCTCCCGGTAGGTCGGCGCCCAGTAGGCCGTAGTGGG
>BFEA01000416.1:469770-487493 GCA_003427395.1 Chara braunii | reverse complement strand
GCACTGTGCACAGCGAGTGAACAAATGAGAGTGAGCTTTCCGCTAGAACTTGGCCAGGTGCTCCGTGCACAGCGATTTCACAGAATGAGGATGAACCTTCCGTTAGAACTTGGCTGGATGCACTGTGCAGAGCGAGTGGAGCTTCCGTCATATCTAATCTTAGGGGTACTCGGGATGCCCCTAATTTTTGCTGCATGGTCAAACCAGAGTACCGTCATTGCACGGACTTGTCTTTGAGCCTAAGTCCCTAAACCGTAGATTTCAGGCGGCGCACTGCTTGTGGCCGCCTGACAACGTAGCCATGCAATCCCGCGGATCGAACCCTCTAACTCCCCACCCCTCTCTCCTGTCCTGCTCATCTACACCTCGCGCTGTTAACCTACCGCCTCCTGCGCTATAAATTTGCGCAACCCTCTCCTCTCCCTCTCTTTGATCTCGGCTGCAATGCTGCCTTGAAAGCCCAGGGCTGGTCGGACCAGTTCCTCCGAGAACGAATTCCCGAAAGGTTAGCCGGAACCGCTTTTGAGTGGTACGGACAAAACCCCTTCACTAATTGGGCAGCCTTCCAGAGGAAATTTCTCGATAGATTTCAATGCCTCCGTTTAATAAAGGAATACACACAGCAGCCTCGGGAGACCTTGGCTAGATATGCTGAACGTTTTATGTACCTAGCCGAACGCTCCAAGGTGGATGAGAAAATGGTACGGACTGATTTCGTCAGAGGACTGTCAGACTCTCGTCTGCGAAGAAAGATCCACAAGAAATGCAACCCTATAGAACATACCCTGACGGAGCTGATTCCGTACGCAATTAAGTACGGGAAAGAAAATTACGATGTGGGCCTGGACTCAGAATCCGACGAAGACGACCCTTCGGGTGTTCGACGCAATAGCTACTCCGCTACGGCACGAATGTTCGAAGATCGCTTCACGTTGGGACGGGCAAAAAAAGGCTTGGATCGGAAAGCTTCTTCCTCTGCTTCGGCCTCCCGTCGCTTTAGTCAAACGCAAGGAAGCCGGGGCGAGAAAGAAGCATCCATGAAAGAAGTCGCGTTTCAACTAGTTACGATAGTAGCCCCGTTGACGGAGTTTGTTCAAGGTCTGCAACAGCAACGCATAGCCGCCGCACAACGACAACACGCGGCTATGGCTGCCGGAGCCCCTATGATAAGACCGGTCGTGGCCAGGGCTGTCCCACCCCTACGCTGTTATAACTGAATCAGTCAGGCCACCTTGCGAAAGATTGTCCGAAACCCCGAACTCAGGGCGGGCCCACCGGACCTTCCCAAATCCCGCTGGCTGCTCCCACCGCTGCAGGACAGGGGAGGGTAGCCACGGTAATGGACCCAGGAACGACGGAGATGGTGACCCCGGCGGCCACTGAGATAGGACCCGATGAGTATATGGCGGCAGCGATGTTCGAACCCGGGACCATCGGAGTGATACGTCACGTCCAACGGATTACCGAGGAAAGCGACCTCGGGCCTTGGCGATCAGGATTCGAGGATCTTGCGGTACCTGATCCTGAATACAAGGATGGCCATATCGACGTATTGGATGCCTTGAAGGCTCTGGATCTTCGAATCTCCGTCCCTATTCCATATCTGCTAACCATTTCCGAAGCGGCTAACGAAAAGTTGATCGAACGGTGCCTCAAAAACAGGCGCCGATTCGAGGGAAGTCGAAAGGGCAAACAGCCGGTCCTACGAGACCCACCCACTAACGAGGAGTCACAACCCTCGACCTCAGAGGTGCACGAAGCCAACCGGATAGAGATGATACAGACCGTAGATTCTGCCTCGGAAAAACCTGAGGTATTCCTCCGGGCCTATCCTATAACCTGGAAAAGCGTATAGTGTGACTGTGAGGTCTGGGGAAACCCCTCGGCCGCCATCCTAGACTCGGGATCATCGGCGGTCGCCATTTCTTGGAGATTGACGAAACAGTTGGGAATGGAAGGACAGGTTCATCCCCTCCGGTCGGATGAACTGTTCATATCCGCTACGGAAGATAGTATTCATTGTAAAGGGCGGCTAACGAATGTTCCCATACGGGTGGGGCGGGTGCATTGTTTGTGTGACGTGATCGTGCTGGATGTACAGGCGTATGATGTTCTGCTAGGAATTCCGTGGCAGGCGGTGGTCGGAGCGCGAATGCACTTTGACAGTTGTAAGGTGGTGCTCACATCGGCCCACCCCAAACCCCAAACGATACCAATGAGACTGGCGGTGCGCATGCGCACCCAGCCGGCGCCTCGCCTCACCACTAAAGCCCATCAAATCAACATGATCCGACGCCTGTCACAGACGAAAATGAACCCTCGACGGAAACTGACAAGACTGATGCACCCGACCGATATCCGATCCGAATACAGGATCGGTGGCGCCATTCTTGGCGGCGAGAACCACTCGAAATAGTTCGGAGCGAGTCCAATTGGTCGCACGCGTTCTCCTCCGTGGTGCAGGGGAAACCCCTGCTGAGGGTGTCCCGAATAGCTGACCTTTCGGAACCCCCTGCGTCCTTGTATCTTCGGACGGACCCCCTACCTGAAAGATTTACCAAGCTGATGGGGCTGTGCGATTTATCTTTTCAACCTCCACGGCCCCTACTCACGAATGAAAAACCGCGATACTCCTGAAAGAGGGGGTGTCGTTTCAACCCCGAACGAGGGAGTATCGGTGGGGACCGAGGGAACTGGCGCAGGCCTTTTCGGTCGAACCCTCGGCCGAACCCGAACTGGACAGTGACAGTGACATGGAAAGCGAGCCGATGAGTCGCGGACAGCCAAATTATTGCGACGGTCCTTTCGGTGAAAACCGACAACTCTTTGTTCGGGGCCTCGCCCGATGCCAACGCGGCGATCCCCACGGTTACGACGACAGTCTCCTTTCCTGGGGGAACCGTAGAAGTTCAGTTACCAGCCCGTGTTCCGGACGAATATAAACGCCTCCTCTTGGCGGTTATACGGGCCTATCCTGAGGCCGTCAACATTCAGGACCACAACATAGGGTATCAAACACGCAATTGACACCGGGGATCACGCCCCGATACATTGCCGACCGTACCAATATTCCCTTAAAGAAAGGCAGCTGGCGTTGGAAAGGGTACGGGAATTCGAGCAGTTGGGGTGGGTCGAACCATCGCTGGGACCATGGTCTTTTCCCGTGGTCCTCGTGCCAAAACGAAATGGCTCGGTTCGGGTATGTATCGACTACCGGAAATTGAACGCCATCACTACCAAAGATGTGTATCCTTTGCCGTGAATCAATGATTTGTTAGATGCTATCGGGGCTGCTCGAGTCTTTTCCAAGTTCGATATCCGACACGGTTTTCACCACGTCGCAGTCCGACTGGAGGACCGACCCAAAACCGCCTTTGTCCTATTTGAGGGCACGTGGCAATGGGTCCGGTGTCCCATGGGAATTTGTAACGCCCCTGCAACGTTTCAGCGGGCCATGAATATGGCCTTCGCTGAGTCCATTAACAAAACCCGACTAACCCATCCCCTCATCAATTTCTGCGAGATTGTGTACATGGATGATATTTTGGTCTTTTCAAAAACACACGAGTACCACGTGGAACACATTGAGTGGGTTTTGCATGCACTGAAAGATGCAGGGTTCAAAGTGGCCTTGGAGAAAAGCGAGTTCTTCTTGTCGGAGATCTCATTCTTGGGGTATATCGTCACAGTCGACGGACTAAAACCGGATCTGAGGAAGGTGGCAGCAGTTCAAGACGCCTTGGCGCCGGTCACACTCACCCAGGTTCGGGCTTTTCTAGGGCTGGCATCCCATTACTGACGCTTCATCAAGGGGTTCGCCGGCATAGCGAAACCCCTCACGAACCTGCTGAAGAAAGAGGAACAGCTGATCTGGACGTCGGAATGCGAAGCGACGTTTCAGGCGTTGAAGGAGGCTCTGACATCTGCTCCCGTGTTGGCACGCCCCGACCCGACAAGACCGTTCGCACTGTACACAGACTGGCAGCCTCAGGCGATATCGGCGGTGCTGACTCAGCACAACAAGGACGGAAGGGAGCACGTCATTGAGTAAGCGTCCAAGACGCTGAGCCAGGCGTAGGCTAATTACGAAGCGTGCAAAGGTGAATGCCTGGCGGTGGTGTGGGGGATTCAGCATTTCCGACCGTATCTGTACGGCCAGAAATTTGTGCTGGTAACGGATCATCAGCCGCTGTTGTCCCTACGCAACAACACGGACTACACGGGGACGCTAGGCAGGTGGGCGGTGCGTCTGCAAAACTATGACTTCAACATCCCCCACTGTGCCACGCGGCAGCATGGTAACGCCGATGGATTAACGCGCCTTCTGCCGCCCAACAAGTGTCCCGCCAACGAGCGACTCATTCCGTGGAGGCCAGAAGTCGCGGCGACGAAACCGCACTACGGGGAGCTACACGTGCTGCGTAAGGACGACACCTGAGTCCTGAATGGAGGTTTCATCGGAGATGGCCGACGCTATCTCTCTGCCCTCATCCCACTCCCTCGCTCTCTCGTCTAGCCCCAACTTGTCCCCTGAAACACACCTAAGTCCCTGTTTCTTTTGTACCTTGCCTATGATCCCGGACCAAGAAGGGTCACATCCGGGAGGGCCCAGTTTTCTTTTATGGGTACAGTGTAGTCAGTGTCATATGGTCAAATCTCACGGACAATGCGTTAGATACCGAAGTGAAAAAACGTGGGTCTGTCCCAAAAAATGTAGAACGGACCAAGTCCCTACCGAGAAGCGGTATCTGGACGCTAGAACAGCCGACGGATTTGCGCCAAGTTCCCGCCGGGCAGAAGCCTGGACGGACCTTCTGTTGCTACAGAGACTGTCAGGCGACTCGTTGTCAGAACTTACCAAAGTCGAACGGCGGAGAGTCGCGGAGCGGGCGCAGGACTATCGCTGGCAGGGCCCGACGTTACAAAAACGGAAGGTCGATGACGACGGAGAGTCTAGCTGGTTGACGGTTCCACACCCTCTTGCTAGGTTCGATTGGACACGAGCTGCTCATGAGGAGGACGCAGTCCATTTCGCGGTCAAGTACACGGAAAAAGCCATCGAAAAGAACAGATGGTACTGGTCAGGAATTCGGGAAGATGTGAAATACATTGTTCAGAATTGCCCGGCCTGCGCGGCGGACAAGGCGCCAGTACAGATGCCTCCGACGATGGTTCCCACTCGTGTGGAGCGCCCCTTTCAGAGGGTTAGCATCGATACGACGGATATCAACGTTCCGAGAGGGCCCATCGATCAGGGAGAGCTCAATGTTCTTTTAGTGGACGTCGATCATTTTTCAAAATGGATCGAGGCGTACCCTATGACCAGTCGAAATTCGCAGGAAGTAGCCTGGTACGTAAATCGATTTTTATGCATGCATCTAGACGTAGAAGAGGTGCACATGGACAATGGGTCGGAATTTCAAGGCGAAGTAGAACTTCACCTAGTCAAGGCGGACGTTAAGATTATCTACTCACCGGGGCATTGGCCTCAAGCCAATGGACTGGTAGAGAATGCCAACCGACTGATTAAGACGGCCCTTAGACGAAATATCACTGCGGGAGACACACGACCCTGGCCGGTCATTGTCGATCACATTTTGGCCGTTTATCGGGCTACCCCACACGGTAGTACTGGGGTGTCCCCCTTTCAACTGAGAACCAATAGTGTCCCTCGGGTGCAATTGTCCCCCTTAGTAGGTACGGAAGTTAGAGCAACACGGACCCATAATCGAGACAAGGCCCGCCACTACATGGACTTAATGGCTAGGGCCTATCCCCCGTTAGCTCGCCGTCGACAGCAGGCCGTAGATCGGACACATCAACGGCAGATCCGTGACTACGAGAATCGACACGCATCGGCGGGACCACTGTCCCGCTATAAAGTTGGGGATTTGGTGCAGGTACGGAAATCTGCGCGTTCCTCTAAGATCCACCCGCGCTACACAGGCATTTACGAGGTCACGAAAGTTGGCGCACAGGGACAGCACTCCGTGAAGCTGATTCCCCGTCACAACTCCCAGGCCCGACCGCTTACACGGCACGCTGCCTCGCTCCGGCCCTTCCAGCCATCACTAGGTCCCCTACGGACCCCCGCTCCTGCGAGATCACCCTCTCCTTCGTCATCCTCCTCCTCCTCTTCCCGATCTGCCTCGTCCATTGGTGCTGAGAGTTTCAGGGAGCAGGATGAACCATCGCCAGCCGGAGCATGAGCCCCTCGAGCACTTCCAGACGCCGCTTGCAGATCGCTTGTTGCGGCATCGGTTTAATGAGGAGAGGCAGTTGCGGTACGACATCCAACAGGTGAACGTGCCAGCGCCCGGGGTTGCCGATTTGGCAGCGTACTCGTTGCTTTGCGATCGGTTGACATATGCGGGAGTGTACGTGGACGTGACGCAGTTGCCTGGCCGGGAGACGACCCGAGTATTCATTAAGTTGGGTGGGCTCCAGGCGGCACCCAACTTCGTGCACAACGTCGCCACCTTCATCGGAGACTTGATGGTCCTACCGCAGCAGAATCAGGAACCGGCGCGCAGCTTTGTGAGCGAATACGCGGTGGAAGCGGCCAGATCAGTGGCCAGAGTGCAAGGACGGGGGAGACACCGATTCACAGCCCACGAAGTGCTGCTGCGTAGGGCAGAGGACGGACCGATTGCGTTGGTGCCGCAGCTCCCCGCGCTTCTCCCTCCCGCTGCTCCTCTCAACCTCCAAGCTATTCCCCCTGTCCCGTACTAAATGCCTCCTTTCTTCTCCTACACCACCCTCCCCTACCAGCTCACGGAGGGCCCTTACCCCATGCGCGAGTTCTCGGAGTATTTGGTGGAGCTAACTGACGTGGAGCCGCTGCCCTTCGCTGACGAAGACGCGTGGGAGTTGCACCGTGCGCTGTACAAGTCGGTGGCGCTGGGGATGTTCCGGTTCTTCGTGGATCACGAAGACCACGCTATCGGGGAGCACTTCGTCGTTTACTACGTCATGGCGCGGCCCAAGCCAGCGGAGAAGGAAAGGACGGTGGCGCTGTACCCCTTCGCCCCGCTCCAAACAATCGATCCGGGATTGTTGGAGCTCATACATCTTGAGCTCCTCTCCATTGCGCAAGTGATCGCGAGCAAGGAGGAGGAGATCCAACCATGATTGCGGACGGCGACGGCCCCGCGAAGAACGTACAACGCGGTCGTCATCCCGGATTACATTGCGCAGCGCGCGGAGAGATTGGAGGACTTCCCGGAGGAAAGGCCGTTGCGTCCTCCCTCGTCGTATCCTCGACCAGCGCCACCGAAGGCCCCCAAGAAAACGCCGAAGAGGAAGAGACGCCACCCGTCGCCAGGAGCGCAAGGCAGCAGGATCCGCGGCGGCGAGGAGGTGATTCAGCCCGCGCGTACGCGGATTCCTGACCCTGTGCCTGGGAGCGCGGCGAGGCTCGTTAAGGAGACTATCGTGCCATCGCCGCCCATTCCGCGTGTGCCCGATCTCAATCTTGATGGAGTCGGGCCATCATCATCAGCAGCAGCCGGAGGAGGAAGTCGAATGGGATTTCCGGATCCCATATCCAGAACCCCCGTCCTCGCGGGACCTCTCCGTTCCCGCCAGCCACCCCGGGGTGCCCCGGTCATTGACATTAGTAGTTCATCTGAGCCGGACGGTCCATCCAACCGTGGTGGACTTCATGGTGGAGCCCGCCACCATCAGGCTCGAGGCCATCGCGGGGGCGCCGCGCCCTGATCCAGCGTGGGAGCCATATCTGACACCCCCTTTCCAAGGGTGTATTGCGGCGCGATTGGCTGGGACGCTCATCTACGAGACCAGGCAGCGTCCAAACGCAATGTACCACTTCCTGGTCTTCGTGGCGCAGAAGCGGGAGCGGCGGCCTTACACCGAGACTCATGTGGTGATGACGGGTCAAGGGCCCCGATCGGTGCGCAAGCGGGTGGTGCGAGCGGTAGCGGATCTGGCGCCACGTGTCCTCTCACATGTGCCGGGGGCTTTCCTTTACCCCTCATTCGTCCAGCATCACTTCCATGAGGAAGATGCGCCGACGACTCCTGCGGCAATGGCCGCTTTTCTTCCACCTATTCCGCCCCCTCTCAATCCCGACATAGATCACTTCCTCTGATCACCCTCGTCTACCTCCCCCCTGTCCTCTCCTTCTCCTTCTCCTCTTTTTCTTCTTCTTTTTCGGATCTAAAAGCTCGCGCGACGATACGCGCTGTATATATATTAAAAAAAAAAAAAAAAAAAAAATCCTTTTACTTACCAATCGAGCCAGCTGACGATGAAGGGGCCGCCCGATCGAATGTATACTATGGGAGGAGGCGATGGAGGATGCAGGATGCATCCACGTAGACTAGGAAGATGATCGGGCCAGTTGACGATGAAGAGGCCACCCGATCATCCATCATATGATGGCATCAGCAGTTGGGAGACTGGTAATTTTTCGAAACCCCCTGCATATCACAAATGTGATAAGCTCAGATCCGTACCGCGCGGCTTGCCGTATCCCTGAGGAAAAATCCCGCGGAAGCCCCGAAGTACGGACGCGGATAGAAAGGGGTTTTTCTTTCTTTTTGCTTTTGTTTTCTTTTTGAAACGGCTTTTTCATTTTGTTTGGTTAATAACTCCCGCGGGCGAATAGCGGTCGCGGTATGAAAACCAAGAAACGGTTGCGGTTGGGACTTTTTGAATTTTTGCGCGCGCGCCCAAGCTCCGGTTCCTTCGCGCGTCTCGCATCCCCGTTTCTTGCTTTGCATCCTCACGCCATCTTCCCTTCTTGCTGCGCGCGTTTTCCCCATGCAGGACTCTTCGTCTTCCCCTACGCCCAGCTTGATCCTTACCCCGTCTTCCTCCGCGAAGTGATTGGCTGCGTAGTTGGGATGCTCGGATCAATGTGGAAAGCGGGAAATCGCGCACCACTTGGACGAACACCCCAATCACGTAGCCATGCAATCCCGCGAATCGAACCCTCTAACTCCCCACCCCTCTCTCCTGTCCTGCTCACCTACACCTCGCGCTGTTAACCCATCGCCTCCCGCGCTATAAATTTGCGCAACCCTCTCCTCTCCCTCTCTTTGATCTCGGCTGCAATGCTGCACGAGCTATGTGCGAGAGTCCGCGGCGCCGAACAGGCTCGACGAGCCCAAGGCCGGGCGGAGTGACGACGTGGGGTGGACTCCGCGGTAGTCTCGGGGCGAAGCAGTCGGAGGGACTGAGCAATGGTGGGGATTGGACGCCGGCCGCGGCAGGGCCTTGTGGCTATGGTGGTCGGTGGTCTTGGGAAGTTTTGAAGGCTGCGCCTGGGGGCAGCAGTTAATTGAATTTTTTGTGTACAAGAAGGACTCGCTTTTATCTCCATCGCTGCTTTGTCTATGCATGTCGTGTGTGTGAAGCCCCGAGTGATGGGAGCTGGTTATGCGCATGAGTGACGTCGAAGGTCCATGGATGATTAGATGTCTTGTCAAGGGTTGTTGATAGCATGCATGTATGTGTGCATGTACTCGTCCAGGCGGGGATGGGGAAACTGAACTGGGGGACCGTCTACTTAGGAGTATGAGTGTGTTGATCCGGTTGTTTCCCTCCCCTCCGCGGCCTTTCCTGCGCTCTAGCGCGGTCTTGGCGTAACTCTCTCTCTCCCTTTTCGATCGCCTTCCTTTTGAACTAACAGTCATCGCCTTTTAGAGCTTCTCGTCCCCGTACTGGTGACGTCAACCGCCTGCGTCCGCGCGGACGGTCGACGCCCCCGCCAAGGGGAGAAAGCTTAGATTTCGTCATCCTCCCCCTACGCACCCACTTTTGAGAGAGAGGAGTTGCGACGATTGCTGTATGGATTCGGTGTTGGTTCGGATGACCGGGAACGCGAGATCTTGCCCGTGTTTATCACGTACCTCCGATCGTCTCATTTCGCTACCGACCTTCCCCATCACAGATGACGACAGTATCTACTGTGATGCGGACGTACGGCGCGCGCTGAGGCGGATGGAGCAAGTGTGTTGGCAAGACCCGCCTCGGGCTTGTGAGATAAGGGGGAACGGTTTTGTGTTGATTGATCGCTTTGATTCCCCGACTCTAATATTGTCTTATACGGGTTTAACGGTGTTGCCCTGGTCGGCCGCTCACGCCGCGTGGCGACCGCAGTTTGATTGTCGCTGGTGTCGCCAGGGGGACTCGTGTTCGTGGCGACGGCTGGTCCTGGGTTACGAGGGAGCGACACGTTTCCCCGAGCTTTCCCGTAGTGCGGGGGCGCTGCCCGCACAATTTCGAATTCAGATGCCGGCGAGTCCTCCCGTCGTTTTACCCTCCCGAAAACTTTCGCGCGGGCTCTATGAGTCCGACGCCGAGGCTTGAAGGCCTCGAACCAACCACATCTACAGCAAAAGACCCGAGGGTTCGGCCACTTCGTGAGGCCGATGACGAGGCCTGAAGGCTTCGAACCCACCATCTATCCCCAGAACCCATGACGGCCGGAGTTTTTGTCGTCTGCCGCCATGGCCTCCTCCCCTTGATGCCTTTTCCCGTCCCGATGCACGACGGCAATTCATTTTCACAGAAACCCTTCTGATTTTATCGTTTCGGAGAAATCCGACCCCCGCGGGACTTCGCGACGACAGTTCGACTCCGAAGAAAAACCTCGGCCAAGAAACGAGAGGCTCCCGTTCCGTCCGGGAGACTCAACCCTTACGGCCAAAAATCCTCGGCCACGCCCCGCCTAGAACTCTGATCGGCGACCCCGTACGGGAAGCTGCGAGGGGGCGTGAGGTTGCGTATCACAAGTATTCTTCTGCAAGCGGCCGACCCCCTAGCCTTCCCCCAAAAAGCTCCAGGCCTTTTCGGCACACACGCTGGGAAAGCCCCTGAACAGATGGGCCTGTGGGTACCAGAAAAATATTCACGGACCGTTCGGTGTGGCCTGGCCCCTACTTTGGGCCTCGCTCCACTACTCTGGACTCCCATGAGTATGAGGCAGGGGACCTCACAATTCAACCCGGAGTTATCCCGGCAGCATCAGCCGGTTTCGCTTACAGCCCTTTGGCTCAGAGCCATGATGAACACAAGGAAGGGCCAGAGTACCTTCTCTGAGAAGCAGACAGAAAACTACGAATGCCTCTATACCGTCAGGTGAACTATGCTACCTGTCACTTCTACCCTTTTATACCCAGATTGAACAATCCCTCTTATAACTACTTACTCAAACTAACAAAAAAAAAGGACAGCCCCCAAGACCCCGACGGTTTAAAAAACATCTGTCTAGGAATAGCAAGCAGCTACTCAGAGAAAGACAACCAACCATGACTAAAGCTCTCATTACCGAAGCCTAATACTCAACTTCATTCCTTCATAAGCCAAGATGGGAACTTGAAAAAGCCATCAGGTCTAAACGCGACCATTCGTGCATTTGTCCCCCATGTCTTGGAAAACCAGCAAACTGCTTTAAGACTTCGCCTATTCTTCGTCCTGCTTCTCCAGTCCGCAATGATAGTATGTCTTATGTTGTTCTTCACCTTTTCAATGATATCCTTCTGTGACAGGTGACAGTCATGAAATACCTGATCATTCCGATCTCTCCACAATGCTCCGAAGATGATTCCTCTAATGACTTGCGCCACATACCCCCACCCTAAGTTAGCACTGACGTTGGCTGGGAGTATGCCAGATAGCACCCATTTCTCGTCCCGGGGAAAATGTCCTTGGTGATTTCCTTCCAGTGCTTCTCCCACCATTTCCATACTCTGACCGATAGAGGACAGGAGAACCAGAGGTGGTTTGTGGACTCCCATGCCCAATTACACCGCATACATGTGGTATAGATATCCATCCCTTTAGCACTCAGCCAAACTGCTGATGCTGTTACCAGCAGGGATTGCAATAGAAGAATGCTTGCCTGTTTTTGAGACGGCAGTCCCTTGAGCTGTCGCCAGTGTGCAAGTAGCTTTTTTTTTTTTTTTTTTTTTTTTTTTTTTTTTTTTTTTTTTTTTTTTTTTTAAGTAGCTCTTTTTCCCTTATTGTACCCAGTTGTTTTTCTTCCCGTCGTCTGATCACAATATCCACTGGTTTCTGCTTGTTTTTCTGTTGCTGTAGTGCTACCCCTCTTTTAGACGAATAATCGTTCAGGCTAGCCAGTTTCTGAGTTCTAGAGTCCAGCCAACCTATAAGTCCGGGGTGTACAGTTATCTCTGCTACTGTTTTACCCCCTGCCAGCAACTTGACTGGTGGTCGTAACGGACATACTGTGTCACTGGCCTGGTGCGAGCCTCTGTTTCCCTCTGCGTGCTGGCTAGTCTCAGCCACTATAACCTGACCCAGACCTATAGTAGAGCCCACCCATAGTGTTTCTTTAAAACACAACAATGTTCTGGTGTAGGGAGTTGTGACCGAAGCTGTCCAAACTTCTACCTTGCAGCTATGATCACTCAGCTGCTCCACCACTTTCCAATACGTAGGAGTACCGCTACTACTTACACTTTTCGACCAGGTATCAGTATTTCGGTGAGAACGCAAAATGTCCATCCAAGCGTGAGGTACTGAGTTTTGAATGTCAGCCAGTCGTTCCTCCACTGATCTCAACCATCACAACTGATTTCTCACTGAAGCTACACTGCGCCATTCCCATGACTCCTTGTCCCACAAATCTCCCAGTTTAACCACTCCTCTTTGTATCCAAGCTCTTCCAAAATTCCCCGGGCTCTCATTGGCAGAAAAGGGAGATCCGTCTGGGCCACACAACAGGGGATTCTCAAAATTGGCTGCATCGCCACCTCCCCCCAAGAGGTTGGATGAACTCCATAGTCAGGTAGAACTTTGGACCATGCGCACAAGATTCCTCTCCAAAAAATAGACTTTGGAGAGTAACGTCTCACTCCACGTACTCTAGACTGAAACGCACGGCAACATCCTTCCTTTGAGAGCTGTCAGAAAGCGCTTCTCTCTCGAAGGGCACTCTCTATTTGTATACAGTTCACAGCCTGCAACGCTCAGGTTTTCTAGCGTCCTCCCTCCTACCCCCCCTCCGGCCTCTTCTTTTCGTGAGTGTGCCTGCTGCCCCGACCATCAGAAAGAGCTGGCGCTGTCATGTCATCCCGCAGAAGGGTTGTCATGTAGCCCTGAGAAATTCGTATTGTTCTTCAGTCTGGAGCAAGTGGAGCCATGCTTCTTTTTTAAAGCGCTGTAGAAGGGCTATTGCTGTAGAAGGGCTGTCATGTAGCCCTGAGATATTTGTGAGTGCTTGTATTGTTCTTGAGTCTGGAGTAAGTGGAGCCATGCTTCTTTTTTCAAGAGTTCTAGACCTCTGACAACTCTAGAAGCACTCACAATTTTTTTCGTGAGTCTAGTGTAGCCGAGCGAGACCCTTTGAAGTGGACTGGGGAATCAGACCCTCAGATGTTGGGCCTCGCTGCACGGCTCTCTAAATGTGCAAAATGAGAGTGAATCTTCCTCTAGAATATGGAAAGATACACGGCCATGATTTTTGTCTTTTGTGCATTTCAAGAGTAGTGCAGCGAGGCCCGTTGGCTGCGACGTACTGCATGGGCAAGGGGTACCGCCATACCCGCATATATTTTTTTTGTCTTTGTGCATGTGGTGACGACGTAGCGGAGCAAGGAGCAAATGGATTGTCAAAAAACGAAGAAGAAAAAAAAAAAAGGATTGTCAGGCATAAAGATGACTGATGTGGGGCTAGGTACCACTAGCAAAGGGACTCGGATAGAACGCCTGAATCTTGACGTGTCTGTGTGAAAGGATTCAGAAAATCGAGATGAAACTGCTTTTCTGCATCTCTCGTCAAAAGACGTCCAGATTCGGGAGCTTCATCCAATCCTCCTGGCTAGTGGGACCTCGCCCCTGCACCGTTGAGATTCAAGTGGGTTCAAGTGGAGGTTATCTCACGAGGAGAAAGAGAACTCGAAAAAAAAAAAAAAAAAAAAAAGAAAGAGAACTCGACACGTGGATTTGTCAAGCTTTTTTTTTTTTTTCTGAAGGGAGTAGTGGAGCGGGCCCGAAAAGAGTTGGGGCATTGCTTGCCTTTTGCTATTCCTATCTTTCCTTCTGGTAACGCATGCTTTTTTTCTTTTCTTTTTTTTTTTTTTTTTTTGATGCTGCTAACAGATGCTTCTTACCGATACTCCCGACTCTTCATCTCCCCCCCCCGAAAAAAAACAAAAGGAGGACCAAAAAGTCGGCAAAAACCCGACGCGCACCGGACGGGTGAAGAAGGATCCTATCGAGGGTTGGTAATCATCATCAGCGCCATAGCAGATGACTCCCAAGCTCATTGCCATCCAAAACAAGGGTCAAAAACGTAACTTTGCTCTCCCTCTCTCTCTCTCTTTCTCTCTCTCTCTCTCTCTCTCTCTCTCTCTCTCTCTCTCTCTCTCTCTCTCTCTCTCNTCTCTCTCTCTCTCTCTCTCTCTCTCTCTCTCTCTCTCTCTCTCACACACACACACACACACACACACACACACACACACACACACACAGAGACAGAGCTATATTCTTCCGTCAGTTTCACCTTTCATTACCTACCTACCACTACTCCTAAGCCTATACAGGGGGCCCCTGCAAGCATAGTCTCTCTCTCTCTCTCTCTCTCTCTCTCTCTCTCTCTCTCTCTCTCTCTCGGACAGCTATATTCTTCCGTCAATTTCACCTTTCATTACCTACCGACCATATACTGCTAGCATAGCTACCCCTCTCTCTCTCTCTCTCTCTCTCTCTCTCTCTCTCTCTCCCTTTTTTTTTTTTTTTTTCCCTATGTTTTTTTTTTTTTTCTTTTGTTCGGAAAACGCAACGTGCGTCCGTAGATGGGCGATGGAAAGAGAAAAGGAAACGCAAAGAAGAGGGAAGAAAAGACGCGCGAGCGTCTCATCATCGGCTACGTTCCCTGGGAGGGAATCTCAGGGAGATACGAAGGCGACTTTTCGTCTAGAAAGACATACAGGAGCTGCAGCAGTAGCAAATGTGCCTCCACTACCTCAACGACCATCGCGAACCCCATCAAGGTGGCGGCCATAGCCACCATTGCCCCTCTTATCACCTCCGTACGCGATCACTACCACCAACGTAGCGGCCTTAGCTATCGTCTTCATTCCTCATGTCGAGATGTCTAGCATCATGCCTATCTTTGCGACAGTCGTCTCCTTGCTCGCTCTGCCCCATACACACACACAATCAAAGCCATAGCCACCATAGCCATCATAGCTACCATCGCCACCATAGTCAACACCGCCACCATCGCCACCATAGCCACCATCTTCTCGATTCTTTCTCGACCCTACGCAAGGCGTCAGCAACGTCAGTTGCACGAAGATTGCAAGAGCATCCATAGCCAATACTTAGCCTATCCTTACTATCCATAGCCAATCCATAGCCAAATCCATAGCCGAATCCATAGCCAAAACCCATAGCTGGTAGTCTCTGTGGTCCTGTCCCCGTGTTGACGGGGACAAAGAGGAGGAGGAGGAGGAGGAGGAGGAGGAGGAGGAGGAGAAGGTAGGGTGTCTAGCAAGGACAATTGCACGAGGTCTCCAGAGCATCCAGGTCGCCTCTGAGGTCCGTTCTCCCCGTTGAAAGGAACGAGTAGGACGTGGCGGTGGAGGAGGAGGAGGAGAAGGAGGAGGAGGAGGAGGAGAAGGAGGAGGAGGAGGAGGAGGAGATAGTTATAACTTTTGAAATAGCGTAAGAAGAAGCGAGAGGCCGTCCCTTTTCGGCCTTTTTGTTTTTGGTTTTGGATGTGAGAACTATGACAGAAACAGAGTGCTCGTCGATGATTGCCAAAGGGGTGGTGGAGATGGATGAGGAGGAATTCATAGCCATCCTCGGAAGGGCAGCTGCATGGAGATATACCCATGCACCCCATCCACCTCCACTACGTAAACCACCAGTAGCGCCTTCTTCTCCTGCGCATCGCCCACCTCTACCTCCACGTCATTCACCGCCCCGGTGGGCCAGGCCACCGCCATATCCACCGAGCCCGGCACCACCATCACCATCTCTATCACCTCTTCCTCCGCTTCCCCCCTCTTCTACCTCAGCTGCTCCTCCCCCTCCTCCTTCTCCCTTCTCCCCACCTTCTCCTCCACGTACTCCTTCGCCTGTTCCACTTCGACGCAATCAGCTGGCCACGTACCGGCCCAGCGAAATCCCCCCATGTGGAATCAGTCCGTGTGAAATCACCCCAAGTGAAATCACTCCTTGCGAAATCACCCCGCGCGAGACCGAGCCAGCGGACGCACAACTATCAATCACTGGCAACCACCTCGCCAACGCGAACCACGTGGCAAAGAATGTGAGCCACGTGGCAAATGCTAACCACGTGGCAAATGGTAACCACGTTGCAAATGGTAACCACGTGGCGTATGCGAGCCACGTGGCCAACGTGGACCAAGGACAGCAAACAGCGTTAGCTGGCGGATCTTTTCAAGCCTCTTATTGTCCAGTGCCATCAGCATCACCACCTTTAGCACAAGATGAAGGAATAGCAGCAGTGGTAGGGGGATTAGAAGTAGGCACAGGAGGAGGAGGAGGAGGGGAAGGAGTAGTAGGAGGAGGAGGGGCAGGGGTACCAGCATCGGCAAGCGAAGGGAAAAACATAACCTCGCTGGGAATGCTGTCAGAAGGAGCAGCTATGCCGTACAATGGACCGGCTGACACGTGGCAGAATGTTGAGCCATCGTTATCAATTGCGGATAAGCGGGAGCCACGTGGCGGGTCATGGAACCGGGACGGCGTGGAGGCAGAAATGACTTCTCAAGCAGGAGGAGATTTTGAAGCAGTAGAGAGACGGAAAGAAACGTTTGAAGCAGCAGCAGGAGGAGGAGGAGGAGGAGAAGGAGGAGGAGGAGGAGGAGAAGGAGGAGGAGGAGGAGGAGGAGGAGGAGGAGGAGCCGAAGGAGGATTAAAGAGAGTCGACCTAACGGACGTGATCAACGGAACACAGCCTCCTACAGGAGAGAGGGAGGGAGGAGGAAGATTAGGAGGAGGAAGATTAGGAGGAGGAAGATGGGGAGAAGGAGGAGAAGGAATAGAAGACGGAGATGGGGGAAGAGGAGAACGAATAGTAGGAGAAGGAGGGGGAGAAGGAGGGGGAGAAGGAAGAGAAGAAAGAGAAAATGGAGAGGGCGGAAGAAGAGGAGGGGGACAAGGAAGGGGAGAAAGCGGAGAAGGAATAGAAAGCGGAGAGGGAGGGAAAAGAGGAAGATTAGAAGTAGGAGGAGGAGAAGAAAGAGAAGGAGAAGAACATGGAAAGCGGGTAAGAAGAGGAGAAGACGAGGACGAAGACGCGCGAGCGGGCATCAGACAGTCGGATCTCTTGGATTCGATACGGCCACAGTCAGCAGAGGCAGACGGAGTGGCATTAGGAAGAAGTTGTGGAGCAACAAGAGCAATGGTCGGCGTGGAACGAGGAGGAGGAGGAGGAGGAGAGGGAGGTGGAGGAGGTGGAGGAGGTGGAGGAGGTGGAGGAGGAGAGGGAGGAGGAGGAGTGGCATGGAGAGGACAGACGAGTTGGATGGAGATTAACCAGCCGTCTGTCGAGAATGGAGAAAGACCAGGAGGAAGAGAAGACGAGCAAGAGGGCGAAGAGAGGAGGAGAGGGGGAGGAGAGGGAGGAGGAGGGAGAGGAGGAGAAGGAGTGGCGTTGAGAGTACAGACGAGTTTGATGGAGATTAACCAGCCGTCTGTCGAGAATGGAGAAAGACCAGGAGGAAGAGAACACGAGCAAGAGGGCGAAGAGAGGAGGA
>BFEA01000416.1:454476-469645 GCA_003427395.1 Chara braunii | reverse complement strand
GAGAGGGAGTGGCGTTGAAAGGACAGACGAGTTTGATGGAGATTAACCAGCCGTCTGTCGAGAATGGAGAAAGACCAGGAGGAAGAGAACACGAGGAAGAGGGCGAAGAGAGGAGGAGAGGGGGAAGAGGAGAAGGAGAAGAAGAAAGCTCATCATTGGCAGAAGACACATGGCTGAGGGAGATGATGCCGACGCCACCTTTCACCTCCTCGACTGATACTCTTTCGTCTTCGATTCAGCCAACCACTCCTCTCCCCGAGCTGGCATTGGACTCGTCGTTGTCGAAAGCGTCTGTGGTCCCAGGGTCTGTGGCAATCCCGACGGACGAACAAAGGGGAGGGGGAGTAGCAGGAGAAGCAGAAAGATCGGCATTTGCAGAACAGGCGCCACGTGTCACCTCGTCAAATCAATCTCTTTCTTCCTCCTTCCACCCAGTGACCTCTGACCGAAGGCTGTCCCAATCCCGACAATCGGGATTGGCTATGGCTACGGCAAAGGAGGAGGAGGAGGTGTCGAAAGCGTCCGTGCTACCGAAGGCTGTCCCACCAATCCAGACAATCTCCAATGAAGAGGCTGACGTATCTGGTCTATCATCGGGGTCGCCACCGCCGTTGACGTCATCTTTGTCATTCAGAAGAGCAGCGCCTCCAAGACTATCGCTTCACAAGATCAGAAGCGAGCAAATCCAACTAAGGATGAACGAGGACCAAGGGGATGCGACGTCATCGTCATCGTCATCACGATCATCATCATCATCATCATCATCATCATCAAATTTGATTGGCAGCAGAGACAATGAAGAGAAGGAATGGCAGACTGCTGCTGCAGAGGAAGATGAGAGATTGAGTCAGCCGTCAGCGGCGGGGCTTCCCGTGCATCGCAATCTCCTCCTCAGTCCAGATACGTCAATGACGGAAACGCCACCACCTCCTCCTCCTCCTCCTCCTCCTCCTCCTCCTCCTCCTCCCCCTCCTCCTTCCCTTACTACGGCTACAGCGACGACTCTTGCAAACCTCCTGTGTTTCCTCCCGTCGGAGGAGCTGCCCACTGCTTTGTCTAACGATGATTCCACCGCTCCTATTGCGCTATTAAGCCATCATCTTCCGCTCAATCGCAATTACGATGATCATGATGATTATGAGCGTTATGACCAGCTCGTTGATGGGACGGTGGGTATGAGGTCTGATAGCGGCGCTCTGGCTGCTGAAGCTGCAGCTCCCGTCTGCCGAGTTGCTGTGCCAGTAGTTCGACGGGGAATCGCGATCGGGATGGAAGCCAGCCCGCGGACCGTCGGGTTGTCGCGCGAAACGTCGGTGGCCGGCGAAGAGTCTGAGCAGCTTCTTCCTGATGGCGATGAAGATAATGGTCCCAGGTCGAGGAAGAGCTCAAAGTTGGCCCTGGTCGAGGAGTACTCAACTGAGCGGTTTCAAGTAATTGCACGCCCCTACAGTGATGCTGACGATAGTGATCAGGAAGAAGGACAAGAAGAGGAGGAAGAAGAAGAAGAGGAGGAGATGGTAGGAGAGGAGCGGGCGAAGGTCGCGCCGGACGAGATGACTGTCAGTTGTCCTTGTAGTTGTACATGCATGACGGGGCGATTTCCAATCTCGCCGTTGTTACACTCGGCGACCTATTCTCTTTGGGAGGAGGAGGAGGAGGAGGAGGAGGAGGAGGAGGAGGAGGAGGAGGAGGAGAAGGAGAAGGTGGACGCAGAGGAGGAGCAGGAGGAGGAAGAAGAAGAGAAGGAAGAGGGCGACGAGGAGAGGGGACAGGGGAAGACGCAGAAGGAGAAGGAGACGGAGACGGAGAAGGAGAAGGAGAAGGGGGAGGGGGAGGGGGAGGGGGAGGAAAAACTTTCTGCTCGTTGCCTTCCTTCTACTCTGCAGTCTGTCGATTCGACGTCAATCGCGGCCGCTCGTCACGGTTGTGATGATGTGGGTCATCCAGAGCCGTTGATCTTCGGCATGATAGGGCAATCCTTCGGCGAAGAGGTCGGCAATGTAAGGTCGTCGACCATCGCAGTTGCTCCGTCTCGACACTTCGTCGGAGGAGAAACTGTCGTCGGATGGAAGGAAGAAGCATTCGACACCCAACGGGACGCTTATGGGACCGAGATTGCGAGAGGCGAGCCATCGATAGGAGGAGCTGGCTGGCAGGCGAACGGAACTACCGGTAGGGTTGAGCATTTGAATGACCAGCAGCAGACTGCACGACCGTTTGTCGCCGTTAAGCCGGCGGCATCTGACGGCGAAGAGATGTCAGAAGCTTTGGACACAGCCGGCGACCGTCAGTCTAACGGTGAGGACAAGCCAGACGGAGGCGGAGCGATGGGAGCAGAGGCGGTAGGTGACCAAGACGAGGCAGCAAGCACCGGCAGTCCGCTTCCGCGTTCCGATCGCTCCGCTGATCGCTATCCCGATCGAGTTGCCATCGCCGGCCCCCACCCCGGCCCCGACAGGGAGGCCTCATTCGAACTACTGATAGCCCATCCCCATCCCGCTACTGGGTCCCTTAGCAATGGGTATTATGGCTCCAATCAACGTGGAAGTGGAGGTAGAGAAGAAGAACAACAGCAAGGAGAAGAAAAAGAAAGGGAAAAAGGAAAAGAGGAAGAAGGGAACGGTCGTCGAACACATGAGCTTTGTGGTGATGTGAATGATGACGAGTATGAGATGTTCCTCGATGCTGTTGCTGACGTGTTTGTGGAGCACCTGACCATGCGATCGTCTGCCAAGGAGTCCACCAGTCGGGACGCTGACACGTGGCAATTGTCCATGTCCGAATCCACGAAAGGTGGGAGAAAAAGAGAGGAGGAAGAAGACAAGACGCTGGCTGGTGAGAGAAGAGAGGAAGAAGACGAGACGCTGGCTGGTAAGAGAAGAAGAGAGGAGGAAGAAGACCTGACGCTGTTGGCTGCATCAGGGAAGGAAGTTAGACGACGTGCTTCTCCGTCGTCTCCAGAAGAGCACCAACCTGTCGTTGACGTCATGAGTAAAGAAGCTATCCCGATTGAGTCCGTCTCGACGACGACTGGAGGCGCTGCCAGGGAGCCGCCGTCCACGTGTCATCAGCATGACAGTGCCACGTGCCAACCCACAGGTGAGTCTCCGCAAGTCAGAAGAGCTTCTGAAACCAAACCAGATCTCTTCAACAGCTACCGTGCTAGACGTTATCGCAGTCAAAGTGATTTCCATTACACTTGTCCACCACTCGATCTTCTGCCACAGCACATCATCAACGGTCACGCTTTGCATCCCCCTCCTCCTCCTGCTGCTCATCATCATGCTCATCATCATCCTCAGCATCATGCTCATCATCATGCTCATCATCATGCTCATCATCATGCTCATCAGCATCATGCTCAGCATGGTGAAGATCCTCATGATCCTCATCATCATCATGATCATCATGCTGATCATCATGAATATGGTCACCAACCTGTCGAATCTGCAGTCGAAGAACAGTTCAGGCTGGGGGTTTGCCACTACCACGGAGTGGCGGGGCATGTTCCGAGGGACTTGAAGAAGGCAGAAGCATGCTTCAGACTAGCGGGATATGTCGGGGGAGACGACAGAGCTAGGGTCATGGTGAATAGGTGTATCTTAGCGGCGCGAAGCTCGACGGCTCAGGCTCGAGGTCGAGCGGAACGAGAACTGTCGGACGCTGCGCGTCGGGGCGTGCCCGGTGCTGCTGTCAGCTTGGCTCGGTCTTTCCTGTACGGCCGTCACCGGAGGGACCCTGCCGAGGCCGCCAAATTGCTCATCAAGGAAATCCAATCCTCCTCCTCCTCCTCCTCCTCCACGTGCTATTCTTCTTCTAAGCACGGTCCATGCGGCCGTGAAGAATTGCAGACTTCTTCTCCTCTCAGTTCTCTGACTTCCGTCGGTGGTGACGACAACAAGAAGACGGAGGAAGACAGCAACTCCAATCAGAAGGAGATGAAAGAGACCCGCACGGCGAAGGCGATGGCGGACAAAGCAAACCTGAAGAAGGACGACGAGGACAAGAAGGTTGAGGAGGAGGAGGAGCAGAAGAAGGAGAAGAAGGAGGAGGAGGCGGAGGAGGAGAAGAAGAAGACGGTGGAGCAAGAGCAGGAGAAGAAGAAAGAGGAGGAGGAGGAGGAGGAGAAGAAGAAGAAGACGGAGGAGGACGAGAGGGAGAAGAAGAAAAAGGAGGACGCGGAAGAGAAGAGGATGACACAGGAGGAGGGGAAGGAGGAGGAGGGGAAGGAGGAGGAGGGGAAGGAGGAGGAGGGGAAGGAGAAGGAGGGGAAGGCGGAGGAGGAGGAGGAGGGAAAGAAGAAGGTTGATGACGAGAGGAACGTAGATGGAGGACATAAGAATTGCAGCAGTTGTAGTAGCAGTAGCTGTAGGGAAGCCAAGTTCTTGCTCAGCCAGATTTACATCCATCATATGCCTGATAGACTGGAAGATGGCCGTCGTTTATTGCTGGAATTGGCAGCAGAAGAAGAATCGGGCAGCTCGTTGGCAGTTGCGGGGCGCATTGGTTTGGACATGGGGCTGGAATATCCGAACAGCATTATGTTCCTCGTGGGTGTGTGTTATCTCGACGGGCTGTACGGGTTCGAGAGAGACTGGCCCAAGGGATGTCGATTTGTCTTCGAATGCGCACGCAAAGGCCATCCCTTGGCCAAGATTGTAGTTAGCACGCTGTATGCTGAGGGGCTGCGAGTGGAGGTATCGGAGGCCAAGGCCAGGAACTGGGTGATGAGAGCAGCAGAGTGTGGGTGTGGGGAGGCAGAGACGTTGGCAGGTCTGGCGTTCAGGCACGGAAAGTTGGGCTGGCCTCAGGTTGAGCAGCTGGGTCTGTTTTTCCTGAGGAAGGCGGCGGACCGAGGCAACTGCTTCGCCCAGATCATGCTCGCTATGCACTACGAAGCTCAGAGCAACTTCGTCGAAGTTTCGCAGAAAGTACCCCATCACCAGAAGAAGCAGAGGCAGAAACATCGCCATCAGGAGCAGCACGATCATCCGCATCCCCACCACCACCACCACCAGCAACAGCAGCAGCAGCAGCAGCAGCGAGAGGGACGTCGGAAATGGTCCAGGGGGAATGGATCCACGGCAGCTTCTTCTGCCGCCGAAACCGCCGTCAAGAAATTCTCCAAAACCTTATCCAAAACCTTATCCAAAACGTCCAGAACCTTATCCAGAAACTTATCCGAGAAGTTCCCCAAAACCTTTCCCAAACGAAGCGTATCCGAAAAAAACGAAAAGTTTCCCAAAACGAACTTGTCCGAAAACTCGTCCGAAAAGATACCCAAAAGCTTATCCGAAACGTTATCCGAAAAGATACCCAAAACCTTATCCAGTAGTTTTTCGAAGAAAACACATGGGATATCCAAACGCCTCAAATCGTTGGTCTCTAGAGACTCTAAGAGTGCAGGAGCAGCAGCACGAGGAGGAGAAGAAGGTGTTTTTACGAGAAAGAAGTTCAGCAATGCCATCCCACCCTCCTTTTCCGCTAGCTCAATCTCCCTTCCAAGTTCTCCTCTTCACCCCGCTCTGCTCAGAGGTCAACCACCCTCGTCCCCTTCGCACACCATCCCATCGATTTCTCCACCCCCTCCTATCACCCACCTCCTCCTCTCTCCCATGAGATCGATAGGAAAAGCAACCGCAGCAGCAGCAGCAGCAGCAGCAACAACAACAGTAGGCGAAGGAGGAGGAGGAGGAGGAGGTGGTGTACCAACGAGTAGCCCCGTTATTGCACCCTCCCCGACGGATCTGCTTCTCTCCCCAAGGGCAGCGCGAGCAACGGTCTTAAGCAGCACCGCCATGGCCACCTCCATCCCTCCTTCTCCGTCCTACCTCCTCTCCCCAAGAGGAGTAGGGCCAGCATTATTTCCAGGGGTGCCATCCCCCATGACCATCCCCGCCTCCCCCTGTCACTACCCTCTTTCCCCTACACCAGGAGGAGGAGGAGGAGGAGGAGGAGGAGGAGGAGGTGGTTCGAGGAGGAACAGCATGACTGCGGCTGCCGGGGAGGACAACGCTGCCGCTCTCTCCTGGTATCTCAAGGCCTGGGCCAATGCCTCCTACCTGCTCGAGGACGTTGACGTCAACATTCCCCCCGACCGGCGCATATGGTCGACTCTGGCCATGAGCAAAACGACAACGACGTTCGGCGGCCCCTCGTCCGGCCGGCCGGGGTCCGGATGGGATTACAGGCGGATAGCAGGCGCGCTGGTGCGCGCTTCCACGAAGCATCTCGAGGCTGGTGAATATTCCATGAACTATCCTGATTGCCATTACTTCTACAGCAGCGGTCGGCTGTCGAGAGAGTGGGTCTTGCAGATGTGCAACAGGGCTGACCAGCTCATCGAGGAGGCTACGTGGAAGATCAAAAAAGCACATGGTGGCGGCGGAGGAGGCGGAGTGGGAGGAGGAGCCGGCGGAGGGGGAGGAGGAGGAGCTGCATGGGGGGGTCATTATGCGGTGGACTGGCTTGTCAAGGGATGGAGAGAGAGTGGACGTGGACATCTGTTAGACTACTACGAGACGTTTAGCAGCATTGTTTGTCGCGCATACGAGACTGCAACGGCAGTGCCCGGAGGCCATGGCCGAGCCACACTGCCAACGACAATCGAGTTCTGCTCGTTGGCTGTCGACGTGCTGACTCGTGTCATTGCACCTGGCCAACTGGGATCTGCGTGCGCATCCTCTTCTCCCTCCTCCTCTTCTTCCCCTCCGGGCGCCTACTGCTCTCCTTTCTCCTCTTTCTCTTCCTGTTCCTCTCCCACCTCCTCCATCGTCATCGCCATCGCTGACGTAGCTCGGGCGACCACCGGTGAGGAAGCTTCCACGTGGCTCGAGGCTGAGAGCATTGCCGCCTTGGCTCGTGGGTCCAAAACCGCAGTTGACGTCATCATAAAAGAAACGGCATACTGCCTGTCTTTCATTCGTAAATCCGACATGGACCAAATGGATAAGATGAAGTCGCTTTTCCAAATGGCGGGAATGGGAACCGGGACCCCGGCGGGTGGTGGCGCTGCAGGCAGCCATGTGCCACCGCAGCAGGCTCCTCCTTCGAAGCAGGAGAAGGGAGACAGGCTAGCACGAGCGAAACGGGGCAAGAGCACCTCGCCCTCCACCCCGAGGAGTCGAGACACACCCGGCACCTGCACCACCTCCTACTCCTTCACCCAGATCCCTTCCTCCGGGCCCGACGACGCCAGCTCGACGGGGAAGAAGAAACGACCAGCCTGGCTTGGCGCGCTGCTTGCAGCGCGCAAGATGATCGAGCGAAGCTTCCACGTGGCAGGTGCGACTGGCTGTCCCGACGCTACTGCTCGTAATCCACAGACAGAGAAACCTCACCCCTCCACGTGGCCTTTTCCACCTCCTCCCTCTCGCCCTCCTCCTCCTTGTCCTCTTTCTCCACGTCATGCTCCTTCCCCTGCTCCTTCTCCTTCTCCTCCTCCTCCTCCTCCTCCTCCTCCTTCTCCTTCTCCTCTTTCCGCTTTCTCTTCTTCTTCTGCTTCTTCATTTTCTTGTTCCTCTTCTTCTTCTGCTGCTGCTGCTGCGGCTTCTGCTTCTAAGCTCTTTCCCTCTTCTTATTCGTTTGGTGCGCGGCAGACGAAGCCTCCAGCTCGCGATTGGATGGCCGTGGCTATGGCGGTACTGGATGCACTGCAGCTGCTTACGGTAGCGACACGTGTCAGGATATCAGCAACGTCGACTGGACATTGCAACGATGGAGATACGGTGACCATAGCGAAGATCTTGCGTCAGAGAATGACCATGGCGGCCTTGCGGATGATGCAGGAGGAAGAGGAGGAGGAGGAGCTGGAGGTGGAGGATGACGAGGATGATGAACAATAAGTTTGGGAGAGGAGGGTGTGATACGCGATTTTCTTTTTTTTTTCCCTTTTAACGGTTGATTAATTTTAGCGATCGTTTTTTTTTTTTTTTTGAATGGGATCGGGAGGAGGAGGAGAGGGGGGAGGAGGAGAAGGAGGAGGAGGAGGAGGAGGAGGAGCGGGGGGAGGAGGAGAGGGAGGAGGAGGAGGAGGAGGAGGAGGAGGAAGATGAACAATAAGTACAGTGGTGAATAGCGTGTGATAGGGGAATAATTTTAGTGCTCGGGATTTTTTTTTCCCTTTTTTCCCCTTTTTCTGAAGTGGGATGGGGAATTATGACTAGGTAGAGTAACATATAGAACAATAAATAAATAAATAGATTCATTTTGTTAAAAAAATGATCTTTTATGGTGTAATTAAGTCTAGTTCCTTGATGAGAGAGTAGATAAAGTAGATCAATCATTATCCCGAATATCGATCAGTTTCCCATTTGGCATTTGCCCCCCCCTTCCGGGTTTTTTTATGTATATGATTGTAGATATGGTCTAGGTTCTGTTTTTGTTTGAAGACGCGTTCCCACTGCGGAGTTGTATATATAGATTATATATAGATGTAGATTTTTTTATTTATTTTTTTTGTTACGAAAATAACGTTCTATTATCAGTGCTAGGGATAGCCAGGTCGTCTTCCCCCCTCCCAATCAGATTTAGATATTTAGAAATTAAAAGATTTTAGGTATAGCTATAGCTTTTCTTCTCCTTCTTCTTCTTCTTCTTCTTCTTCTTCTTCTTTTTTTTTTTTTTTTTTTTTTTTTTTTTTTTTTTTTTTGGTGTGTGTGTGTGTGTGTGTGTGGTCCCGATGGACCACGGATCAGATATTAAACTGATCAGGTAACAGATAGTACACTTGATCTATTTTTAGCCAAAAGGCCGAGAAAGGTATTGTTTTTTTTGTTTTTTTTTTGTTCGAGTTAAAGTCGATTTTATTTGACTCAGAGTAATTTGATTTTACCTCTGAAATCAATTTAGAATATTTGACCAATTAATTTCTTTTCGTTTTTAATTAATGTGAAAGCAGAGGTGATCATCATAATTTTGGAGAAAACAAGCTCGTGTCATCTGTTTCGGAAAAAAGTCTTTTTTTTGGGAATTCAAATTTTGTTGTATCATTTGCAGGAAGGTTCGTTTTGTTTTTTGTTTTTTTTGTCATTACCAGACGTTAGTTTTCTACTGCTAGAGATTCTTTTTTCCCCCTGTTCAACAAAAAAACAGGAACTTTATTAAGCCTTTTTTTTTTGAAGGGGGTAACCCTCTCTCTCGTTTTTTTTTTTGTTTTTTTTTTTTAATGGTAACCCCCTTACATAATCATTTCATCTGTCTGGTTTTCATCAGCTTTCTCCTCTCCTTTTTTTTTTTGCTTCAACTTTCAATGGTTCTCTTTTTCCTGTTTTTTGTTCTTTCTTTTTTTTACTTTCAATTTGCCGACTTGTCTACGTTGAGCTTGTCGTGGTGACTTGATCTTCGTACGCTTGTACATCGTCTTACGTGTACATCCTTTCATCATACCTCTCGTCAGCATTGGAACTCTTGGTGATCTGCTTACTACCAGCTATATGTGTCTATCATTCTTTTTCGTTTTTTTATAAAGAAAACAACTTTCAATTAAATCCAGGAAGCCGGCCCGGTGAACCTCACATGAATACTGCAGTCAAATGGGGCTGAGAGGTACTCCTGACCAGTCCATCCCCAACCACGGCCGTCCAACAGCAGAGACCCTGGTCGCCCCTGAACAATAAGACCCAAGTTGCAAAATAAAAGAAGCAGCAAATAAAAAACCGAAAGGCAGCCTTCCTATAGTAGGGACCCTATCCTTTTAAATGTCCAAACGGTCAACTAATCAACTTTTTCTTTTCTTTTTTTTTTGGGTCAACTAATCAACTTACTAACTAGGTTACCAGATGTCCGATCGGAGACGTTTCCCGGACGTCCGGTGAGGGAGTTGTCTGGAATCTTGGACAAATCATTTTCTCCAAAATAAATAGAGAATTTTTTTTTTTTTTTTAAATCGGGAGGGGCTGCGCTACATGAGGTAACCCCATAAAAAAACATTTCAGCTCATTTGGAGCAAAAAAAAATAAAATGCAAAACATGGGAAAAAGGGGTTTGGGGGGGGTAGGTTGGGGTGCGTGGTTGAAATGGACCCCAACTGTTTGGGTGAAATTGACACAGAAATCTTTGACGATTTTTATCTTTTTTTCTTGTGGGCTCAAATGACCCACAATTTTGTGGCATATACCTCATGTGAGGGAGAACCCAAAGAAAACATTATATATATACAGAGTTGCCAGGCCGAACGTACGGAGGCCCCTAAGCTGACCCCCGAACGTTCGGGCGTCCGGGTCCCCGTACGGGGCCCAAACTCCAAGGGGTTCGGACCCCGCAAAAAAATATTTTGGTACCTAAAACTTATTATTTTTTCCTGATTTTGTTTTTGTGAGATCTCTGTTATGTAAGCTACCTGTCTCTCAATTTTGAAGTCATTCTGTGGAGCCAAACAATAATGAAAAATCGGCAAAGATGGTGGTGTCAAAACTTGCTTTCCCACTTACTATTTTTTTTTTTTTTCTTTTCACTTTTTGTTTTCCCTTTATTTCGGGGCCTGAAAAAAATTATTATTTTTTCAAACTTTATTTGTAGGTTCTCTATTATGTAAGATACATATGTATAAAATTTCATGGCATTTGACAAAGCCAAAAAAAAATAAAAAATCGCCAAAGATGGCGGTGTCAAAAACTTGCTCGCCCACGCAATAATTTCATTCTCGTTTTATTTTTTCTTATTTTCATTAATATTATTTATTTTTCATATTTGATTTTTATTTCCAATTTGGTAAGGAATTTGGATTTACTGTTGAGGCAAATGTTGTTTAGTTTATTATTCTGCATGACATATGTTTTTTTCAGAACTTTTGGAAACTTTTTTTTTTTCTTTTTTTTTTTTTTGGTTCCACAATCGGCCGAACGTCCGAACGCGTCGAGAGGGGGTCCCAAACGTTCGGGCGTTCGGGTTCGGGTGTTCGGCCCGTCCCGAACGACGGCAACCCTATATATATATATATATATATATATATATATATATATATATATACATTGGGTTCAGCCTCCTGATGAGTCGGTGAGTCGGTGAAACTCCGACGAAACAGTTTGTCACAGCCCCTCGTTTGTTGTCCTCTTCTCTCTCTCTGCCTACAGTTTACCGGGCAGTTCTGTTTGTGACGATTTACCGGGCAGTTTTGTTTGTGACGATATATATATATCGTCACAAACAGAACTGCCCAGTAAACCGTAGGCAGAGAGAGAGAAGAGGACAACAAATGAGGGGCTGTGACAAACTGTTTCGTCGGAGTTTCACCGACTCATCAGCAGGCTGAATCCTCAACAGTCTGCAAAATCCCCTCACTGATTACACTGTAAATGATAATCTACCTTAACCAAAATCAAAGTAGACTATGACTCACCCACACCAGATGGAAAACTCTACARACTGTCGGYTCACACCCCATCACAAGCCAGCAAAACATCCACGAAACAAAGGTCTGTCACAGCCAAAAAATACACTTCAGACACGCCGCTGGCACTAGAGGTATATATATATATATATATATGACGAGATATATATATATATAGTTTGTCACAGTCCCTCGTTTGTTGTCCTCTTCTCTCTCTCTGCCTACGGTTTACCGGGCAGTTCTGTTTGTGACGATATATATATATATATATATACAGGGTTGCCAGGCCGAACGTACAGAGGCCCCTAAGCTGACCCCCGAACGTTCGGGCGTTCGGGGCCCCGTACGGGGCCCGAACTTGAAGGGGTTCGGAACCCGCAAAAAATTACTTTGGCACCCAATTTTTTTTTTTTTCCTGAAGTTTTTTTTGTGAGTTCGTTGTGATGTAAGGTATCTCCCGCTTAATTTTGAAGTCATTCTGTTCAGCCAAAATAAAATGAAAAATCCTCAAAGGTGGTAGTGTCAAAACTCGCTTGTCCACTCACAAATTTGTTTTTTCTCTCTTGTGACTTTTTGTTTTTCCTTTATTTCGGGGCATAAAACAATTTATAATGTTTTCAAGCTTTATTTGTAGATTCTCTATTATGTGATACACATATATAAATTTTCATGGCATACGTCATAGCCAAAAAAAAAAGAAAAATCGTCAGAGATGGCGGTGTCAAAAACGTGCTCGTCCATTCAATAATTGAATTCTTGTTTTATTTTTCCTAATTTTTATTATTATTATTTATTTTTAGAATTTGATTTTTATTTCAAATTTGGTAAAGAATTTGGATATAACGTTGAGGCAAATGTTGTTTAGTTTATTCTTCTGCATAACGTATACTGTTTTAAGATTTTTTGGATTTTTTTTTTTTTTTTGGATGCGCGTTCGACCGAACGGCCAAACGCGTCGAGAGGGGGTGCCGAACGTTCGGGCCTTTGGCCCGTCCCGAACGCCGGCAACCCTGTATATGTCGGACATCCAGAGGGGTCCCGGACGTTCGCCCTGGTAAGTTAGCTTACTAATCAATTACTAATCGACTACTCAAACAATTCAGACCACATTTTGATATTATTTGGTAAAATCCCAGCACCCAATCATCCACTGTAATAACCTACCTTTATACATAGTCATATACTTCTCCCTACCTAAGTGAATCTCACATATGTACACAAAATTTGAAGTTCAAATTTACTTTACGTCACACGTTCAAAATGTCACACAAAGAAGTTGGAAAAAAAAAAGATGGGGAAGGCTCCCTCCTGCAAGGTAACCGTACACAGGCCATCAAAAGCTTCCCATCTAGTACGGAACCATTTCACTGATTTGGCCGTACAACCTTTCTTCTGCACCTGGAATTCCCAATCTGCCGATATTGCCAATTTGATGTTACATTTAACCGCCGCCCTGATCATAAGGGCGGTGAGCCATTCCCCCCTGCGAACTGCTGAGTTTGGAAGGTTCCAAAGAGTCGTAAGGATAGCACCACGAATCATTTCCTCAGCGTGGGAGCGACAAATCATGGCTGCTCTCGTCTGGAAGCAGTCCCCAACAGTACAAACTGATCATCCCATCCAACCTATGCGTCTGGATCCGGGACATTAAAGTACCGCCACCAGTCCTAGAAAGGTCAAGTACGGTCATATTGCAAAAACAAATGTTGAACATCTTCCATACAAGTTCCTGGACATATGTTACACAACGGCCCAGCTTTCACAGTCCTACGTGAACACCAAGTAGCCACTGGCAGGGCCAAATGCATTATCAACCACAGAAGACTAGCATGTTTGTTATTGGTTAAGTCCATAAGTTGCTTGCAGAATACTCGAAGAGCTTGAGACAGCCTTGGCAGCGAATCTGTTATCCATCCCGTCGCCACCCACCTCCGAGCCACTACCCAGTTTACATCGACTAGTCGCCTCGCTATCTGGTAACCCAATTTTGTAGTATAATCATATAAGTAGACCAGTTTGTCCGAGTGCTGGGGGTGTTGCCATGCCCAATCTCTGGGATCCCCCGGTAGGTGTAAGGACAGAATCTGTAAACAACAAGGTCGATAGCTGTGGTCTTGTTCAATGACGCATTAAGGCTGCAGTTGTTCCAGAGGAGGCATAGGTGTTGCATTTTCTGCATACTGCAACGGTTCTCCCAATGAGAAGGTCTCACCTTGGACCTCCCAACACGAATAGGAAATATCTGTCACTTTCGAGTAAGTCTCCTCCACACGTATTGCGGCATAACTTGACCATTATGTTTGTACCACATGCCTCTAGCCACTTCCAGGCTTCCAGCCCCTTTCGTAGAATGTGTAACCAGGCCGGTGGCACTGCATCTTGTAACTGTTGAAGATGTTGTTGTTGATGCCACGGACTAGTCAATCTTGGTGCCAACAGATCAAACGTTATCCAATTCGCAGAGTCAACATCCCAGAGGGCCGAAAGGGTATCTATTCCTCTACCCATCCATGCATTTCCAAACTGCCCAGATCCAAAACATGCAAACGACAATCCAACCGTAGTGAGAATGTAGGGATTATTAAACAAAGGTTGGGTAAGCAATCACTCAAAAAGCATATGAGGGGGTTGTAGAGTAGGGCAAACAACTCTCCAGGCTTTCGGAATGCCTGCGCACATTCCCTGCGGTAGTTGATTACATAGATATTCCGAAAAAAGAAAAGTTAGCCAAAAACAACAAATATTAGACCAATCCAAAATGGAAAAGAGTGTGAATTCCGTCATCTGTCTCCACGGAGTGTGCGGTGATTCAAATATTGCCCATGGCACCCATCGTGCCAACAGAGCAATGATCTGACTTTCTGGGTCCAAAATAGAAAGGCCTCCATTGCGTTTTGGTTGTATAACAGTCTGCCAAGCAACCTTTAGCAAAAAGTTATAATCATTAGTCTCTTCTTTCCATAAATAGTGGACACCAAGTGCCTCACCATTTGAAGGGAGGGAGCGTCCAACTGGAAAATAGAACATCTATACCATAATGTCGACAAGACTGCATTGTTGATAACTATTGCTCTTCCGAACAAACTAGTACCTTTGTATTGGGTCCATGGTCGAAGTGCTGTATGCAATCAAACAAGTGATTCTGAAGAGTCATGCATTTGTTGTGGATCAAATGATACACAATGGTCCAGCAGACGTTCGTGTTGAGATGGAATGACGATCCGAAGACCCCAATGATAAGGAGGTCGTATCCCAGGCGGTATCAAAATAGAGGACTTAGACCAATTAACTGTCACTTGAGATAGATCGCAAAAGCGTTGAATCATTTCTCTCAAGGCAAAGAAGGCATGGTCAACCAGCGGAGTAAACGCCACAGAATCATCCGCAAAGGCTTCAGACTTTGTATTCGCGCCTGAGGGGAGTAACACTCCGGGAATATCCGTGTTTGTTCTAATAAGGATATGCATGATTTCAACATACAAAATGTACAAGTACGTTGGAATTGAACAACCTTGCCGCACTGACCGACTAAGCTGAATAGGAGCAGACAACACCCCGTTGACAGCACTGTCGTCACCTAGTACGGGGACAACCCGTCCGTACTCCCGTACAACTGTACGTACGGCCCTCAGCGCCCGTATGGCCCGTACGTATGGACTTTGGGCTCTCCGTGCATGGCCAGTTGAGGGGGTGGATGGGCTAGGGGGGGTTGGATGTCAGGCGGTACCTCCCCATTATATATATATATATATATATATATATATATATATATATATATATATATATATATATATATATATATATATATATCGTCAAATAGAACTGCCCGGTAAACCGTAG
>BFEA01000416.1:400933-416246 GCA_003427395.1 Chara braunii | reverse complement strand
TCAATCGGAATTACAGGGGTGAAGACCGCGGGCCAAGATGTGACCGCGACAATAATCGCGATGGCGAAGGACACAACCACGACAAAGATCACGACCACTCAGACGACCATGATGCGCAACCGCAGGTGTTGTCGGGTGAGTCTGATGGCGGGCATCGAGGCGAGCATCACGATGAGCACGACCGTAACGATCGCGGGTGGCGAGCTGCCATGGGCCTCTCTCCACTACTTACCAAATATGGAAAATGAAAATGAATCTTTCACTGGATCAAGGGCAGATACAAGAGCGCAATAGACAGGTAAACCTACAGGCCCCCCTTTCTCTGTCTCCGTTCCCCTGCTTCTTCTACCTCACCTCATGTTTTCGTCCTCTCCCTCTCACTCTAACGCTGCAGCAGCTGCAACATGAACTTGTCTGGCCGTTAGTACGGATTCAAAGGCCAGAGAGAGGAAACAATACTAGTTTGTCGAGATGAGGATCACTCGGGCGAGGCGCATCATCAGAGAGATCATCAGGATGAAGTGCAGATAACGAACACAAACAGCAGTGCACGGATCACGACCAATCGGATGAGCGTGTCGAGCAAGATGAGCATGATGACCGTCAGCAACGGAACCGCCAACCTTGAGCAACGCAACCCCGATGAACTCCACTAACAGTATCCCGATAAGCATGACGACCACGATGACAGGCGCGATGGCCACGTTAGTGCAGACAAACACGAGCTGCAATCCACTTTTCCATCGCCAACTCCCTGCTTTTTCCTCTTTCCGCTGACTGCAGTTTGATAACGCACCCACTGACTCACGTACGCAGTTAGAGTCTGGCAAAGAAGTGAGCAACCAGCGACCCGATGTCACCGGCATGCTGCTCTGAATAGCGTTCCCCTCGTCGCCTTACTAAACGCACGTGACCAACTTTTGATGTCCTCATGCATTCATAATCAGCTAAGGACAGAAATATGGGCCCCGCCTTGATTCGGACGGGCTATTCTTGCACTGGGGCGTGCTTACCTTCTCTGTATCGCTCCAAGTTTAACAGATGTCCCGCAGGACTATGGCCCGAATAGAGGCCTTGAGTTATCATCATCAAACTGACCGGCGCGAGGTAAGTCAGAATCGCAGTATTTCACTTATCCGCTTCCAGTAGAGCTCGATCTCGAGTCTGTATTTCAGCAGGGCATTGGTGTACCCCTTGAGCTATGCTCGTGGGTCCCATCGTCGGTCCCTGGGCTGGTACCTGTTCCGGTCCCTAACATAGAACTAAAATAGAAAAACAATAAAAATAAGAATCAAAACCAGATCGGGATCTGCGACCCAGGGGGGGAAGGAACTGGACTGCTGACACCCCTCTGGCCCCGCGGATCGGGACCGCGGCCGGGATAAGCAGCAACATTGAAGGGGATAGACCCTCAACCCCCTTTATTTTCTTCCATCGTGCTGCGTTGTTCTCTTGTTGCCGGCTGCTGGCCTCAATCTGTGTATTTAACGCTTAAAAGTCCAACGCTGTAACCAATACAACTAAGCCTAAACTTGGACTAAATAGGCGTAGGATTGCATGTGAATAATATCTGCAATCGTGGCCGGTCTACCGAACTGTACCAAGGCCACCTCCCGACCATCTTTTGAACCCACGGGTGTCGAACCTTCGCACCACTCGTGCGAGAACTCGGCGCTGTACTTCAACTGCTGGCATGCCGTCCGCCTCACTAAGTGCATGCTACAGCTAGCCCTTGACACCGCTGAGCGTCGTGAGTGTCACCCATCAAGGCGATAATTCAACCTTCTCCCGCACATACGTGGTTCGCCACCCGTATCAACGATCCTATTTGGCAAGTCTCGGCACACATCGCATTCACACACTGCTTCTCTCCCGATCCAATATCGCCAACTCCTCGCCAAGGCTGTGCCCCGACTACATAAAGCGCCGTTGTGACGCCCTAACATCACGCCCGGTGCGACTTCCTGATCGGAGTGGGAGTGGGCCTGGAAGTGCGAAAAGGGGGTGTGCCAAGGATTTTAGGAAAGTGGGGGTGGAGTCCCAGGTCGGAACTGAGATCTCTTGTGACAAGTTTCAGGGATACGAATGCAAGAGGGTAGGCGCGAGTCGAAGTACTGTTTTATGCTTCGAAGGGTGGAGCTATCGGCTTTGTTGGCTCTGTTGTCTGGGTCGGACCTGTATCTGGTGTACCTCTGGGACGCTATGGCTATCTCGCTGACGTCGCAGGTCTCGGAATCCGATGTGACCGGCCTCAGCCGAAGGCTGTGCGCCTCTCGTTTTGCCTCCGAGCGAGTGCGCCGGATGAAGCCGGAGGCTCGGTAATCGTGGTCTTGTGGGCACTCCGAACACGGGGGTTGGAACCAGTAGGGAGCGATTGCGCGCCAGGGGACGATGGTCAGGGAGTGAAAGGGCAGGATGTGGTGATAGCGAGGGAATTTGGTCCCCAGGATAATAATTCCGAGTTCCACGACAACGTGACACATGTATGAGCTAGGGCAGCCGGGGAGATGGGGGATATGTCCCAAGGCCTGGTTAATGTCCCACTCACAAATAAGTTTGTTCCCTGTTAAGTAGGGAAATTCTGTAGGTTCCGCCCTTGATCGTGCACACAAACAAGCGTGTTCCCAATATTCCCTGAATTCCCGATCCCTCAGGCACTCGCGGTCAATGATACGAAAGGGGACTTCAATATTCATACTGTAGGGTGGGGCGAAAATTCAGACATTCGGGAAGTTGGGCTGAGTACAGGTTTTGTAGACACGCATGTAAGTAACGACCTTCCTCGGCTGGGCTTACACGTGCGTGCACAAGACCTATCCTTCGGTCAGGTGGATAGAGACCAGCAACTCACAACTAGTACGCACAAGCTTGTTAACTTGAAGGCGGATAATCCTATCGCGAGACAGACATCTAATCATCTAGCATGCTCATCTGGTTCGTACTCAGACATAAAAACACCAAATATCCATGCATCCAGCCTCGAACACACATAATTAGCAAAAAACGAGTTGGCAATCATCCATGCATCACTTCTTCGGCCATTGGTCAGAGGCTCAGAGCCCATACAACATTCGATCATAAGTGATTAGTCAATCAGGTAGCCAATTCATACAGAGGGAGGTGGAAAATGAGGGAAACAATCACACATCAATCCTCAGGGACGAAAATAAGGAAAAATCCTAGATGCCGATCCAAAAGTAAGGGCGACTTGCGTCGAATACCAAAATTCCTCAAAAGAATGGAAGAAAGGCACCACTCCAACACATCCCGTCTCTGTCTCTCACTCTCTCTTCTCCACTACATCTCGATGCGCGCAGAACGTCGCCCCGCGCCCGCACAGAGTTGTCACCCCGCTTAGTCCGAATATGCAAGCTAGGTTCGCCTATGCACCACCGTCCGTCGTGGCCCCATGTCAACCCCGCATACTCAACACCAGCTCGTCGGATCGCCCAACCCTTTACTCACCTTCCAACTCTTGCTCGTTAGTCGATCCTCTCGACCTCGCTAACTCCAAAAACTCATAGGTAGCGGGTTAATCGCGCTTGCGAAATTTATAGCATGCATGCTTGCACGAGATACCCGACGTTGTGCCTGAGTGGGAAGGAAGGAGGAGGAAGGAAGTGCCAACGACTGCATGGCCAGGCTGCGGCGTGGGGGACGTAGCCGCACTCCACACATTGATCCGGTCATGCAATCGTTCAAGCCAATGGGATAGGGGAAAAAGTATGTGCGCGCAGGGGCGCCACAAAAAATATAAAGGACGAGAGGATTATAGTTACAATCATGCCTGCCAAAACAAGAATTACAGTTACACGTAAGATTAAGGCGTGGAAAAGTCAGAGCAAAGACCCTGACGAGGCAAAGCATGCGCAAGGAAGATGTGTCGTGCAATAAAATTGCGATGTACCTAAATTCCTAGCCTAAATATGAGTTACAAAAAAACAATTCCAAGAGAGGACAATTTTGAGAGCCCGCGGGGGCTCGACATTAGTTGAAAATTCAAAAAGATTTTCCCGCGAGACGATCGTGCCAAAATTTTCACTTCCCACAGCAGAACAAAAAGAAGATATGGCAACAGTTATCCTTCACGCTCGCTGAGGCGCGATCAACTACCAACCATCGTGGGACCATGCCGGCCTCAATCCCAAAAACAAGAAAAGCAAGGACACCCATGCAATCCAACGGGCCTTCCCGATTCAACCCCCGAAGTAGCCTTGCGCAGGAATTCGTGCGGTTGCAGAAAACAGTTCGTCACATATGTGACGCCCAGGGGGTTCCAATCTTGAGCAAGCTCCTGCTTGCTCTCCCATCATCCGCCGATCTCGCAAGAAACACCGGCGATCGACGTGGAGCTGACACATCCCACTTACCGTGAAATAGGAGTGTGAAAGTCATCCAGGTTTTATTCGTGAACTCCGAACTTAGAGGTTGTTGGGGAAAGGTAGTTTTATGACAGGCGGAGGAAGAGGAGGGTGAGCTTGTGGGAGAGGTGGCAGAAAGCGGCGGAGTTCTCGATCTCCAGTGGGAAGTCAAGTGTAGTGGACAGTGCGGTGGATGCGAGGGAAACGATAATCTTGGTGAGGGAGGGATGCCAGGTAATGAGGATAGGGGGTACGGAGGGTGCGGGGAATCACGGCATGGAAATTCTTATAATCTTCGCACGTGGAGATGATACCCGCAATTATGCAATAAACCTCTATATTATTATATCCGCGCCAAGCCGAGCTAAAGAGAGGGACGTGGAGGGGAAAGGAGGTGACAAGAGAATGAGTTGTGGCATGCAAGAAGATGGTGACGATGAGGCGGGTGGAATAGAGCTGGTGGAAAAGGGTAGGCGGGAAGGGGTGGCAATTGGAAGAAAACGGGGGGCCGCCCACGAGTTGATGGAGGGTGAGAAAATTAAAGAGACGACGGGATAAAGACCGGGAACGAAGCCCGACCGCCCACTGTCGGTGCGAATACCCTTACAAGGCTATCCGCCTTGGTTGTTGCAAATGCCAGAAAATAAGTTAGATTAAAGTTTGAGCATGCCATGCGAGTCGCGGCAGTGTCTGTAAGTTACGTTGACTGGATGGTTGACTAGGATAAAGCGTGTGTGGGCGCGTGGGTTTGAGGCGCGCGTGATATTTTATTCTTGGTTGATGATTGTGAAAGTCGGCGTAGTTGTCGACGAGATTTTATTTCTTCTGATTAAATAGGGATTAAAAAAATTTTGTCTTGTTGATTGATGTGCTTGCATGCGACCCATGCGTACGTGCGAAGAACGATATCGACAACAAGGAGGCATTGGAACTAACTCCTATGACTCTAGCACGTGACGAGCAACTAAAGCAACTACCTATCAAACTGAAACTCGGACTAAGTAGTAGTCGCACTCAGCTACATGCAGGCCAAACCACAAAGGTAAGTACTCTCACCATCCCAAAGTCAATTTATATAAGATAATTCATGAAACCCTCAGATGGTTTAATCCTCATACCCAACTTGCATATGACACAATGCTAGACTATTCGGCTTGGAAATAATGTCCAACGTGCCTTAAGATATACACGAACATGTTGCACTACTACTTCTCTCTTCTTTGGGCATTTGACTAGACCATTCGGCTTAGAAACAATGTCTAGCCGCCCTGAACTGTTTAATATCCAAAATTTAATAACTTTCTGACTTTGTTATCAAAAGAACGTGCAAATATGGGCAGGGGACTGAACCATTCGGCTTGGAAACAATGTTCAGCTTGCCCAGACTACTTCCAATTATACTGTGTAATTTCCCTTCTTTTCTTAGTGATATGGCTTAGTGCTGGACCATTCGGCTTGGAAACAATCCCCAACTGCCAGTTCACATGCAAATATAAGTAAAGTACTTGATTTTATACTTAGTTTATACTTATGTGCGTGATTTTCAGGCTAAACCATTTAGCTTAGAAACAATGCTTAGCCTTAGATCAAAATTCTCCCTCAGAATAAAACAAGAACTTAAGCCCGTCGAATCAGGCAAACCCTCAGAAAATAAACACAGCAACCAGACCATTCAACTTAGAAACAATGCCCAGTCCTTGGTTGACCCGGTCAAACGCATGCAGTCTGCCTTCCTCCCATCTTCCCCCAATTCATCCCTTAGTCTGCTTTCAATCAAAATAGAGAGAAACTTAAGCTTCACGCATGCATTCCTTCCATTCAGTCTGATTAAGTCATGAAAGAAGGCAAAGTCATAGGGGCAATATCATGCATACATCAGTCAAACTAAAGGGAGATAGACAAACAGGGGTATATTCGGGTCATACAGATAGGACGTTGGATTACCTGATAGTTCCCTGCCTCCAGAACCTCGCCTAGCTTCCGACAGAGTTCCCGCAATCGGTGGGTGAACTCCCCACAGAGTCTTGTTGCGGTCCTACGGGTTACAATCCCGCCTGCCGCCTTCCCCTCAGAACCTATAGACCAGGGTAAAAAGAGAAAGTTTAAGTCTCTCAGATCCAGGAAGGGTGCTTTCAGACTCACGCGAGAGGGCCTTGATATCTCTACTAGCCTTAGGGCCCGCAATGATGGCCAAAACGCACAGAAACAAGTCAAACCGAAGTCAACTATCGACCCTTGACCCGCTGATATCCTTCCGAATCACGGTAGTAACCCCCTTCCCTCGCATTTCAAACACTCTCTCAACCTGCAACAATACTCCTTTGGCCAAGACTGTTGGTACACAGTCTACACCCCCGGCAGCCGTATGCAGCCACCAACCTCTGCAGTTTTGGTATAACGCAACCACGAGCAGGATCAGGCAAGATGTGGCAAAGACTCCGTGAAACTTTCACAATGAACAGCTGCATGGAGCCAGGAGTGGGATCAAAAACAAAAGACAGGTCACGATAATAACTCCTCCCTTTCTTCGCGTGCAGCATTCGGTACACCGCACAACATCTCACCCCGCAGGTAAGTCTGCAATCCCGTGGTTCGTCTCCCCCCTTTTTCCTGCAGCGAGCAGCGCACCGATAGGCATAGTAGGTATGCGGCCCTGCTTCCTACTCGTTGTTGCCCCGGCCTGCTACTAGGACGAGCAAAGTCAGACTGAGCCTTCCGCCGCGGTACAGAGGGACCTGCAGGCTGCTGCTGTTTCGAAGCTGCCGACACAGAGAGGTAAGGAAGAACTGCCTTCTTCGATACGCTGAACCAATGATAGTTGCTCGTTGTTGCGCTTACTCTCTCCCTCAGACCTCACCATTCCATCCAAACAACGAGCAGGCAAGTCTCCTCGTCGGATCGGCGAGGTGAGCGATGCACCATACTCTGGTAAGCCCCGACTTTTGCGGATGACCTCTTGTCTGTTCATTCGATAGGACCGGAAAACTCATTCGACACCTCCAAATGAATCTCCCGCTAGAACGCGGTCAGATTCATTCCGCTTCTCACGGGCTGTTACTCCTTTACTCAGACTTAGTCGGATCCAGCAGGTGTGCTATCCGTCGAGCCTCTCGGCGCCCCCCACCCCGCACAACGAGATGGACAACTATCTCAAAAAAAAAAACACCCAACGCCCTCCTTGTTTCGTGAGAGGCGTGTGTGTGTGTGTGTGTGTGTGTGTGTGTGTGTGTGTGTGTGTGAGTGTGTGAGAGAGAGAGAGAGAGAAAGAGAGAGAGAGAGAGAGAGAGAGAGAGAGAGAGAGAGAGAGAGAGAGAGAGAGAGAGAGNGAGAGAGAGAGAAAGAGAGAGAGAGAGAGAGAGAGAGAGAGAGAGAGAGAGAGAGAGAGAGAGAGAGAGAGAGAGAGAGAGAGAAGAGAACAGGTAAGTCTCCATCCTCGCGGCTGACCTCATGGGAGAAAAATAGAATGCATTTACCCCTAGAACATGGAAATACACATGTATTCATTTCCAAGAAAAAAAACCCAAAATATATATATATATTTTTTGATACACACCCCCGTCTTTTTTTTTTTTTTTCTTTTTTTTTTTCTGTGTTTTGAAGCTATGGGGTATTAGCTGGCCCTTGCACGACCTCGATCGCGCCCCGACCCGGACAGCCCGGGCCGCCACGTGGCCGGTTGAGGCGTGAACGGCCCCCGTGAACGACCGTTCACAGAAATCGGGGTCCGTGAACGGTTGGTCACGTTCAGGTGACCGGCGCCGGTCACGTTCACGGGTCCGGTACTGCTGCACAGTCACAACATTCAACCTTTGTAAATCCATCACCCATCTCAACATCCCATTAGGTTTGATAAAACAAAATTACGGGGACACGTATGGTCCGCTCGAATAATCGGCGACGTGCGTGCGTATCTTGCCATCGAGGTAATCTACCACCTTCTTCTCTTCGTCAGGATTAGGATATCGCGCCCCTCTCAAGTTTCATGGCTGATGTGGTACGGTATGGATGCGGATCATAAGAATCTTGTCTACATCCAACCTGCCGCGCTCCTCATTGCTAAACGCATAGGCGCGATGCCTTTTCTTCATTAGTTCTATCATTAACGCTCTTTCCTGGGGTAGTAGGAAGTCAGACTCTCCTACTATCAACTTCCCTTCGTTCCCCTCGTTGATACGACATGGCCCTACGGAGACTCTCTCCTTCATCTGCCGTATCAAACCTCGTTCCCACTCGTAGTATACCTCCTCATCTTCAGTAACGAGAACGGGAACTGAGCGACACTTTTTATCTATCGTCTTCTACCACCTTTGGGAACCCTGTTTGAGCCGTCCCCTAAAAAAAGTCGACTAATCGTCTGCACTTGTGCCATAGTAAAATCTTTTCTTTCCCTTGGAAATTGGTAAACCAACTCCATTTCCCCTGCTTGGGGACATTCCAAGACTTGTTCCCTCAACGCCTGAATGACGTATGGATCCGCCATTTCATGCGTGGCCACTATATCCATGACCTTGTTCACATCAGACAAGCTGAGTGAGCACACTCCCTCCCTTACTTCTCCCTCAGGCTCCGCTAGGAGTCTCCGATGCTCATCCGCCAACTTTTCAATAGTTAAGGAACCAGGGTTAGGCCTGTTCCTTATGCTCCGTGGTCCAGTGTTTCGACAGGTAATTATCTCGTAATTCCCACACGCCGGATCACATAGAACCAGGATCAGTGACCCATCATGTTTATTGAACATTAGGGTCTCCGTTCTTCATAGGAATGACCTTCCCAGGAGGATGACATGATCCACACCAGGCCTAACGAAAAAACACGTCCTGACCTTTACTCGTCCAATTTCTAAGAGTACGTTAGAGGTCGTCCCGCATACAGCCTTACAATTTGCCCCGTGCAAAATGTCGCAATCTGAGCGGTCAATCTCCTGCCCAAACCTAAGTGCGTCAACCTCCTTGATGATGTTCATTTCTGCACCCATGTCGACCATGGTTGCACACTTTGTTCCCTTCACCACCAAATCCACCAGGCCACGCATTTCGAGTCCATTTTCGTTCCTGGTTCTGCCCACTCCAGTGCACCTCTTTTGGCAGAATCACACTAAGATGGACGCTTGGCACCAGACGCCTTGAAAGTCTTCCTTTTAGTTCGTCTCGGAGTCTAGGGGCAGACGCTAAAATATCCTTCAGGGTCATGAGATCGTTGTGACCCTCAAGCAGCCTGTCAATTACTCTTTCCATATCAAACCCTTCTTCGAGCCGGACCGCATACTTCTTCTTCCTCTTTGGCATTCGTCACGCAGAACGGGCCCGGTTTCCTCTTATGGTCCCCTTTTCTTCGCCCTCTGTTTGCCCTCCTGTCTTCCTCCCTGCGGAGTCTCTCATCTTCCTCATCTTCAACATCATCCTCCTGAACTTTCACAGACTGTTTCCTATACTCTGGGTCTGGCTCCTTTCGAGGCTGCCCCTAGCTTGTCCTTGCTTTGGCCTGTCCTCTGGTCCGGGCTGCCAGTGCCGCTCTTGCTTGCGGGGTAGGGGGCCTATGGGTCATTCCAGACCTTGGTCCAGTACCAACCGTTGCCACTCCAAGATACCCTTGTCTTCCTGGCATGGACTCAGGGCCCGAATCGTAGAGGAATACCTTGGGGATACCGATTCTCCAGTTCTTTACCTCTTCACATATATCCGTCAATTTTTGTCGGTACCGACCCATTTTGTCCCACAAATCTTCCATTTTTCCAATGAGGATTGATACAGGCTCCATCTCCTCACCTTCATTCTCTTCGTATGACTCAATGACCACAGGTTCCTCTTTTATTGCCTCTGAGTTACTTCTTCGCCGCATTCCACCTCTTCCACCCTTATTGGCGGATCCTCCCTTTCCTGCCACAGTCTAAACATAGCAGGTTGTGCCTGTCTTGCGGCTACCCTCCTCTGGGCCTCCGCTCTCACCCCACCAGGAACCTTTCGGTCGATGAATTCCCCGTACTGATCATATATATCACCATCCATATTGAAGTAGATCAGTCAAACTCTCTCATCTTCCCACCTAACATTGCAAAACCGTATGGTATGACCTTCCTTGTCGCAATGCTGGCATATTGCAGTCCTTCAATCAAAGCGGGCTCTTCCATACCCCTGACCTCCTTGATTCCCCTGGCCTTGGTAGCCCTGGTTATCCCATCGCCCTCCCCCTCGGCCTCCGCCATTTCTGTCGCGCCCTTTTCCGCCACCTTTCCCCCCATTCCCTTGGTTACCCTGACCCTGGTCTCCCCCACCTGCCACGCTACCTTGTGAACTCGACGCGGGCTGTGTAACACTCCGTACGACGTATGGGGGGTTTATCGTACGGCCGTACGTACAGCCCCGTACGAAAAAGAAAAAAGAAAAAAAAAAGGATCGTTTTGTTTTTTTTATCTCAAATTAAGTAACCAATTTCAATATGACCCTGAGGCAAAAGTGTTTCAGTTTATTTTTCTGCATGACATTTTTGTTTTTCAGATTTTTTTGAATTTTGTTTTTTTTGCTTTTTTTCCGTACGTACGACCCGTACTACCTCATGAGCCCGTACGTGGGTCCGTACGTACGTCCGTACGACTCGTATTTGTACGGGGGTCTACATAGGGCACGGGCGACGGGGGTGGTACCATGGGCTGGGCCTGTATCTTGGAGTCGTCCATGTGGAGGCCGTGCTCGGATACCTGATGCCCGAGGAAGTCGACTTTGGGTTGAGCAAAGCTGCATTTGGAAAGCTTCGCATAGAACCTGTGGTCATGTAGTCGTTGCAGGATAGTGCGAAGATGGGTTAGGTGATCCTCTAGGGTAGGACTGTAGATCACTAAGATCAGGATGTCGTCGATGTAGACTAGAACAGAGTCTTCAAGAAGGTCTTGGAACATCGTGTTCATAGCCGTTTGGAAAGTGGCGGGGGCATTACGAAGACCGAAAGGCATGACGGTAAACTCGTAGTGCCCAAAACGAGAACGAAAAGCGGTCTTGGGCTGGCCCTCCTCGGCTACGCGGATCTGGTGATATCGGCTACGAAGATCGATCTTCGTGAAGAAATGGTGGCAGCGAGGCGATCAAACTGACCATCCGTGAGGGGCATGGGATAGCTGTTTTTGACCGTGTAGTGGTTGAGACCACGGTAGTCAATACAGAGACGAAGGGTGCCGTCCTTCTTGTGATCGAAGAGCACCGGGGCACTCCATGGGGAAGTACTCGGTTTAATGAAGTCCTGACCAAGCAACTCGTCAAGTTGGCGCTTGAGTTCCTGGGCTTCGAGAACCGAAAGACGAAATGGGGCGCGATTCTGAATGCGATAGTTGGGTTCGAGCTGGATGTGGTGCTCGATATCGCGCATGGGAGGAATACTGCTGTAGGAGACGGATGGTGGAAAAACATCGTGATACTCGCGAAGGAGCGCACCAACGCTAGGCGGCAAGGAAGAAAGAAAGGTGTCAAATTCCTTGGCTGCGGCGCCACGGCAGCGTCTGAAGCAGAGGTGGAGGGAGTCTGTGTGGAAGTGGGGATTGAGGGTGTGTCCGTGGTAAGGGAAGCGAGGAGGTGAGATGGGCTACCAGGGGTAAAGGAGGGTTAAGGAAGTTGAGGAATCAGGAGGGTCGGGGGACTCGGGAGGTGGTGGATCGAGAACGACCAACTCGACGTCCTGATGCATGGGGTTGCAGGTGAGGAGATCTGTGATGTCGACAACATAAAGTTCTACATCAGGCTGATGAAGGAAGAGGTGAAACTGGGTAGGTGTACAAATGGTGATATTAATAGGGGAGGGAAGTGTAGAGTCTGATTTGCCCAACAACGGAATACGGTATTGCTTCCCATCCCCTTAGGGTTTCCATGACATCGAAGGTTCACTGGTCATGGAACCGAGGGGCCTTGCGAAGGCTGTGGGGCATCCGCAAGGGGAAGGAGAATGGAAGATCAGGCACCAGACAATCGAAAAAGGATTTGGCCTGGTTGTCACCAAGCATGACAGTGACGGTGGAAGGGTAGGAGGATGTATAGAGAGATGCCCCCTTAACTACGCGAGGATGAATGAAGTCTGCAGTAAAGCCAGAGTCCCACAGTGCGCGATACACTTTAGTAGAGGTCCCGAGGCGCACAGGAATAATCGGTAAGGTGTGATCAAGATTGTGTAGGTGTTGAGACATCGAGGACAGGGTGCGCTCTTTAAGGCGGATACGCTCCTGATGGACCTTAACACACTCGAGGTCCAGGAAGTCGATGATATCCTCAGCTGCAATAAGGGAAGCACCGCAGCGGGCCGTGCGAAGAGCAAGCTTGGTAGGAGGATGTGGAGGAGGGGGATCACGAGAGACGCTAGGCGAAGAAGGAGAAGGTATATCAGTGTCGGTCGCGTTAGCCAAAGATAAGGTCAGGCCAAAGTCGTCGGGAATAGTAGCAAGCGGCGCAAAGGTAGAGTTGCGAACGGGTATGCCTGCTACCGCAGGAGGGTCTGGGGAATGAGACATCGCGGCTACGTGGGTGCTGCGCTGGAGGTCGAGACGGGGGGACCAACTTGAGGGCGAGCCTGCTGTGGGAAGTGACTCTAGAGGGCGTCTGTGTACGGGCACGTAGAGGAGGTATGGCCGGCGAGGCGGCAGCGGGTGCAGATGCCTTGTGTACGAAGGTCCTCACTCTCAGCGATGGTCAAGCGGTTGCGAGGGAACACAAAGCCCGCTAGGAGGGGTAGTTGAGGGACTGTAGAGCGAGTCCTAGAGGATGAGGCTGACGACGAAGGAGGGCAGAAAGGACCCGGACGAGGCGGTCGTCCTGGGAAGAGGCGTCGTCCTTTGCGGGGGACTGAGGGTCGGGTCCCTGGTCTGGGTCACTTGCAGAACCATCAGAGGCGGTGCCATCATCAACGCTCGACGGATCACGAACTTGAAGCAGGGCATGCAAACGGCGAGAGAGGGATCGTCTAGAGCCTCTACGAGGGTCACGATGTATGTGGAAGACTGTCAATGCTGACAGGTGCTAGTAGCGGAATGGGCAGCGGCGGGCTGAGGCGAGGGGCCGACGAGTGGAGCATAAATGAGATGAATGACCCTAGCAATGTTGCAAGCCTCTAGTAAGGTGGGGATCAAATACGCCATCATCTGCAACTGGAATGGTTGGGGTAGACCTGCGTGGAATCGCTGGATCATGGTGTCCCCAGGTATGGCTGTGGCGGGAATATGGGCGCGTACACGGTGGAATGTCGTGATGTATGACTCTAAGGAGCAAATTGTCAAAAAAAAAAAAAAAGGCATTGTCGCCACCAAGCCATCTGATCTCAGCCACACGGGTAATCGGGTCGCGGGTTGGTGCAGAGCGAGAAAAGTATTGTTGAAGGAAGTCGTGAAACTCAGGATAAGACATGCCCTCATGTACGCCGCGCTGTGAGCGAGGGGCGAGGAAATCGCGCCAGGTGGAGGCTGCACGACCTGTAAAGCAAAAGGACATCTCGACGGGCCACAATTCCATGGCAACACCATGGTAGCGAAGCTGCTCGGAGGCCCCGCCGTCAAACTGTGGGAGGCGATCCGGGCGAAACTGTGGAACATACATCGGGGGCGGATAATGGTTAGGGAGAGGAAGAGCCGATTGTGACAAGAAGGCAGAAGAAGTAGTGGCACCAGCAAGAGCACTAGAAAGAGCGGGAAGCTGGGGCAAAGGTCCCTGACACATCGTGGTGGCCGGTGGTGGGAGAGTGAAATGCATCGCAGCGGCCTGTGTTTGATGTTGTCGGTAGATGAAGGGGCAACAGGCTGTGTTGCGAGGTGGGGAGGCAGGGGTTGACCTCCTTTGAGTTGGCGGATGTGATCATGGGCTAGGGTGAGCTGGCGTTGGAGCTCAGCATTTTGTGTCCTAGGTGTTAGAGGGGGTGGGGGTGGGGGCAAAGGAGCAGGGGGTGATGAGGGAGGTGCCGTAGAAACTAATGTCGAGGAGGCGGCGGGACAAGATGCCATGGGTCCTGAGGATGGAGGTGCAGGGGCGAAAACCTGGGGGGAAGAGATGGCTGCAGAGGAAGGGTGGGACTGGGGTGAGGACATGCAACCCATGGAAGAGACAAGTGTGTAGATGATGCCAGTCAAAGAAGGAGAGGAAGCTGGCATAGATGCAGATGAGGGGGGTGGGGAGGGAGGTGCACTGGTACGGGGCTTCAACTGTGACACGAGGGCCGACAGAGATGAAAAGTTTGCATGGAGGGCTGTGAATTTGGTCTCGAGTCTGGCCTCGAATCTGCCCTGCATGTTCTCGAGGAGAGCCAATAGGCAATCCGATTGGGCGGCTGGACTCGAACTAGTGGCCATATTGGTGGAAATATGAGCCGAATCAGCCATGGTATCACGAGCTAGTAGCGCAAGCCCTTCACTGATGGAGCATGGAGTCGACAAATAAAGAAGATGACGATAATGTCGAGGGATCACCGTGACGAGAGGGACGATCTGCGGCCGCGGTCGGCACGTCAAAGCGAGCGAGTCGATTAGCGGCACGTGCGTCTCGAGCGCGATTTTGGAGTGCGCGCTGTTGGATGTCACGGGGAGCCAAGGTGACACGCAAAAGAGGGGTAAGGGACTATGAGAAGGAGGCAAGTAGAAATGAAGTCTAACGAACTTCCGAAATTAAATCAAGAAAACTCAAGGTCAGAGTGAGTGAGAAATAAGGAAATTTCGAATTCAGGCAAGGAAATTAAATCAAAATCAAATGAGCTCTTGTCCTTTTGCTCCAAACGAGATTGTCGTTCTCGTCGAGCTCATCTTAGGGGACCTGCGTTATCTTCTAACTGGTGTGCCGCTCCTGCGAGGCCTTGGTGCGCATGTGCAGGCGGGCGGACGGTAAGCGGGGGAGGAGCGTGGGAAGAGAGGGGAGGCAGATCGCGCTGGGAAGCAGGGAAGTGCGTCGCGATGCAGAGGGGGAAGAGAGACAGGCGGGAAGTGGGGAGGAATCGTGGGG
>BFEA01000416.1:366043-379018 GCA_003427395.1 Chara braunii | reverse complement strand
TGAGCATATGTGAGTGTCTGTGTGTGTGTGTGTGTGTCGATCGCGCAACCATAGCCAGGGCTGCAGGGCGCATAGATGCTAGGTGGGCGCACGGGTGGTTCTTGGGTGCATGTGGCATCTGTGTTGTTGGGGAACGAGGTTGTGAGTAAGGCGGGAGACATATTTGGTGGTGGAGCATGCGACTTTGATCGCTGTATGCTCGAACTTCGGAAAGTTGTCGTCATCATCATTTTGCGTTGTAGTATAGACTACATAGGATCTGTTATCTGTAGTCTGGGCGCCGAGCGCCAGATAGGATATCAACATTGGTTCTTCGTTAATGATGACGAAGAGACTATTCCAGCATTGGCAATTATGAGCTCTTAGTGATTTCTTAAAGCTCGTAATACAATTCTACTGTAACAGCGAGATCACGACTAGCTGGTCTCGTGCATATGATGATGATTGATTGCTGAAGGTTGCTATCGCTATTATTTTCATTATCATTGTTATTATTATTATATTACTAATACTATTATTACTGCTATTATATATTTGTTATTATTATTATTGTAATTATTATTATTATATTATTATTATTATTATTATTGTTGTTGTTATTATTATTATTATTATTACTATTATTTTTATTATTATTATTATTATTATTATTATTATTATTATATTTGACTAAGATCGTAGTAGGATGAAGAGAGAGTGAGAGAGAGGGAAGGAAATAGGGCGAGTGGTGGTCCTTGGGTGCAAGTGGCATATGTGTGTTGTGGAGCGTGGTTGTGAGTGTAGCGAGAGACATACCTGGAGCTTGAGGCAAACGGCGTTTGGCCGATATCGGCTCGTACTTCAGCAAGCTGATGACGTCACATGCAGCATGGTAGATAGGCTACGTAGGATCTGCCATTCATAGTCTGGGTGCAGGGAACCGGATGGGATATCGACATTGGCTCTTTGATTGATGATGACTAGACTATGCCGACATTGTCATTTATGAGTTTTTGCTATGCTCTTGTTTGATGGAACTCGCGTGCAATTCTGTTTTTGGCTCAAGGTCGCGACTATCTGATCTCATGTGTATAATGCTGTTTGATTTATGAAAGTCACTATTGTTCATTTCCTTTCGTTTTTTTCCTTTTATTGTTGATTATTTTTATTATTATTATTATTTTATTATTTTTATTATTATTATTTGCAAAGACAAACTCGCTTTCAGTTCTTCATTTCGCATACATCCAAAAGATGGTGAATCACACTGGCGCATAGCGCCCAACTCAAAGCTCGGAGATATGGAAACCGAGGGCACAGTTCAGATGCATACTCGCTTCCACAGGCTATGGTGCATCAGCACCTACACATCACAACTCTCATCAACTTTGTCCAACGCCACTGTTCACGCAGACTCAACTCTGGATCACCCTGCATATCTTACACTCACTCACATTGTATCTTACACGCGCACACACACACCACTAACACTAACAGTACAGTTATGGTGGCTACGGCCGCTGCTAACCTACCGCTATGGCTAAGCCCCTTCTTGCCCACCTCGTCCTTAGGATCACTGCAGGCCCCTTGCACGAATCGCTGTGACTACGCTTCTGCATGGCTCACCGGGCATTGCCTCTCGATTTATACTTCTGTAACTCGTCTGGTCTGCCGCCTTTTCATCAGCCCGCAGTGCACACAGTCTCTTATGGCACCTGCTGGACCGGACGGGGACTGACTGGATCGTGCCGCATCCCCGGTAAGAGGAAAAAGGGGATGATAAACAGGCACGGGCATGCAAAACAGACAGTCAAACAGACACGCACGAACAAACAGACAGTTGATGAGAGACAAACATACAAACCCTGACGTAGGGATGGACAAATGAACGGACTATGACCGAGAGACAAACAAGACATAAACATAGACAGGCACAAGCAGCCAGACAAACGATAACGGACAGACAGACAAGCAGACGAACAGACACCGACACACACACTGAATAAGAGAGAAAGAAAGAGGAGAAGGGAGAAGGGAGAGACAGATACACACAAGCGCATTGACAGACGGACAGAACATACAGACGGACACAGAAAAACAGACATTCAGACGGTGACAGACGCTGACAGGAGAGCAGACACACGGGCAGACCAGAATGACATGCAGAGAGAGGAAGCAGTCAGACAAGCAGATTGAACAAACACACAGAAGAACGAACAAACAAACAACGACAAAGCAGCCACAAACATACAAAGCACAGACAGACTGATGCAGCCAATGACAGACAGACAGTCAGGGATCAGACAAACGGGCAGGAAGTGGCACTCTGACCGATGTTGGCGCAACAGGACAACGCTGCTGCGCTAGCAGGCGGGTGTCTGCACTAGCGCTAGCTGTAGGACGCGGGGCAAGTTGGAGGCGATGGAAAGAGTCTTCGGGAGTAGGGGCGGATAGTGGTTGATAGGGGATGATGAGGGGAAGTGGAGATACGTACCTAGTGCATGGGGGAGATCGACATTTGGTGTTGGCAGCATGTACATTGACCCTCAAAGGCAAAATGAAGCTGCTCCGTGTGCATAGGCAAGGTTAATAGGCAAGTAGAATGGGCTGGATGCTCTGGGCACCGGGCAGGGAGGAACAACATTAATGCTGCGTTGGTATGACCTTGGAACTGGAACATTGACTGACCATCTCATTAGATTGTTTTTATTAGATAGAATCTCAGTGAGATTGTGCTCTCTGATTGTATACGGCTACTTGGACATCTATGTGATTTCGCAATTTGGTCTACTAGATATCGTCCCCACTCCTACTTTTTGCAGAAGAGTAATCAGCTCCTACTGATTATGTCCCTGTGGTTCACGCGCGCCGCCGTCGCTCCTACCAAGTGAATGGTCGAGTAAAGTGTCTGGATCGTCGTGTCTCAGCAACTGCCGTTGAGGGTGCTATGTAAAGTTCACTAAACTGTATCAGTTAAAAAGGATAAAGGTTCTGTTAAGTGGGACATCGACAAAGAACCTCCACTTTTCTTTGATCCATTGTCTATTGCAAGATGGTCTTAGGCATCGACGAGATATATTTTATTATTATTATTATTATTATTATTATTATTATTATTATTATTATTATTATTATTCTTATTATTATTATTGTTATTATTATTGTTATTATTTATTTGCTGTTTTCGGACTTCATATGTTAAGCAGGGGTCGGGGAGTGAGGAGAGTATGGGGCCCTTGATTGGGGAGATGCACAATCGGGATGGGGATGAAGGATGAAAGAGAGAGGGAGAGGAGATATACCTGGACGAGTGACAACCCGTATAAGTATTGTCATCATGTACTCTGGCCCTCGGCAGGAAGGTGACCCCTGTAGAGCATTGAAACAAGGTTAGTATGGATGTCGGGCCTGCACTGGGCGTCGTGTTAGGTAAGCGACATAAAACTCTTTGCGGATGACCGCAAGAAGGGGATGGTGACTGCGACGATACACATTTTTCCCCTCAGCCCTTGCTTAGTGTAAGGCCAGTGATAGGTTGAAACTACTATTAATTATAAAGATGTCATTATTATTGATATTGATCTTATAAGTAGTGCGACTATTGTTATCCTCATTGTTATTATTATTATTTATTTATTTTTTTCATTGTTATCATTTCATCATTATTTTATTTAACCAAAATTTAATGACATATGATAGGAGGGGGATGAGATGTGCAAAGATGTGAGCTATTGGAGAGGAGAGAGACACTTTCTTAGTGCCTGTCTCCTCTGTCCTCCTCCATTCTTATCCTTGAGGCACTTGATTTCTCGACAGGAAGTATCTGATGATGTACATCAGCTGAGGACAATTTTGGTTTTTGCTAACCTTAAAAAGAGCCAGAGAGTCAATTGCATAGTTCATACGTGGCCAAATACAGGGCGATTGCGGGAGCTCTGCCGGAGTTCAGGAGGAACACTGGAGGCAGGGAACCATGAGGTACGCATGACTATCCCTTTCCCATATACCCTTACATGCTACACCTCTATATTAGGACTGCCTGCATGACTTGTGATATACCATTTTGTGTTTCTTCAGGATAAGGTTAATAAAAAAGGAAGTGAAGTGTGATTAAAATAAGAATCCTGCCTGGTGAAAGGGAAGGAACCAAAATTAACCAAGAAGAAACCTAGAATGTTTGAACTGAAAAACAAAATAGGGCGATGAAGGCTCATGTGTGAGCCGTCGTGCTACTTGTGTATGCTCTGAATTGACTAAGGGTTGACAATTAGGTAATCATGTGTGAGTCACCTTGCTCTCTGCCTGTTCGACTGTCGTCGTGACGGGAAGGGGGTCCTAATGATAACTTATAAACTAATCTAAGTACTCTCTACCTTATCGGTTGTCGTCGTGAGGGGACGAGGGTACAAGCAACTACTTATAAACTAATCTAAGTACTCTCCACCCGATCGGCTGTCGTCGTGAGGGGACGAGGGTACGAACAACTACTTATGAACTGATCGAAGTGCTCTCCACCAGAACGGCTGTCGTCGCGATGGGACGAGGGTACAAATGGATACTCTTGAACTAATTCAAGTACTCCTTACCAAATCGGTTGTCGTCGAGATGGGAAAAGGGGTATCTAACAATAACTTATGAACTGAAATCGGGTACCCTCGATCGGAATGGTTGTCGCCATGATGGGAAGGGGGTATCTGACTATAACTTATGAACTAAATTTGGTACTCTTTACCGTAACGGCTGTCGTCATGACGGGAAGAGGGTATCTGACTATAACCTACGAACTGAATTTGGTATTCTTTACCGTAACGATTGTCGTCGTGTCGGGAAGGGGGTATCTGACTATAACTTATAAACTAAATAGGGACTCTCTACCGGATCGGTTGTCGTCGTGATGGGACGAGGGTACAAACAACTACTTACGAACTAATCTAAGTACTCTCTACCAGACCGACTGTCGTCGTGACGGACAGTGGTACACGACGCTAACTTATGATCTAGATTAACTGCTCTCTACCGGATCGGCTGTCGTCGTGATGGGATGAGGGTACAAACCCAAACTTATGAACTAAATTAGGTACTATCTACTAGATCGACTGTCATCGTGACGGGAGGAGGGGTTTTGACACTGACAAGTAGCTAACTTAGGCACTCATGTGTGAGTTGCCTCACTACCTTACCAGATCGGCTGCCATCGTGACGGAAAAGGATGTCCAACATTAAGTAAACTATACAGAATAATAAGGAAGGCTCCAGGGAGGGTCGTCCTCTTCACACGCTCGAGTCTAAGCATGACTATTAATCTGCAAAGAGTAGGAAATCACATTTCTACTCTTCCTTTCCTAGCTTACTTACCCTCTGATAGTTCAACCACCAAAATGGTGATAGGGAGACTTTTGTAGGAGTCATCCTATCACTTGTTTAACTGTTGGACCACTCATTACCTAAGGAAGGTAGTAGAGGGGCCTCTGTCGGGGTCTGTCTATTACCTACTTGATTCTATATTAACTTAAGAGAAGGGTACTCCTGTAGCAATACCCTAAAAACACTCGTCTTTTGTCCAAACTCAACCCGGTCTCAGGACAGTCGGCTTCCGAAGGTTAATAGGATACCCTTGTCAGGATTATCCTAATGCTCTCGTGAAGTGGACCTTGTCACGTGATCGTAGGAGGCTCTTGTGCGGGTCGCCTATTATTCACGCAGATCGTTATTAACCTTTGGGAAATGGTTGACGCCCAGATCTTCCAGGAGTATACCTAAAGCAAGTAGTGGGGTGCTTCTGTAGGAACCTCAACTATTTATTGTAGGAAGGATACTCATGTGTAAGTTATCTCTCTACTCTGATTGGATCATATGTGTTCATTGAGTGAGACTTAACAGGGGATCCAATACTCATGCGTGACTTACTCGACTGTCAGTTTGATTAACAGATTGTTTGATATTGATCAAGTAGCAAGAGATTCATGTCTGAATCAGCCTACTACCTGAGTATGTTAACACAAATAGAAGAGAAAGGAAAGAAAAATGTTTCTATTGGGGCAAGGTCTTCATGTATCTAGGAAAAGAAAAAAAGGTAATAAGATAGGACCATGGGAAAAATAATACTAGTAGAAAGAGAACTATCGCGTAATCCATAGCTGTCCGTGGCTTTCAGGTAGAAGGCCACAACGATGAATGAGTTAAATCTCATCTACACGAGTGTCAGAACGGCGCGCTTATCTCCAAGAGAGAGAATGGAAGGACTGAGAGTAGGGTAAACACGAGTTTCCCTAAAAGACGACCTAGGACACAGGCATGAGACTCCTCGAGAGAAAGGAGATAGTGACAGACGGCTTGGGGTAAAATTGTGAGAATAGACGTTAGGAATTAGACCTGGGAAGTCAATCCCAAAGCTCACTACCCATGTCTAAGGGCTTGACCCTTAGATCTCAATATGAGGGGAATCGATTGGGGGTGTTGAATCTTTGTTGACTTGTGTGTGTGCAGGTCCGGACTCATTTTACTGCTGCATTGGAAGGCAAGGATCTGCAATAGGATCCAAATTTTTTGTTATCTCTCGATAACAGGTCGGTTATTACCGTTTCATCTTTCTCCCTTTGACTTGATACCCACCTCTAAAGTGAAACCCTATGATCAGTAAAACTGTCACCTGTGGTCATTGCCTAAATGATCATGGTCACTCTGAAGGGTCCTTTGTAGAAATGTGAGGGGGTTGGGCTTACGTCTCAGGAAAGACAAGGCTGTCATGCATGGTTTGGGAAGTGAGGGACAAGGTCAATGGTTGATGGTTGACGTCGTTAGTGCATGACATGTGAATTGTCTTTGCATTATTCTATGCAGGTCTGTTTTGTGCGTGACTTTGGATTGAACTTGATCCGGTCTGTTGAAGAGTCTCGGGCACACAACACTTGTGAAAGTGGGAAGGGTTCTCGATGGTAATACTTCCATATATGTCCAACTTAACTTCTATACTATTCTGATATTCAGCAAAGCCATAACCTGTTAAGAAAGATAGGACGCTCTTTGGTGGGAAGATGATTTGATTGATAAATTGACAAGAGAATATTACATTACGCGATAGCGGAAATCGACTGCCTTTTTAAAGTTCGACCTGAATATCCAACGGGTCAGTTCTAGGCGTCTTACCTCGCGTACCCCATTTTTTTGCTACAACGATCGAGCAAACGCCCTCGGCCGAGCTACCTCTACAAAGGCATGTAAAAGCCTTTGCATGTGGGCCGGTAGCTCAGCAGGGATACGTCTACCTGAGGATGGTGACATTCCCTCGGGTAGAGGTAAGTTGTACCTCGCGACGTTTCGACCTGTCGTGGGGCGTCGTGAGAGGTATAGCACGCGCGCACGGTCGGAGTGGTGACCAGTTTTTTTTCATAAATAAATCTTGCGTGACACGACTGTGAGGTTCAGCGCTCCCAACGGGGTGCAGGATCGACGCGCGACACTGGTATTGCGACCGGGAAGCCCTGGAAAAAGATGGATATGGACAAAAAGACTTTGCAAGAACGGATGGACAATGCGCAGTGCCTAAAATGTGGAACTGCGAGGCATGTGATTGCATGGTGTCCGTTAATCCGAAACCCAAAAGCGAGCCGCCAGTAGGAGTAGCATTTGCTCCTACTGAGTTGAAGGGTTTAGATGATGAGAGAGGTAAGGCGCCTACTAACCCTTACAACCCTTCGACACACATGGCATAGGATGATTCTTCTCCAGCCCGTCGTCCAGAATACCCTGAACCTCTCTTATGTTCTGTCTCTCTGGACGACTCCCTTGACAAGCTTGGTAACGAGTTGCTAGCATTACGAAACTCGTAGGCTAAGAAATCAAAGTCTAAGGGTGAATTATTACCCGCGGATGTAGGAATCGCATACGCACGCGAGGGTGCACTATTAGACTCAGGATCTACACGGTCCTACATATCCGAGAAAGCAATCCCCAAATTGCATCTCAGAATGAAGATAAAGAATTTGTCTTGACCTATCACGTCTATCCTAGCAGACAAAAGCACGATCACTGTCTCACAATATATCGATCATGTGAAGCGTCGATTCCGTACGAGGGACGGAAAAAAAATAATGCATGAAATTTCTTTTCTTGTTGAGAAGAACTTGCGTTTGACGTGATTTTGAAGATGGATTGGCATGAGGAAATCAACCCAGATATCAAATTCAAGGATAAGGTTGTGTAACTACGAGACGCGCAAAATGAATTGAAAGTCATCAAATTATATCATAAGTTTGACTCTGAGTCTAGTCTGTCTTTTTGTTGTATGAGTTACCCAGCCTTCCGTTCGATGGTTGCAAAGAAGAAATTGGAACAGGAAGTAATGATGGCCTAGTGAAACAAGTTGGTTAGTCCTCTACTTTTTATGCTTCATCGATTGAAAAACTCCTAAACGAGTATAAAGATTTGTCAATGGAACCAACAGGAACGACTGAGCGTGCCATAAAGCACATCGTTGAGATTATTCCTGGCAGTAAGACTCCTAAGGGCCCTATTTATAGAATGTCTCCTAGGGAACTTGAGGAACTGAGGAAACAACTTCATGACTTAACTGACAAAGGATGGATTCGCCCTAGCTCTTCTCCTTATGGCACTCCTGTCTTGTTTGTGCCTAAAAAAAAAAGGTGAGTTACGTCTTTGCATTGATTATAGAGGGTTGAACTCTGTCACTGTCAAAAATGTCGAACCCCTACCGCGTATTGACGACTTTTTGGACCAGTTGAAGAGCTTCAAGTATTTTAGCAAGATTGATCTGAAGTCTAGATACCACCAGATCGAGGTGAATCCCGCAAATCAACACAAGACTGCTTTCCGAACAAGGTATGGTCACTACGAGTTCGTGGTAATGCCTTTCGGACTGACGAATGCTCCAACGACCTTCCAAAGGTCCATGAATGAATTATTCCGTCAATAGTTGGACCAGTTCGTCATTGTGTATCTTGATGATATTCTAGTGTATAGTTAAACACTAGAAGATCATGAGAAACACCTACGTCTTGTAATGGGGAAGTTGCGAGAAGGTAACTTCAAACTGTACCCGAAGAAATCTGAGTTCGCTAAGTCGGAAGTCCTATACTTAGGGCATATAGTGAACGAAGATGGTCTAAGGCCTGAGGAAAAGAAGATATCATCAATTAGAGATTGGCCACAACCTAAGTCTATCACTGAATTACACTCTTTTCTTAGTTGGGCAAGTTACTATAGGAAGTTTGTTAGGAACTTCTCACTGATTGCCGCACAAATGAGAAAATTGTTAAAGAAAAAAACTATATGGTTGTGAGATAATGATTATGAGTCCGCATTTAAGAAACTAAAGTATGCATTGACCCACTATCCTGTTTTGAAAATTGTTGACCCATCTCTTCCCTTTACTGTTACAACTGACGCAAGTCAGTATGGAATTGGCGCAGTCCTTCAACAGGACGATGACAAAGGTTACAGACCATTCGAATTTATGTCTGCCCGATTGCCCAATAAAAAAGTTGTCAACTCCACATATGACAAGGAATCGTATGCCTTAGTCTATGCTCTGAAAATCTGGAAGCACTACTTGTTAGGGAGGCAGTTCACTGTGTACTCAGACCACTCTACCTCGCAATGGACAAAAACACAGCCTAAGCTCTCTGACAAACTGGTACGATGGTCTGCTTATCTTGATACCTTTGACTTTGAACTGAAAACAATCAATGAAAAAAAATTCCAGAATTAAATAATCATTCTGTAGTAAAATCACAATCTAAATTTTAAATTTTCATTCCATCTTAAAAAATGTCATTCCAATTTTAAATTTTTTTATCTTACTTGCAAACTTTCATTCCAAGAATAGGGTATCCCTTCTTATTTGGACTGCATGCTAGAGATGGAATGAAAGTCCGGATGAGTTCATGAAATATTTTAATTGGACTGTCATTCTAAGTAAGGATTTTCAGTCCTAAATAGATTAATCAAATCTAAATTAGACGATATTTGTTGTAGTAGAATGAAAATTTAATTAAAACATTTCATAAACTCGTCCAGACTTCCATTCCATCTTGAACAGATAGATGTAGTTGGAAGGGAAAGTTCATATTTAGACGGGAACTTATCAAATAAAGCTGAAAATTTTAGAATTGGACGAACATTGGAATGATAATTTATAAATATGAAGGATTTTTTTTTTTTGAATGTTTTTTCAACTTTCGTTTCTCGTGGGAATTTTTCTGTTGATCAAAGGAAAGTTTAACGTGGTTGCAGATGCATTGTCCAGACGAAGTGACTTCTCCAGAACTATTGTCTCTTATTTGGATGTATGGAGTGATTTGAAGGAAAAGATTCGCTAAAGGTATGCTAGTGATCCTATCTGGAAGCCTATCCTTGACACTATTGTCAAAGACCCATCTCTACTTCCCAACTACAAAAAAACCGATGGTTTGCTTTTCTTGATTGACCAAACTGAACAAAAACTGTGTATCCCTCGCAAAGAAGAAATTAAAAGTCTGGTGATTGGCGAATGTCACGACTTTAAGGGTCACTTTGGGTTCAAGAAAACTTACGCTGAGGTCAGAGAACGCTTCGAGTGGAAGAGACTGAAGGAAGATGTACTAACCTACGTTCGTACCTGTCTGGTGTGTCAGAGAAACAAACCTTCACACGAGAACCCTCTTAGTCTACTGAGACCATTGCCGATTCCGAGTGAACCAGGTGAATCTATCTCAATGGACTTCATGAGTCTCACAAAGAGCCGCAATGACAATAGCCAAGTAATGATTATTGTTGACCGTTTCTCTAAGTATGTTATGTTTGTTCCCTTACCTGCTGAAGCACGGACTGAACTTGTGATTCAGAAATTTCAGATGCGATGGGTGACTGAATATGGGTTTCCCTTATCGATTGTGTCTGGTCGAGATGCGAGATTCACAAGTATGCCATGACAAAAGCTGATGGAGGCATACGGTACTCGTTTGACCATGTCCTTAGGGCGACACCCTGAAACGAATGGGCAAAGTGAGCAGATGAACCGCTTGTGCCAACAGCTCTTGCGTATGTACGTAAGACCCAATCAGATCGATTGGGACGAGAACTTACCCAAAATAGCCAGTGCATATAATAGCAGTGTTCATACTGCAATTGGACGTACACCTAATGCACTGCACAAGGGGTGGAAACCGAGACGTCCCATTGATGTATTAACACGGGACCAATTTCTCAGGTTACCGCCAGGGACTTGAAATATGCAGTATTGTTTCAAGAAGACATGAAGAAAGTGAAAGAGAACCTAAGGAAAACTCAAGAACAAATGATAGACCAAGCTAATAAGCATCGCCGACCATCGACATTCAAGGTAGGTGATTTAGTTTGGGTCAAGCCTAAAGAGTTCTCACTAGAAGAAGATGTGTCTCAGAAACTCCTGCCTGTCTATTTTGGACCCTGGGAAGTTCACAAAGTCATTAAGACTTATGTTGTCTTTCATGCGTCCAAACTATTGCCTTGTGTAGAACGAAATGATTTTCCTAACAGACCCTCTATGATTCCACCATCAATGGAAGGAAGTTATGAAGTCGACAGAATCATAGAACACGGGTTCTTTTCTACAGAAGCACGTGGACGTCCTCAGAAGCAGTTCAAGGTACGTTTCAAAACTCAACAACCATCAGAGGACCGATGGTTCAGCAAGAAGGAACTACTTGGGACTGCTCCTGACATCGTTGTTGCTTATGAACGAGGGTTAAAGTCTTAATTATTTCTGCGGTGGAACTCGAAAATGGGACGGTAGGAATGTAGTAACCCTATTGAGAAGTAGCCCGGGGCCCTAGAACTCAGCCCCAGGCTACGCAGACCAGAATTGGTCTGCGCTGGGCTGTGTGACCAACACATGCCCAGAACTGAGAAGGCCGCACGTGGTTGTGGGACCAAGTGCTAAGATCAGGAAATTCAAGAGTCAAAGTCAACTGTCAAGTCAAAGGTACCACGGCAGGCCCCTGGTTGGATACATCCACTTGTTGTGCGCAGGTACCAAGACATGCATCCAGGTCGAAGAGGATACAGTTTCAGATCGATCCAGGCCCTTCCCGATGTCAAGATCTGGACGGCTGGAGTCTGCAGCAGCCGGGGTCCGGACCCGAGTCAACGCTACATAAGCGTGGACTCCCTGGCTTTGACATTCATTCTTTTTGTCTTGCGTTGACGGCACGTCGCAGGCTGGACGCTGCGACGCTGGTGGACGTTGGCATTACGCTGGCATTGGCAAGATAGCAGCAACACGCTGCTGGCTGGTGCGCTGATTGGCTGGCTATTGTCTTCAAGGCTTGCTGACGTGGCATTGCCACATGTTGCTGCTGACGTGGCTGCTGCCACATGTGACATTGCCAGGTCTACAGGACCGACATTGCTGTTGTATTCCATCATCACTTCAGGGAGATATCAAGGCTGTTTCATCGTCAGTTTAGGAGGAGATCGGGACTGTGAGGAGGTTGTGGATACGTACCTGAGATCTTCATGTCAATGTGACTCCATCGCTGATGAGAGGTTGATTGGGTGCCACATGGCACATTGTAACAGGACTTCGATATGTGTTCAGATTACAGGTTATTGTGAGGTGGCGGTCAAGGAAGGAGCCCGGAGAAGGAGTGGGCATAGTATCTTCCTCTCCTTTGTCTTATCTCCCTCCTTCCTCTTCGTCTGTGTATGATTATCTCACCGCTCTCTTTCTGGATACTATTTGATTATTGGAAACTATCAGCGGCTCGATAATATGGACTTGCACCGTTGACATTCGTATTCATGACTTGGGTTCATTGCAGAGAGAGAGAACACGTAAGTCTCCAACCCTGCGGCTGACCTCATGCTACTTTCATCGATAGGATGAGCAACATCAAATGAATGTACCGCTAGAACATGGAAATATACACTGCCACACGTGTGTGTGTGCATGTGCGTGTGCGCGCGCGCGCGTGTGTGTGTGTGTGTGTGTGTGTGTGTGTGTGTGTGTGTGTGTGTGTG
>BFEA01000416.1:351568-364561 GCA_003427395.1 Chara braunii | reverse complement strand
GTCTACTACTGAGGATAGATCAAGTGGATTGTCTCTGTCTCTTATACACATCTAGATGTGTATAAGAGACAGCACACACACACACTCTGGTAGCACTGTTTTTAGCGCGACTATGAGCGTCGTTAGACACTCCTCGGGGGCGTGAAATCCACAAGTACGCACTCGTTCCACCTGTCCTTGGGGACAAAATTGAAAAAGATATGTGAAAATTTTCCTTGTGGCGTCCTTGTGGCCTCAGCCAAAATCTCCTTATCCCCAAGGGACCTTGTGAGGTCCCTTGGAGCTCAAGGAACCTTGATTCACGGAGTGGCGAAGACATGCGTCGACGGAGAGTTTCGGTTCTTGGGTGGTGCAGATGTGGTCCAACGGCGTTAGCACGGACATCCCCACCTTCCAGCATCTGCGTAGTCCCCGAACGGCCCCCAACGGCTACTGTTGGCGGCGGGCCTCCATCGGGTGGCGTAGTTGTTTTCGGTCGGCATCATGCGGTCTCCCACTCTCCAGGAACCTCCGCAATGGTCGGGAAAATATTTTTTCCTGGTGGCGCCTTCAGTCCGTCCACGGAAGAGGTTTCTGCATGAGCGTTGTATCCCCATGCGTCGTATCCCCAGACATGGCGTTGCTGCCCTCTCCACCGTGCAGTTCATCGCTAACCTGTACAGCAGGCTCCATCTGCTGCTCCACGTCGCTGTGCTGCTTCTGGTGGTCCCTGTGCTGCTCCCCGGCGCTGTGCTGCTTCTCGTTGAAGTAGTCATCCGTGGCATCGTCGCATTGTTGAAAGCCTTCCCACATCACCCCCATCCTGTGTTTGATCCACCTCCTCGGTGTCGCTCATGGAATGACGTCGCAACCCAACGTGTAGCACAACTCAATGACAGCCTCCGAAGTTGCCACATAGACGGGGCCTATATCCGTAGCTTGCATCAGCATCCTTCTTCTACGCGCGCGCAACTTTTCCTTCATTCTTCCCAGCGCCCTCTCCTGCTGACAACCAAGAACAACGGTCGACACGGCCGCTGCCACGGCTGCCAGCTGAAGTGGTGTCAACAACACACGTCCGCCCTCTCCGCCGCCGTCCATCGCCACCACCTCCACAGGGATGGAGTCTCTCCGCTACTGTCTTGATCTTCGCACCCCAGAGACATAACCTGCTCACCCCCCGAGGAGAGGTCCAATAAGCTGCCGCCTTTCCGTGGATGCCGTCCCCCTAGCGGAACTGCGTGTGATGGCGCAGACGACGTGGAGGAGAATCTCGACGACGATGGACGCACCTGGTGCAGCACGTACACTGACCGGGAGGTGGACGGAAGGGACACCGCTGCTAACACGTACACTGACCGGGAGGTGGACGGAAGGGACACTGCCGCTAACGCCGATTCAGGCCTGCACTGTCTGCGTGCCGCAAGCCGAACGTCGTCGTCACCACAGCCGTACTTAAAAATTTGAATTTCAAACTTGGAGGTCCCCCTTTTTGATTTTATTTTTCGTGGGCTGCCTCATGCCCGGACGCCACTGGACCATGCTGTCTCCACATGGACAATGGACGCTGGACCACGGACACCCCCGCCCGCGGCTGCGTATTTCCGTATGAAAATGGCCGCGGGCAGGCCACAAGGAAACGTCCTCGGGGGACGTCCCCAAGGATGTGTGGAACGACGCAGCAAAAAATCCATTACGGGCCTCATGGAACTCATAAGGAGTGTCTAACGACGCCCTATCTTCTTCCCCCGAATACAATGTACGGTCATTATAGCTGTATTTAGACTGAAACATACCCAAAACACAGCTATAATGACTGTACGTTGTATTCGGGGGAAGAAGGAAGCTAATTTCAACTGCGAAGAATTTGTCACGATCCAGATCGTCTTTACTTTCTTCTAGGGAGAGCAGCTCATTTCTTTTTTTTCTTTTTTCTTTTTTCTTTTATTTTATAACAACCCAAGCGGTTGCTGGGGATGCTGATAGGAGCAGACACCACCAGCAACTGGTCATAACCTTGTACATCCTTTTCCCTCTGCAGCACTCTATTTCCCACTGTCCAACTGAAGGGAACAGCAGCCAGGATCAAACTCTGTCCAACTGAAGGGAACAGCAGCCATGATCAAACTCTGCAGCCAGAGAATTGAACTGGTGACCTTGGCCGGATAAGCCGGATGCCTTTACCACTGCAACTGTGACCTAGTGTCCAACACCGACGCCATACCGGTCATGGCATCGAGCCCACCCCAAGCACAGTTGGGGCAAGGACTTACACTACAGCTCGTTGCTACATCCACGAGATCCTCCGCAGGCAGGTCCATGCAGACACCAACATCCAGGTGATCATCCCCTGGCTGATTACCACACGCTCCTATACTGTCCAACTGCGGCTTGCATGCTGCTGCAACTCTCGTGACTCCGCCGTCGGAGCAAAATGGCCGGCGTTGCCAGCCAAAAGGAGGCCTGCACCGCTTCATTTTTTTGGCGCACAGCGACTTTCCAGCCCCGGATAAAAGTGCCTAGAAAGTACTGGTGGTTGAACTAATCCCGTTGCTAGTGGGACCTCGCCGTCGGTGTGCTGTGTGTGCACGCATGTGTGTATGTGTGTGCCTGCGTGTGAGAGTGTCTGTGCATGAATATGTATGTATGCGCGTGTGTTTGTGTATGTGTGTGTGTGTGTGTGCGCATGATTGTTGGCGTGTGTGTGTTTATGTGTGTGTGTGTGTGTGTGTGTGTGTGTGTGTGTGTGTGTGTGTGTTTATGCGTGTTTGTGTGTGTTTGTGTGTGTTGTTTGTGTGTGTTTGTGTGTGTTTGTGTGTTTTGTTTATGTGTGTTTGTGTGTGTTGTGTGTCTGTGTGTGTGCGTGCGTGTCTGTTTTTCCTTTTTTTGTTTCCTTTTTTTTTTTAAATACATGAAAAAAACAAAAAGATTGTTGTTGTACATCTTTTTTTTTTTCTTTTTTTCTTTAATAAAAGCAGCCGGGAACCGGGCCCGGCGTCCCTTATATTTCAAAAAGCCAGGAAACGGGCCTGGCATCCCTCACAAAAGGTAGGTGGCCCCATCGAAGGGCGAGACATCACCGGTCAAGCCCTAAGATCGGACCACTATGTTACTGCTAACCCTAAGATCCGTGAATCTTTTGTCAACACCAACATACTAGCAAATTACTATTTCTAACACCAAGCCTGCGGAATCCTATTCTCTATGTCTGCAATCCCGCAAACTTAATTTCCATTAGCTGCAAACCCCGATCATCCAACCCTAATTTCCGCTGTTTCAACCACACCGCAGGTTCGATAACAACAGCTAGTTTCTATAGGCCAACAAAATCAACAAGCCAACATAAACCTATTCTCATTCCTACCTGCAATCCTGCAAACCTCATTCCCCGTAGCTGCAAAAGCTAGGTGTCCGACCCTAGTTTTCACCAACCATAAACTAACAATCACCTACAACATATCAATTCCACAATCTAACTATTTTCTTTACGTAACCATAGTCCTCGTCCAAGGCAAACACAATTTCTACAATAGTGGCCTTACAAGGACTTGACAGGACCTCTGGGGGGGAGCGCACCGCGGCCGGGAGCGCTGCGCCCCGCCGGCGCCAGTACAATCCATGAAGCCAGGGCGAAAGCACGAGGCACGGGATGGCAGGGCATGGCAACGAGCGGTGATGGGGAGCAGCAATAAGCGGCGAGACGTGGGGAAAGAGGGTGGGGTTGATGGTGATAGGGGGTGATGGCGGATGACGGAGCAGGGGTAGGGGTGGGTGGTGGCACCTCGTGGGACTCACGTTTCGTTAGTATGGCATGGGGCGTGACGACTGGCAGGGAGCAGCTCTTCTTCGCTCGTTTGTGGCAGGTCTTCTCTTTGTGAAGATTTGAACAACGGGCTACGAGAGATGGCGGATCGAGTAGGTTCTGCCGCCATGGATGTTTTTTCTCCCTCTGGACTGCCAGCAAAGGGTTGTCGACGGGCTCGGCGGTTTGGGCTCACTACGTGGCTGTGTTGTGGTAAGTTGGCCACGGCCCGACAATCTTCATCGTTAAGCTTTTTGGTTAGATGTGATGTAGGTCACGAGCAGCTGAGACGTTTTTGAAGCCGATGAGGTGGAGGTTGGGAGAGAGAGAGAACATGACATGTGCGGGGGGGTGAATAGGGTTGGTAAGGAATTATGTGGATAGTCCGCAATTTCTCGTAGATGGTTGAGGTGATATTTTCCTTTTGATTACAAACATTAAAACCCCTACTGAGCTTTTGCTTTTCTGTCGAAAAATATGTGTGATCTGGGAACTCTTTCTGAGGTTGTTTTTGCATGATTTCGTTGCTATGATTGTGCTGTTCAAAATCTGATTCATGAGATCGTAAGTGGTTTCAAGATGCATTTGATCCCTAATCTGAAATTCGTTTTTTCACCCTAATCCGAAATTCGTTTTTCTTATTCTGAGCGAGATCCCTAATTTGAAATTCGCATTTTCTGAGCAGAGTCCTTAATCTTAGATTTGTATTCTCTGAGCAGGATTCCTAATCTGAAATTCGTAATCAAAGTTCTTTTGCTCTGATCCTAATGAATGATTACTCAATTTTGGATTACAAAGGGTTTCAAATTGATTTTCTTAACGTGAAATTGATGTTCTATGTTTATCCATCCTTGATCAAATTCAAAATATGACGTAGTTCTCCATATTTGTGTCCATAAGTTTGGGCTCCCTTTTTTAATTCGATATTCGATGTCATCGTGTGTGACTCCTTAGTTTTCTATACCAAGGAATTTTCGAAGTTCAGATCAGTACTTAGCTGTCGGTAAGGAAAAACACACATGATTAAGGGAAGTAGATGTTTCACACTGACGGGTGGGAAGTATGAATGGGGGGAGCAACAGGGGGGGCCTTAGTCTTCGTTAGTAGGTCAGAAGGACGTGGCTGGGACAACGCAGGCCGGTGCTGGAGCTTTGCTCTGTAACCTGGGGGAGCGTGAGGCTTGGGGAGTTCTGTCAAGGAAAGAAGGCAGAACCAGCCCGTTCGACGTAGCCGTTGTCGGGGTTTTATCCCTGTCACTATAGGGGCGTGCGACTGCTGGGAGCTGTCGAGGGAGGAAGGTACTCCCTACCGTCTATACTAGGCTGGTCGGTACAAGGGCATGGTGGCGTCCTGTAACCCTAGCATAGGAGGGTATGCGACTAGCCGTGTGTAGGATCGAGGACTGATTACGAGGCCTTTGGTTTTCCTCAAAAAGTTGAGTGGAAGGTTGCAAGTCGGTGGTTTCAGCTTGGATTTTTTGCTTTCCTTTTTTTGTGTGTTACTCCCCGTGGTGGTCTTAAGCATGTTTTAGGGCTCTGGGGACTTCTAGCAACTCGTCTTCGGTGGTTTTCGATGCTGTTATACTCAGTGACTTGCGGTTGTCCGATGCCAGAACGACGCTGGCCGGTGCTGGGGTGTTGCCCTGTAACCTGCTGAAGCAGGAGCGCGAGGCCAGGTAGAGAGATCTGGGGATGCTTTGGGGTGGGCATCCCACGGGACAACCAAGGGTTGCTATTGGGACGACGCTGGCCGGAGCTGAGGTGAGTTGTGTTGCCCTGTAATCCAGCAAGATGTGGGAGCGTGAGGCCTGGAAGAGCTCGGCAGGGAGTAAGACAGTGTACGAGAGCCTTGGAGGGGTTAGTTAGGGATTTCGAGGGGTTTGAGCATTTGTAGGACCACCACGGTAGTTTCTTGAATAGTTCTCAGATTGATTCTCAGCCGAAGTCGGGTAACGGCTCCGGTATCTTTTAAAAAAAAGGGGAGAAGGAGATGGTGGGATATCACGCGTCCTACTAGTGAGAGGGCTAGCTGGTAGGATGGGAATACGGTACAGCAGCAGTGGAGATGGTGGCTCTGCTGCAGTAAGTCTTGCCGGAGTGGGGTACAGAGGTTGGAGTGAGGGTGTCTGGGTCTCTTTCTGAATTGTGCATACGTTTCTGTTTCTCAAAAAAGAGGTGAGTGGGAGAAGTAGACGGTGGGATATCAAGCGTCCTACTTGTGAGGGGGCTAGCTCGCAGGATGGAAATAGGGTATAGCAGCGGCGAAGATGGGGGCTCTGCTGTAGTAAGTCTTGCCGGAGTGAGGTAAAGAGGATTGACGGGGGGGGTTTGAGTCGTTTTCTGATTTTTTCCTATTTCAGAATTTCGTCGCAGTAACTCTCTAAGTGGCTCAAGTTTTTCTTGGTCAAAGCCGGGTAATTGCCCCGGTATCTCAAATTTTCAAAATTCTATGTAAATCTTCATATGGGACGCTGGGCCCGGTTCCCAGCACGTGTTGCTCCCCACGAGTAGATTGGAGTTTTGTTCCCATAAAAAAAAATCATATTGTCTGCAAGGAATACAGAAGGCAGCAGACGTAAAACAAGCCCTAGTTTCAACAACAAAATACTAGCAAATTACTAGTTCTATCACCAAACCTACAAAATCATACTCTGGCAAACTTTCGTCGCAGGCAGCCCACAATTGCTCACATGCGCGATAACCCCGCAGCATCTCCATATCAAAGATCGAAGGACGAAGCCCTCGATCGGTTCCATCAGGTGTGAATCAGTTATAATCCAGCTGAAACTCTGGCAAATCGCAATGCTCGGTTCCCGCCCGTCGAATGTCCACACATCTGCCACTATCATTCCACGTTCGAACAGGATTACTAACCCCAATCACTCGGGATTGGGCCATGGCAAGGGCTCTTCAGACCCTCTTGCAGCGTGTCCCACTTAGTGCCCACACACTCGATCCCCCACACTCCCACCATCCCAGTAACAAGCTCTGGTAAGGCACCACCATCTTCTTGAAAGCACCCATGCGATCCCCCGTTGCCCGAGCACCGCCCTCGACGGCACTGACACTGAGACAGTGGCGCGACGTCAACAAAAATTCGAAACGGGCACCTCGCGCCCGACGCCCCGGCCAGCTTATGTAGCAACGGGCTTTGACTTCACTTAACAAAATATCTTTGAAATGTTCTTGTACATCTTCGAAATGTCTATAACCCTATATTTTTAGGTTGTTTTTCTGTTTTTTTTTTTTTAGCCCTAAAAATATCTTTGTGTAACAAAAAAAAAAAAAGCTCATTTCATCTTTTTTTTTTCCATTGGCTTTACGTTTTTGATTTTTTTAAAATATAGAAAAAGCTCAAAAAATAAAAATAAAACTATGAGGTTGTAGAGCTAAAAAAACTCCCCCTTTTTTTTTTTTTTTGATTATTTTTAGCCCGCGAAAAAAAATCAGTGCGGGTCCCATTGTAACCCGTCTAATGGGCTTTTCAACGGGGATTCAACGCGGATTCAACGAGCGTTGAATCGATTTTCGGACACACAACAAGGGCGTACGACAGTGTCGTACCCCCATTCACCATTCACAGGGTCTGTGGACAGAAACCGGTCATGGAGTTGGCGGAGTTCACAGCGTAGGAGTTCATGGAGTTCACAAAGAGTGGAATCGGTTGTTTTCTGTTTTGGCTGGGGGGGTGTTTTTTTTTTTATTATAGGAGGGTGGTGGTTATCGGAGGGTAACCCCCCATAATTTTTTCAATTTTTGTTTTACGAATAATAATTTTTTTAATTTAAAACAAAAATAAAAAATGCAACCAGCTCGATGAGGTACTCCGGCCAAGCCCAACTTCAGCCACAGGCAATCGTTCCACACAACCAAAAAACAAACCATGCGGGAGCGCCGACTCCAATTCCTTCTATTCTAGACTGTACCGACAGGCCACATGATGGACATAGAAAGGGAGAGAAAAATACTCAACATCCTAATTACAAGCCTACCACCAAGGTCACCAAAACAAGGGAAAACAAGACAGATCTTTCTATCTTGGTTTTTTTTTTTTTTTTTTTCCGAAACCAGTCCCCTGGCTAGGGGAGGCGGTAAGAGCACCCCCGCCTCGCTAGGGTTTCCAGGTTGCTCCGATCTATTGGTGAGGAGCTGCACTTGCTGGAAAACGGGTCCAGTGTCCCATTTTAGATTGGAGGAGAACGTCTACTGCTTGTCACCTACCAGCATTGATTGCCCTACACACCAGGGGATTAAACCAGGAGTACCTGTCTCATAAATCGGTCGTGGGGCCAGGGGCATCAAATGATTCTTTACAAGGATGGAGAGGGGCAGGAAATAGGGCTGCTCGATGGGTACCGGCTAGAGGGGCCTCTTATCGGATGCGATTGGCGTCGGGTAGTTTAAGCTATCTGATGGGTACCGGCTGATGAGAGTGAACTCTGGCGTGATTAGCGTTGGGTAGTGCTAGTTCGCCACCTCGAGGATGGAGACTGGGATTCTTGTGGGGGCAAAAAATGTCAGGGTGATGATGGCGCTCGACCCCCGCGGAGAAGAGGTTCTCTGAAGTTCTTCACGAGAACGGAGTTGGGCAGGACAGAGGTGATCGAGATGGAGGAAGTTGGTGGTAGATGCAATTGGCGCTGAAATTTCGGCGGGTACCGGCCACTGGCCGCTAACTTCACCCGGATCAGTCTGCGCTTCTTCCCTTCGATGATGGAGGCAGGACTGTTCTGTGGGGCTATTTCTCCAAAAAAGAGGTTGAGTGGGATGAGTATATGGTTGAATATCAAGCGTCCTACTAGTGAGGGGGCTAGCTCGTAGGATGGAAATAGGGTACAGCCGCAGTGGAGATGGTGACTCTGCTGCAGTAAGTCTTGCTGGAGGGAGGTAAAGAGGATTGATGGGGAAGTCTCTGAGTTGTTTTCTGAATTTTGCTTATTCTGAAGTTTTTGTAGTATTTTTCTCGACAGATTAAATTCTTCCTAGCCCCGGAATCCTAAACTTTCAAAATTCTTTCAAAATTCTATGTCAACTTTCATATGGCATGCTGGGCCTGGTTCCCAGCACGTGCTGCTCCCCACGAATAGATTGGACCGCGCCCCCGATCCCAAGCGGGGAAAGGTACTGGTGGACCACCAGTACTTGGCCCAGCTATCAGTCACGGCGCTTTCCCGTTAACACGCCGCAGATTCAGGGCTTCGGGGTACCGGACCTGAATGGCTGGAAGCGCCAGCCAAAATAAAATGAAACGGTACCCCGTCGCTTCGGCAAAAATCGGCGAGCAAAGGGATTCCAGGCTCGACATCGATAGCTGGGCCAAGTACTGGAGGTTTAACTGAGCAAGCCATGAGAAAACAGGGTAAACATGTTATCGCTACTTCATAAAAAAGGGGATAAAATGAACATCAGGAACTACCGCTCCATCACCCTTCTGACAGTGGTCTACAAAATGTTGTCAAAAGCTTTGGCCAATAGAATGATCGAAGTAGTGGAAGACATCATTCACCCATCTCAAACCGGCTTCATTCGTAATCGAAACATCCAGGAGAACATACTTCTTGTCAATGAGATGATTAGCTTGGCCCATCAAACCAAAAGCAACGCCGCACTCATCTTCATTGATTTTGAGAAAGCCTACTACCACGTTGAATGGATGTTCCTGGATAAATGCCTGGAGAGACTGAACTTTCGTCACAATTTTCGACGATGGATACATATTCTGCACCATAGCGCAACCACAAGAATCCAGATTAATGGATCGATGGCCCCAAAAATAAGATTGCAACGGTCAGTCCGACAAGGGGACCTTATCGCCCCCTTCCTATTCATTATCATTATGGAAGCTCTAGCAGCCAATCTCCGACAATGCAAAGACTTAAAGAGAGTTCAGATAGTCGGCATCCCGGAGGATGTTGTTCCAATTTGCTCTTTATTTGCGGATGACCTCACAATCATGGTGGATGCCACACAACAAAACATGGAAATAATATACAGACTGATGACCCTTTTTGGCAACCTCTCGGATATGGCTGTCAATTGGGGACACAAAACAATAGGCGGGTGGCTTCACCATCAAGGGGGCTGACCTCCGGAAGGACACCATATTACCTGGGTGGTCCCTGAATCCCCCATTCGGATTTTGGGGGTTAAGATGACGGCGACAGGCAGACCCCCCGAAAATGACAATTGGATATCAGCCCCGGCTGGCGCCAAACTTTCCCAATCGAATCACCAACATACTTCACTCTTCGGCCGAGCCCTAGTGATCAATAACGTTGTTTTGGCCACCCTTTGGTACAAGTCGGTACTTTGGCTTCTAAGCCCAGGGGCCCTAAAAACCCTGAAAAGGAAGGTGGCAACCTATCTTTGGAGAGGGGACAGTGAGAATCCCCATGCCATCAACTGGGTCACGTGGGACTCAGTCACCCAACCCAAGGCGAGTGGTGGCCTTGGTATTTTAGACCCTCTCACACAATCCCAAACTCTCAGTCTACAATGGGTTGTGCGCCTGATTTTTTAGCACCCATCAGTATGGAGGCCGCTGGCTTTGGCACATATCGCTCGTCTGGCCCCTGAGGTCCCCCAGTCCGTCCACCCTCTTCGATGGCTAGAAGACCGCTATTGGAAAGTGTCGCAGCGGCCCCGGGGAGGGGAAGGGAGGAAGGATACTTCTGGCCCCGTATGCTTAAAATCTGGCGGAGACTCCCGCCCCCAAATCGTCCACCACCGGACAGGTGGGACGGGGTGGATAGACAACCCCTCTTTGGAAACAGGTGGATCACCAATGAACGAAGCCAAGTTTTTTGCAGTTCAGACGCCCCATGGAAAAGTTAGGTAAAACATGGAGTGACTAGAGTAGGTGATCTGTGCGATGAAGAGAGTTAGGACTGGAAAAGCCCGGAGCAACTGAGAGCGGAATTGAGGTACTGCCACAATGTCAAAGGGGCCTTCGAGGAAATAATGGAAGCCCTCCCGACAGGTTGGTGGACCATTCTAAGTAGATGTAAGGTGTTACAAGAGGGAGACTGGGTGGCTAAGGAAGGGAGGGTTGATAAGGTGGGTTTGGTTCACCTAAATCGCCCGGATGAAGTATTGCTCGAGCGGTACAGTGTAAAACGGAACGGGGGCCTTGAAGGGAGTCGGGACCCCCTTCAATGGACCTTGAAGAAGGAACTACATCGCATCAGGGTTATGGAAGAAGGTGGTACCGGACGGACTTTCTTGCCTGAGCTAGCCTTAGCCTTCCTACCAATCGACCCACTGGAGTGGATCTGGTACCCTGAGTCACAGCACCACCCGCGCCAACTGAAACCCAAAACACTGTCAAATCTCTCGGTGAAGGCGACGTACCGAATGCTCAAAACAAAGCGCTGCCTAAAGGAAACAGTGATTGACAGATGGCAGAGGCATCTCAATGTGGAAAGACAGCTCCTCACACCGATTCGCTGGTTTCGCGACATAAAGTGTAGACCGGCGAAAATCACGTCCTTACAATGGCAGATTTTACACCGGTGCTTACCTACAAACAACTGGCTGATTGACCATTCGCGGCTGGAACAACAAGGCCGTGCGCTCCCGTGGTGCTCTCGTTGCCTCATGTTTTTTCCGCCTAGAAAGAGAGCAGAGACAATCGAACATATCTTTCTGCAATGTCCTACTGCAACCTTGACCTGGAGGTGGTGGGATAGGGTGTGGCAGCAAATGGCCCCAGGGCATCCGTGGCCGTGGGATTGGCGGGCCACTGGCATCTTGCTGGATCACTACCCTCCCTTCCAAGATAATACTTTTGTGTCTAATATGTTCCACCTGTCCCGAAGAACTATCCTCTGGGCAACGTTGTGTCCTAACCTTAGACCACATCCGAGTAGAAGGAGAAGAAAGGGTGGAACTGCTCAAAATGCACTTCCAATTGGAAATCTCGCACCGGTGGCAGTCAACCAAGCAGGTACTCGATTCACTCCATAGACCCAAGGACATCCGGGAACGGTTACTTCAGTTCTCCAGGGACTGGATGGGTGGGGTCCGGGAAGGATGGGTAGCGGAAGTAATTTGGACAGGGGACTGGGAAGGTGGAGAAGGAAGGGAGGAGACACGAGTCAAGGATGTTCCACGGGACTACCACCTGAGGTTCAAGGAGTGGCTGTCGATCGATCCACCCATCCCCATGAGACCTGCAGAGGATTTCCCTGACCCCTTCCCTCCCCACCCGGGTTCCCTGGATATACGTTTGTAAACCTCCGCCCATCCAAACCCTCATTTTCTTCGCATCCCAACCACAGCCTTTTGCAGCGTCAAAGCCGCCTTTTTTCTTTTTTGCTTTTTTCTTCCCCATCTGGCTACCGGCAGTATGACACGGAGGGAGCAGGGGGAGTTCCTTGCAAAATGTTTGAGAGACTGCAGGGCATCGGGAGGACGCCTCTCTGAGGGGGGGTGGGTTTTGAAGTATGGCCAGAGAGACGGGAGGAGGACGGCAACGGCTGCAGAATGAGAAAAGGACCAGATCAGGAAAGAGACTGGGGCTTTTGTGGGGCAGGAGGGACCAGTACGTGGCAGTGGAAAGCTGGCGCCGAATTCAGGGTGAAGAGGTCCCCCCTGCTCAGTCAATCTCCTAACCTCCGAGGTGATACGGGAAAGATCCTCCTACAAATTTTAATGATTACATTGTAAAGAAGAGAGGGTCCAACATTCTGATACAGCAGGGAAGGATGACAGCTGGTTACACCCGGCAGATGGCTGCATGGCTGCATGATTGCAAGGGGACTGTTCGAGGAAGGATTGGGTGATGGGAGGACCCACTGGTGCCCCCCGGTGGCTCCTCCCGGACCCTGATCAGATGAAGAGATATAAAAGGGGAAGGGGATCAGCTGGACTCCTGCTACTCGCCTGCCCATGGCGTCTTCAGTTTAGGGACGGCTGGCTTGGTTCTGGAGCCCAGAGCAGTTAATACTGGCAGGTTTTCTCCAATTATTGTTCTAAAAAAATCACTCCCCCATGCTTTTTCCAGATGTCCTGCTCAGTCAATCCCCTGTATTCCAGGGTAATCAATGCTGGCAGGATTGTTTCTATGAAGTTCTCTGATGTTCGCTGATTACATTTTGTATATGGGACGCTGGACCCATTTTCCAGCAGGTGATGCTCCCCACCAATAGATGGAGTCTCTCCCCAGGTGGTAGTGGTGTCTGCTCTTATCAGCACCACTAGCACCGGTGGGGG
>BFEA01000416.1:330495-343596 GCA_003427395.1 Chara braunii | reverse complement strand
CTCTCTCTCTCTCTCTCTCTCTCTCTCTCTCTCTCTCTCTCTCAAAATTCCCTTGATGCGGGCAGTCCGTCGCCTCGCACCCATCAACAACCCGAAGCTGTCATCCCGCTTAGTCTGAGTGTGCAAGCCAGGTTCGCCCGTATGCCACAGTCCTTCACGACCATACGTTAACCCTGCACACCCAGCACCAGCTTGTCAGATCGCCCAACTCCCTACTCACCTTTCTGTCTCCACGAGTTAGCCGATCCTCTCGACCGTCCTAACTCCCAAGTGTCGATTAGAAAGCGAATTAGTCGTGCATGCGAGCTTTATAGTAGTCAAGAGGTGCGCGATGTAATTCAAGATTATGTTGAAGCGAGAAGTAGAAAGGAAGAGGAAGTGCATGCGGGTGCGTTACAGGGTCGCGGCGTGGGGGACGTAGCCACTCTCCACGCATCGATCGAGTCATGCTCTCACAGGCCAATGAGATAGATAGGAAAAGAGGCGTAGAGAACTTCGCACGACAAAAGAAAGGGAAGGGATTAAGAAGTGAGAGAATTACAATTACACCTGCGCTCGCCAAGAAGGAGCAAAAAGAGAGATTACGGTTGCAATTAGAATTTATGCGAGGCGGGAGCAGGGCGTAGAGCAGTACCCAGTAATGCGTGCACGAATAGGGAGCCTTGTGCCGTTAGAGCCAAAAATTACGATGCTCCCAAATTCCTAGCCTAATTAAAATCTTAATTGCAAAAAGAAATTCCGAGAACCTGTGTATGTTCAAAATTCAAAAAGAAATGTAAGAAAATTTCCATGCGCGGTAACTGCGCCAAAAATTCCCCGCCCAGTTCCGTCCTCAACAAAACAAAAAGAAGAAAAGAAGCTGCGTCAACCGTTATTTTATGTGCTTGCTATGGCGCGCCCTCCCAAGCGTCGTGGTCCCAGCCGAAAGAATTAGTGCAGCCGGGCCCAGTCCTTTCTTCTCCATTCCCCCCCTTATCTCTAACTCCCCTCAGCACTACTGCGCAAAAGATGACGCCCTTGCAGAAACGAGATCGTCACATATGTGACGCCCAGGGGGTTTCAATTTTGTGCAAGCTCACACTTGCACTCGCGACACCCAACGATCCCTCGAAACAGGGGAAACAACAGCAAACAATGTCAAACTTACACGTGTCAATTACCATGCGATAGGAGTGTGGAAGTCATCCACGTGGCATGTGTAAGTTTTGTCCCGGATCTTACGGGTTACCGGGGAAGAGCAGCCTTATGACAGGGGGAGGAGGGGTGTGAGCTCGCGGGAGGGGTGGCAGGAAGCGTCGAAGCTCTCGATCTCTGGTAGGAAGCCGAGTGTAGTGGATGGTGTGATGAACGCGGGGAAAACGATGATCTTGATGCGGAAGTGAAGCTAAGTAGTCGGGATAGAGGGTTCCGAGAGTGCGGGGGATAGCGGCGAGGAAGTCTTCATAATCCTGGCACGCGGGGATGGTGCTCGCGATCATACAATAAACTTTTATATTATTATAGTTGCGCCATGCGACGCTAAAGAGAAGGATATGGAGAGGGAAGGAAGCTACGAGAGAGTGGGTGGTTGCATGCGGGAAGAGGGTGGCTAGGAGTCGGGTGGAGTAGAGTTGATAGAACACGAAAGGCAGGAAGGGGTGCCAACTGAGAGGGAAAGGGGGGCGGTGTTCGAGTTGATGGAGGGTGGGGTAATCAAGGGGACGACGGGATAACGACCGGGGACAAAGCTAGAGCGCCCGCATCTCCACATATGTGAACGGTGGGCCATGACGGAGAGGATTGAGGAGGGGAAGGGCTTCTTCTTCTTCGTCTGCTGCTAGATCCCTCCGCAACGGTGATGCCATCTCTCCCAGGGTCCTCCTGCAACGACTCCGGATTACGCGTGGGATTGCCTTGCAAAAGCCGCGTTGCCAATCTGTCTGATAGTCTGTGATAGACTCACGGGCCGCTTCCCCCCTGCCTTCTCTTGCCTTCTCTGTGCAGCTGCCTTGTCATCCTCCCTATTCTGCTCACCACAACTACCTTGCTCCCTCAATCCTCTCTCACTGGACTCGCTATAGTCGGGGTCGCTGGAATCTGACCCCGAGCCCTCCTCCTCCTCCTCTTCCTCTTCTTCTTCTTGTTCTCCCTCTTCTTCCCTCTGTACTCCGATCGGATGCCAGAGACTGAGGTCGATTATGTCGCCTGGGACAAGGTAGTCTCTTGTGGAGGGATAGTAGCGATTGTCGGCGTCGATCTCCGAGCACGGCAACCACAACAGATGGGGCGCGAGAGTTCATGTAAGGACGGTAGGCGTAGGATGCTTGTCGTAATGGGAGAGGATGTCTAGTGGTAGATCGTCGAGGAGCTGCGCCATGAACACCAACACTTCACTTGTAATCGGCTCTAGGTGATCTTTCCCCACTGTTTCGAACAGGACCCCCAACAGCTCTCCTTCCGTATCTGTCCTCTACGCTTGGATCACCAACAGTTCCACCTCGTCGTCGAGGATCTCATCTCCGTCGGTCCCGACTGGCTCCTCGGCCCAATGGAATACCACCCTGAGTAGACAGAAGCTAAGCGCCCTTGTAGACCGCCACCCCGACGTTGTTTCGCCGTTTAGGCTCGGCTAGTGGTCCGTAATTGGAATGGGGACAGCCCGATGAACGGTCAGGATATGATCTACTATGTCAGGCCAAGGCCTCGCGTCTCTAGCTGCAATGTTCCGCCGAAGGGCGGTTTTGATTACTCAGTTTGGCATTCTCCACGAGGCCGTTCGATTGGGACATATGAGGGGCGGTGTTTCTGAATGGAGACACTGTGTGTGACCAGACTCCTCAGGACTTCCCCTCGGAACTCTGCCCCATTGTTCGTTAGGATTTCCTCGGTGTCCTGATGCATTCCGAGGAAACGGTTGATATACCGCACAATTTCCGCAGTCTGTCGGTTTCTACTAGAGGGGTTGGTACAAGCAGCCACCCCTAGTAGCTGCCCGCCGGTTGCTCCATCTCTTGGTGGGAAGCTGCACCTGGTCTGGAAACTGGGTCCAGCGTCCCAGACATACCATAGTTAGTCACAAGGAAAGTCATGCCAGCATTGATTACCCCTGGTTTCCCATGGGGATTGACTTTGCGGTAGAAGGAGTCCGGGTGACGGCGGATGCCTGAAAAAAATCATGTCATGCCTCGCAAGAATTCATTTTCTTTTTCCCAAACTCACAATTTTATTACGGCCCCAAAAGACCAAGGCAAGAACATACACAGGGGGGCAGACCCCACTCTCCTCGGTAAAGGGCCCCGCGCAGTAGCCCAGCAAAGGCTTCCTGCTATCTCAACAGCACCCATTGTGAAAGTAAACTTTTTTTTTTTTTTTTTGTGAAACAACCCGAACTAGCGCTAGGGGTGCTGCTAAGAGCAGACACCACTAGCGCCGTCCGGAGGGCTCCATCTATTGGTGGGGAGCAGCACCTGCTGGAAAGCGGGTCCAACATCCCTATACATGGTAATCATTTGATTATGCAGTCGAAAAATTGTGATGAGTTGTAGTGTATGGGCTTAATCCGTTGGCGAAGAGTCGAAGCTATCGGGATATCCCGCCCAAATGGCAAAAAAAAGGCCGGAGTGAAGTTAGCGCTAACTTGGCGCCAGCGTTGCGGCGGGTCCGTGACGAGTAGAGGCGCCGGCCGTTCACCAGCTAGCACAAAGGGTGAGCACTGTGTAAGGCGGACAGCACCAGTGGAGAGTGGAAGCCGGGCGGCGAGATTCGTCGCGATGGAAAGGGAGCTTTTCCACCCGTTTCGGAAGTTGGCGCACACGTAGGCTACAGACACGAAGCTTTGGAAATGGAAACCTGGTTAGATATGTGAAGTGAACCTGCGAGATGGCGAGGGCGCAGGTGGGAGGTACGAAGGAGGGACGCGGGGGGAGGCAGCGACATCGCCAACGGTAAACGAAGCGGCCCTGCTGGAGCAACGAGCGCTTCAGAGCTTGGGAAAGGAGACTCACCTGGGGGGTAAGTGAAAACATGATGAGATGAGGATGGTGATCGAGATGAGCGGACTGATGCATGTTTGATTGATGGATTGTTATCGATTGGGAAGCGACCGTGGAGGGATATGGTGATCGAGATGGACAGATCGATGCGCGTTTGATTGATGGTTTGTTTTCGATTGGCAAGCCGGCCCTATCTGAGCCACGGGCGCTTCAGAGCTTGGGAAAGGAGACTCACCTGGGGGTAAGTGGAAACAAGATGAGATGAGGATAAGGTGGTCGAGATGACTGGACTGATGCATGTTTGATTAATGGATTGTTATCGATGGGCAAGCGACCGCAGATCGATGCGTGTTTGATCGATGGATTGTTTTCGATTGGCAAGCGACCGTGGAGGATTTTGATTGCGTAATTGATCCACCGAATGAGTGTTGCTCTGATTTCAACAATACCAGGGGACGTGGGGAGAAAGGGTTGCTAAAATATAGGAGGCAAAAGTGCGTGGGATTGCTTTTCTGAAAAGTAAGGAGGAGAACACGAGTTTCAGAATCAGAAAACGGGAAGGGGAATAAGGTTGGGGGGAGCGCATCATGAGCGAAATCGACAAGGGCTAAGAGAAAGAGGGGGAGGGCAGGTGGACTAACAGAGCAAGGGGAGAGAAGAGAGGATTGGGGTATAACGAAGAGGGGACACAAGCGGACCAGCGAAACTGATCGTGTCACCAGGAGAAGACGGGATGAACGACGACGGGGCAGCAAGCGAACTAGGAGGAATCGTAGGGAGAAGGCGGGAATGACTCCCGTGGAGAACACAACGACACTGCTCTCCTCAAGGGCCGCCGGACGCGTTCCGGTGGAGGAGAGCAGACGGACCACGGGGGTTCGCTGGTGGATACCTGAAGCTAGAGGAAGCAGAAGCGAAGAGGGGAGTTGGGATAACCAAGCACATAAGAGGCAACGGCAGCAAGCGAGGAGGACATGACAAGCAAAGACAAAAAGGTGGGATTGAGGAAGTAACGACAACCGACGCATTGAAGGGGGAGGAAAGGGGCAGAAAGGGCGGCGAGGGGGAAGACAAGAATAAGAAAGAGAGAGACAGCAGGCGAGAAGGACATCCATTTTCCACCTTGTTCTCTACCTTGCTCCGGGCACAGATACAACACAGATGGCCCCAATCAAAAACGCAGCCAGGAACAAAAAAAGGGGGGAAACGATTTTGTATCATGGAGCGATGAGACAACACAGAGGGAAAAGCCACTACATCCCAAAACCACAGCCAACCACCGCAGTCGCCGACCCTGGAACCAGGGGAAAGGAACATGAGCAGGAGGAAACCAGCCGGGCGGACCCAACAACAAGCAAACAAACAGAATTGAAAGAGATGAAGGAAAGGATAGATACCCAACCAACCCTTGCATCTTCCTTCACCTGGGCTGAAAAACTTAAGGGTCCCTACAATGGCACGACACTTAAAGTCAGGAGGGGGGGGCAGGGGATGGAAGAAGATAACCAAGGAATTGAAATTCCATTGGACAACCTCACGACAGCCAGTGCGTTCTTCCTCACGAAATTCCTGACCAGTTCCGAAGATAGACTGGTGAATCAGGGGGGCAAACAGCGTAGGATAAAAGGCCTCCCGGCTGGAAAAGTACAGGAAAGGGAGGAGATCTACACCCGCCATGCCAGCAACTGGGTGTTTTATGACGATGCGACATACAAAACAATGAACGACAAAATAATCAGGATTAGGAAAAGGTTAGCTACCCTCAAAGGCTCAGAGGAAGGAGCACGCGACTTCTTCCTAATCCAAACGATCTCAGCATCCGTATACACCATCATCAGCATGTTTGACATAGACAAACACACAATGGATGCCTGGCGGAGCATCCGTTGTGGCCGGTCAGAAGTCTGGATCTACCCGTGGTCGCCGCAAAAGCAACAAAAAACGGAGGATCGGAGAGAGCAGCTAATGGCAGACCACTATTGGGTGGAATTCAAGCACGTCCCGATTGAGATACAGGCGGCTTTTGTGCAAGATTTAGCGCAGAAGTATGATATAGTGGACTTCATCGACCCCCTGCCGTCGTACGTGGCCAAGCGAGATGACTACCTGATGCTGGCCCTGGACCTTCCCAAGGACCATATCTTCCAAATCGATGACGTGATAGAATTCCGAGTGGGGGGGCGCGATTTCAGGATACACACAGCACACAAGTCTCGTCCCTGGTGTTTCCGGTGCCAGGCCTATGGCCATGCTGCAACGGAATCAGGATGCCCACAAAATCCGGCTAAAAGAACCAAAGCTACGGGCCGATTGCTGCGGGACCCGTTCACGGCGACGATCTGGAGGACAGTTGACCCCGGTCACGAGGGATGGGCATACATAGATGAACAGAAACCAGGAGGGGGAGTGAGAGGATGGGAATGGGAAGGGAAAGAGGAAGTCAACTGGAAAACCAAACCCCCCAAGGAATGGATACCGCCGCAATCGGTAGAAAAGCACATGGACAAGCCAGGTGGACACCTACCCCCCCACCTCCACCCAGGGCCCCGACTCCAGCAAGAGCCACGGAACGAGGGGCGAAAGGAGCCCAACCCTGAGGACTTTCTTGTGAGCACAGATACAACTGAGGTGTGGAAACAAGCCCCGTCATCAAAGAAAGTGGGCTTAAAAGGAGGCCCAAAAGGAGGGAAAGACACAAGGGACCCCTCTCTTAAACCACTCAAACTGAATGCTGTGCGACAAGAGACAGCAAACCGCTACAGCCCCCTGACAGATGCGGAAGAAGAAAAGGAAAAGGAAAAATCGGAAAAACAAACAGAAGGGGAACAGAAGGGGAACGAACTTGCAGGGGGGGGCGAGATGGTACAGGAAATGATACAGGGCAACAAAGTACAAGAGATGGTTCAAAGGGACGTCCAGCCGACAGAGAGCAAAGCTGATCCCCGAGAAGAAGAATAGAAAATGAAACACATCATCTTCCGTAGCCAAAATGGGGAAACAACGAAGCCACAGACCCGTTGGGCCAGGCTTTCGGCCCGCAGCCAATGGATGTAGAGGATACCCCCCCCCCCCCGGACGTGGAAATGTCTAACACGGGCACTGAACAGCAAGAGTACCCCCTAGGCCAAGGAGATGTAGAAACAAAGCTAAGAGCGCTGGGGGACTGGCTTATAGACCATCTCAAGCCGCTGCACCCGAATTTGGCACTGCCTTTCTGGGACTCCGCCTATGTACACCTCTTTGAAATGCTAGATAACAGCCCGACCCTAAAACTGGCACTGGAACAAGGACTGGAGGGCAACGAAAACTGGTACACGGTGCTTGGTCGGATATGGCACATTGTACAGGGACAGTTCCAAAGCCCACCCCGGGAGACAGAACAAGGGGCGGAGGAGGTGCAGAATACCCCCGAACCATCCAAACGAACCAAGCTACGCCATCTGGTTGAGAAGGGTAGTCAGGACGCCTCTCTATCCACAGGTAACAAGGCCTTGGTACTTCCAGTAAGGAAAGGGGGAGGAAAATGGGAGCTGGGGCTTTCGCATGCAGAACACAACGAATACTCTCCGAGTTTTGGGGGGGTAACTCTCAAGGGCTGGCGGCAGGATGATCCCGGGGGGTTTGGCCGAGGCGACGTGAAAAGCCTATATTCAGAATTATTTTGAACTCGGAGCCACCGCCACCCTAATAGTCTCCGGAGGTCCTAACGAAATTGCAAATTCGGATATCTATGTATTGTTTGAAGAGCAGAAAGAGGCGGGGCTTACTTGGGTCTCACACAATGCGCTGCTCGAGCTACAAAGTCTCAAGGTAAAACCCAGCTACGCATGGTCCGAAGATGACTTGATTACTTGTTTATGTAGGATCCTGCGAAAAAAATACTTTCAATAATGAGGTGATCTGGGATCGGCAAAGCTGGTGCCGCTTTTAAACGAACACAGAGGCAATGGACTGGGTTGACACTCTTTACGAAAAAAACAGAGCGTGGAAGCGCACGTTACAAACAGTCGACTTAGACCTGCGCTCGATCAACGTCAATGGCCTCGCCTCCCAAAACCAAGACAAAATACAGGCTTTATGGGAACTGTTGCCCGGAGTGGGAGGACGGGAGTGGCTAGATGTCATCTGTGTCCAAGAGACACATTTGATGGACACACCGGCACACCGGAGGGCCCACAAATTGGTCTGGCCACACCAGTCCTTTCAGGCATTCTCACCTGGTCCAGGGCGGGCCGGAGTGGCGATATGGATTCCGCCAAACTCGAGACTTGAGGTAATTAGATGGGACCGAGACGAGGAGGAAGGTAGGTGGGTGTCAATATTGGGCATGCTGGAACTGGAAGTGGTGTGCATTTTATGCCTTTACGCGTCGAACACAACGCAGGAACGACAAGTCTTCTTCGATAAGATTAGGGAGCAGGTCCAGTCGGACACACAGCTGGACATCCCGCTGATTCTGCCAGGAGATTTTAATGTCGCTCCGGACAGGTGGCTAGACCGATGGAGAATCCCCTCCTCCACTCTGGCATCGGTAGAAAACGACGAACAATTGCTGGGGGAATTGTGCTCTTCACTCTCTCTCTTCGACTCCTTTAGACGCTTCTACCCTACCGAACGGCAATTCTCTTGCATAAAGCACAACAACGATCCGACCAGACCATCGCGCTCTAGAATAGACTTAATCCTCCTCTCACTCGCTGTGGAAGGAGCGCTCACACACGTGGCAATTCTACCGGCCAACCCCTTCCCGGGACTGGACCACAAAATGTGCATGGTAGCTCTCACCTTTCGGAAACGCCCTGACCAGGGGGCGGGCTATTATAAACTTAACACCTCGATACTACAGCTAGATTCCTTCCAACAGTATCTGCGACAGTCATGGGCATATTGGAAAGAGCGCCGCCCCGAATTGCATTCTCAGATTACCTGGTTTAACAACGGGATGTTTTTCCTATCCAAGAAATGTAAAGAATTCTCGAAACTTTTGGCGGCTCAACGCCATCAACAGGAAATAGAAATCATGAACCAGCTGGTGGATCTAGAACAGCAAGAGCAGCAAGAACAACAAGAACAACAAGAGAGGCAGACCCAAATACAAACTCTTAAAGACCAGCTCTTAAAACATGCGCAATATTGATGGCAAGGCACGAGGATTAGAGGGAAACTGTCTAAGTTCAATTCATAAGGAACAATGGACAAGAAATTCTTTGGAATAGCCCAATCCTGGGCAAAACGGGCCATGATTGAAGCACTGCATGATCCTGAAACAGACGAGGCACAGCGTGCAGTGACAACAGCCCGATGCATCAAAATCACTCGGGACTTTTTCAAAGACCTCTTTGCGTCACACATACCGCCAATGGAAGAGGAAACCCGACACCAGAAGATAGACGAATTCCTCTCTCCGTTAGAAGGGACCCTCTCAGAAGAACAGAAAGGAAAGTTGGAAGCGCCCCTAGCGAGGGAGGAAATCTGGACAGCATTAATGCAAATGAAAGAAGACAAAACACCAGGCCTGGATGGACTCCCCAAGGAGTTTTGGGAGGCCATGTGGGATACGATGAACCAAGACCTAATGGACTATTATGCCGAAGTATGGATGTCAGGCGAAATGGGAGAAATGGTGGGACAGGGCATATTATCACTGCTATACAAAAAAGGAGACAAGATGAATATTCGGAATTATAGGTCCATCACTCTCCTCACAGTGACATATAAGATGCTAGCTAAAGCACTGGCAAATCGAATGATCCCCGTGATGGAAGATATCATACACTCTGCCCAAATAGGGTTCATGCGCAGTCGGAACATCCAAGAGAACATCCTACTAGTCCACGAGGTCCTGCAACTTGCCAGACACACAAGGCAAAATGCAGCATTGGTCTTCATCAATTTTGAAAAAGCGTATGACCATGTTGATTGGCTCTTCCTGGACAAATGCTTACAAAAAATGAACTTTGGGCCGGTGTTCAGAAGGTGGGTGCGTATCTTGCATACGAATGCCACCACTACGATCCAGATTAACGGAACCCTGGCCCCTCCAATAAAACTTGAAAGATCGGTCCGTCAGGGGGACCCCATCGCCCCCTTCCTCTTCCTAGTTATCATGGAAGCSCTTGCGGCAAACCTGCGCACAAATAAGGACATTTCTAGAATAAAGATARCCCAYATMCCGGAAGAGGCGGTCCCGGTCTGTTCYCTCTTCGCGRACGACCTCACGATCATGGTAGAAGYCACTACACCTAACATGGAGGAAATCCAACGCCTGWTGGAGAGGTTCTCCCAAGTCTCAGACATGAAAGTCAACTGGGGAAATAAAAYGCAAGGATGGTGGATTCAYTACCAAGGAGRYCGGCCACCGGAAACCCCTCGYATTTYTTGGCTTCCCTTGGAGGCCCCGCTGAGGATCCTAGGAGTATCCATGACGGCGATTGGTCGTCCTCCGATGAGTGATGAATGGATCACCTCTCCGCCCCTGGCCAAACTTGCCACARTACGGAATAAGACCACCTCCCTTTTCGGTAGGGCGTTGRTAATTAATAATGTAGTGCTTGCAACAATATGGTATAAATCCTTGYTGTGGCCCTTAAGCAAGCAAGCACTGCAAAGGCTAAAGGCAAAAATAGTTGCTTACCTATGGAGGGGGGACGATGAACCAACAAATGTAATTAGCAGGGTCRCATGGGACTCCAYCATTYAGCCCAAAACCGYAGGAGGCTTGGGGATCATAGATCCGGCTACGCAAGTACATGCCTTGCGGCTCCAGTGGATAAAAAAACTCATCCTAACCATGACTAGCCCGTGGAAAACTYTGGCGCTGGAACATCTGGCCAGACTGGCTCCGACAGCTCCCCCTGAAACACACCCCTTCACCTGGCTGGAGGACAGGTACTGGACCATCCCTYGGCGATGGCAGAAGGAGGGAGGCCAAGGGGACGATATTATAGACCAGTTCTGGCYCACCTTRCTCAAGATTTGGCGCAAACTCCCTCTCCCYGAYAGRCAGCCCCCCGAACGATGGGAGGAAATATATCRCCAGCCACTYTTTGGAAATCGCTGGCTAGTAGACAGRCACGRACRGATAAGRTGCAGCACGGCATCCCCCTGGAAGGSATGGGTAARGAACGGGGTAACCCGGATCGRGGACCTATGGGACTCCAACCTGAGAAGATGGAGAACAGGGGAGGAGATGCACAACAGGCTAAAGTACTGYCATTTCACTAAAGAGAATCTGGAAAATCTACTGGAGACGATTCCCATACAATGGTATARAATCCTCAAAAAAGGCCCGATTTTCCGAGAGGACGACTGGGTGGCCATCAGAGGAGAAGRRGGACGCATAGGAATGATCCATAAGGTTAGGCCCCAAGAYGTACTAATTGAATGGTRSACAGTYYGTAAGACAGGGTCACTGCAGGGGAGCTGCGACCCCTTCGAATGGAGGAACAAAACAKATATTTTTYGGGTCARGGTGCTGGGAGAAGGAAAGGASGCGGTCGCCTTCCAACCGGACATTGGCATCCAACACTTGGCCCTGGACCCAATGGAGTGGAGGTGGGCCCCAACCACACGTAGAACAGATTYCCCCCGCTATACCTATCTGCACAAGCTCTCGGTCAAATCCACGTATAGGCTACTGAGGCCCAAACGCCCCCTAAAAGATGTAATAATGGACCGATGGGCTAAACACCTCAAAGTAGACAGGAGTCTGCTTACACCGATCCGGTGGTTCYAGGGGGGCAGAACTAAACCAGCCAAGATCTCCTCCCTGCAGTGGCARATTACACATCGATGTCTACCCACTATGGATTGGCTGATAGATCACACAACTCTAGAGCAGAAAGGTCAAGCGGTCCCCTGGTGTTCACGATGCCTGAGTGTCTTCCCCGTCCGGAAAAGAGCTGAAACCATAGAACATATTTTCATGCAGTGTCCTGTGGCACARCTCACGTGGCGMTGGTGGGATCRGATATGGAGAAAGCTGATATCAGACCKACCATGGCCATGGTCCTGGAGAGCCATTCTATTGGGCCACTGGCCACAGGCACAAAGGGAATCGCCCTTCGTGGAAAACATGTATAGTCTGGGACGCAGAGCAGTACTGTRGGGACTCTGGTGGCAGCGATGCCTGATGGCACTCGAGGGGGTGAGGGTGGAGGGAGAGGAAACAACCGACCAAATTAGACAACAAATCCAACTGGAAATAACGAGTAGATGGCAGGAAGTGAAGTCCAAGTTGGACCTGCTACAAATKCCAGGAGACATAGAACGAGCTATCATCGCCTTCAGCACCAACTGGTTGGGAGGGACGGAAGGAGGATGGATAGCTAGAGTGGAATGGAATGGTAGGCAACAAGAGGCCCAACAACAGGAGAGGACTGTAGTTAGGGACTACCGGCTACTTTTCAATGACTGGACGACGATAGAACCCACTTTCCCGCTATGTCCTCCGACGGACTTTCCTGATCCCTTCCCCCCTCACCCACTGGCTCTTGTTGAGATCCCCGAGTGACCGTCTTGATCGTTTTGTGCTCGTCTGGTCACCTAATCTGTTCCTTTCCCCCTCCCTGAGACTGCATTACACCTTTGGCACTTGAATCAGACAACAGCACTTAAAGATGACCCTGACTCCYGGTGCCCCTCTGGGAGAAAAGGGTTGACTACACATAGGTTGGGGTGGGGGAACAGATTACGCCAAGACATTTCAGACCCAAGGCAATCAATACAGCCTCAATATACAGCCTCTGCGTAAGGTCCTTCTTTGTCCTTCTTTGATTATTCTTTGTTTGTCAGGGAGGAACTAGCTTTTCAGCAGTACATATTTGGCATCTGATATTCTGGACGATATTAGGATGAAGAGGTTCCTTCCTGGTGACAACCCTGCGCAGTTAATCCTCTGAAGCCAGAGCAATCAATGCTGGCAGGTGTATCAGTCCCTTCCTCAATTTTCTCATTCATTCATTTTTTTACAAAAGAAGGCAGAGGTAGCCAGTACATGACAGTGGGAATCTGGCCATCCCCCCTGCTCAGTCAATCCCCTGGTTTCCAGGGCAATCAATGCTGGCAGGTCTTCCTAAGGCCTTTTCTGATGTATTCCAATTGTATCATACTTATAAGGGACGCTGGACCC
>BFEA01000416.1:300887-330483 GCA_003427395.1 Chara braunii | reverse complement strand
CCTCCCTCCTCGTCCCCCCTCCCCCCTCCCCTCCCTCTCCTTCCTCCCCCCCTTCCCCCCCCCTCCCCCTCGACACCCTCCTCCTCCTCCTCCTCCACCTCCTCGTTAGATTCTCAAAGCCCTTTGCTTATCCGCAAGCATCATACTGGGGGTGCAGGGTCCAACCCTCTGAACAAGCCCTACACGGATCCTTGATTTTCTTATCATTACCCTTATCCACTAAGGATCCATTAAGGATCTTATCCACTAAGGATCTTATCCATTAAGGATAAGATATATTAAGGACCTTATCCATTGATCTTGGGAATGTACGGCCGTAAACAACGAGTCCAGATAAGCAGTTAGACGCGGAAGAGATGAAGGAAGAAGAAGAAGAATGGAAGGAGAAAATAAAAGGAAAGATAGATAGATAGATAAGTATAGATAGATAGATAGATAGATAGATAGATAGATAGATAGATAGATAGATGAAGAAGAAGAAAGGAAGGAGACGAGGAAAAAGGAGGGAGGGAGGGAGAGAGGGAGGGAAAATGAGCGTCCAGATGCATAGAATGGAATGGAGCCATCAAAAGACGGAACAAGGAAAACAAAAGGGGCGGAAAGATGGAAGGTGTGCATCGCCTCTACTACGATCTGGACTTCAAAAAAAAAAAAGAAAAAAAAAAGAAAAAAAAAGAAAAAAGAAAAAAGAAAAAAAGAAAGGTGTGGATCTATCAGGATCGAGGGGTAGAATGGGGATTAAATGGAATCGAAGGGAGTAAACGGAGAAATATGCCGTCTGTATTACCGATCAGAAGAACAAGATCGAGAGGTAGAGGAGGAGGGGGGGAGGGGGGAGTAGAGCCCTTGATGGAGGGGTGTGAAGACGGGTCGAGGAAGAGATTGGAGGTAGGAGGAGGAGGAGGAGGAGGTGGTTGCAAGTGGGAAGAGGAGGACGAGGAGTGTAAGTGGGAGAAGGAGGAGAGTGTAGGTGGGAGGAGGAGGAAAGGGTAGGCGGGATGAGGAGAGTGGGAGAGTGGAGTTAGGAGGAGGAGGAAATGGCGGGTGGAAGGAGGAGGAGAGGGTAGGTGGAAGGCGGAGGAGCGGAGGGTAGGTGGAAGGCGGAGGAGAGGAGGAGGTAGGTGGGAGGAGGGGTAGACGGAGAGGAGTAGATCTTGTGGAGACAAGTTGAGGAATAGAGTACAGGTGCTAGGAGGAGAATGTAGGTGGGAGGAGGAGCAGGAGAGTGTAGGTGCTAGGAGGAGGAGGAAAGTGTAGATGAGAGGAGGAGGAGAGTGTAGGTGAGAGCAGGAGGAGAGTGTCGGTGAGAGGAGGAGGAGGAGGAGGAAGAGGTGTAGACCAGTGTCTTCCTAATGCTTCTTGTGTAAATCAAAATTGCACCTGGGTTGAAGTCAGCGGGGGTTAAGACAGGAGGAGAGAGGAGGGAGGAGGAGGAGGAGGGAGGAGGGGGGAAGGAAGGGGAAAGACGGGGGAAGAAGGAGAGGGAAGGAGGAGAGGAGGGGGGAAGGAGGAGGAAGAGAGGATAGAGAGCTCCTGAGGGTTAGGGAATGAGGGGTCAAAAGAGGGAAAAGTTACAAAATCTGGCCGTTAAAAAATTCTGGCGGGAAAAGATAGATAGATAGATAGATAGATAGATAGATAGAGAGAGAGAGAGAGAGAGAGAGAGAGAGAGAGAGAGAGAGAGAGAGAGAGAGAGAGAGAGCACGTTGGGCGTTCACTGGACGTTGTTTAAAACCCCATAAAAATATTGCCTCTAAAAAGTAAATTTCAAATTTCAGTTTCGTGCGATTGGAAATAAATAAATAAATGGCGAATTTACACCAGATGCCCCCCGTGTTGCAGGTTTAACCAGAACCAGATTGACAGATTTTAACCAACCAGATCCACAGGGAGTTTAACCAAGGTTAACCAAGTTTAACGGAGGTTAACGGAGGTTTAACCAAGTTTGACCAAGTTAAACCAACTTTAACAAAGTTTAACCAACTTTAACGGAGGTTAACGGAGGTTAACGGAGGTTAAGGGAGGTTAACCAAGTTTGACAAACCGGACTCATATCCAGAGTGGTTAACCAGGTTTCACCGCTATTGGCTTAACCAAAGCGGTTCTGGTTAAGTCATGAATAGCCAGAAAACCATGTTTCACCGCTATTGGCTTAACCAAACCGGTTCTGGTCAAGTCAGGATTAACCAGAAAACCAGGTTTCACTAATAGATGGAGCAACCCCACAGGCAAGGCCTCAATCCTAGTGGTTCTCGTACCGCCACCAGGATAGTGGGCTTGCAATGCGGTTAAAAAAATAAAATAAAAGAAAAAGAAAAAGAAAAAAGGGACCTAACCTCATCTTGCTGCGCAATTCTTAACCATATTCCGAGGGTCTTATATCAGATTGAGATCCAAAGAAGGGTTAGTTATTTAATCAAATCCAAGGGGGAAAGGGAGAGGGGGGAGGGGGGGGGGGGCGGGGAGGAGGTAAATGGTTTCGTCAGATCCAAGGGGTGATTTACCTGATCCTCAGTGTTCACCTTCACACACCCGATAAATCCAAGACATGGCTTATCTTTTTTTCCTTTTTTTTTCTTTTTTCAATACATGACTTATCCTGATCTCCATGGTTTATCCAGATTTGTTGACGTTTTTATTTTATTTTTTATTATATATATATAGAGAGAGAGAGAGATCTGTCGAGTTTTCTTTCAAGACCCGCAGCCCCTAGTCCCTTTCATCCCTAGGGCTTTTTTTTTTTTTTTTTTTTTTTTTTTTTTTTTAACCTTTTTTTTAATCTTTTTTTTTTAGGGGCCTTTTTTTTTTTTTTTTTTTTTTGAGAGAGAGAGAGAGAAAAAAAATCAGTTATAGTTTGAAAACCCATTAATACGCCGGGGAAACCATCACAAACAACCCGGTGTAAAAAGCACTAAAAACTGGGGCCAATACCCCGGAATCGGCTTCTGGAAACCGGGTACAGTGTCCCTTAACGTCAGATCCCTCAAAATTCAAAAAAGGGGTGGCCTATTGTACCTCAAGGCTACTTTCTATCTATCTTTCCCCTATCTAGGGGGGGTGGCTAAAGCGCTCCCCAAACCCCAGTGTGGAAAACAACAAAGAGCAAAAGAAAAGTTTATCTTCCATACCCATCTTCAATAAGCTATTGTTCCCGCCCCATGTGTCCAGTAGCCATCTTATAGTTGTTATCCCATTCTTCGATCTCTGCCTTCTCCTGATCCAATCGTTGCTGTCACTTGCTGATGGTAGTCCGAATATGATGAGTAATCTTGATCTTAATAGCCACATCTGTAGTAAACTCCTTTATACTGATTATTTCTACCATCCCATGTCGTTTTCATAATAATCCCTCTGATTGACTGGGCAACATACAACCAGTCTGATTCTTTTTTATTCCCTGCTTGATGCACTCCCCAGACACTCCACTCGTCTGTCCATTTGAACTCATCTTTCGAAATCTGTTCCCAATGATGCTGAAACCAATTTCATATCCTTCTGGATGTCGGGCATGTTAACCACAGGTGTCTGTCATTCTCCCACATCCACCCACAGCGAGCGCATTTCTCTGAAACTGTCATACCTCTCTGATCCAATTTAATAGCAGATGTTGTTGCTGAAAAAGTTGTACCCAGAGAAGACTGGCTAGCTTCTGAGAGGGGAGCCTTCTAAACCGTTGGAAGAGAGAGTCGATTTGTTGAGTAGATAATGCCAGGAGGTCATTTTTTTGTCTTCGTTGAATAAGGGAGTCGCATGGCGGCTTCTTAACTTTACCTCGCAAGAAAAAGGAAGTTCCAACCTTGGATGAGTATTGACTTAAGTTTGACGTGTCTTTGACCCATCCGAGAGTTTGAAAGTCCACCGCATCATTTTTCAAAGGTGCAGGGCCCTGTGGTAACTTGACAACCTGTATCGAGGTACCCCCCGCTGGAGTTTTCTTCTGAGTTACCGCTGCAGCCACCTCCACTAGACCTGTAATGGAGTCCAACCTAATATCTGATTTAAAGGTCAGTGACAATGAATAACTGAAGGTATCCGACAGTGTCCATTCTTTAGCAGCGAAACCATCCGGCCCCAGATCATCTGTGACCTGATATACTACCCTTTCCAAGACGGTATGGTTTCTCAGCCACAACCCACCTGTTGGGATGAGGGTTTTTGTTAAACCAGTTTTCCAATACCAGGGAATAGCGTCAATCAGTGCTTACAATCTTTCACCTACATTCCTCACTCTACCCAACTTTTCTCTCAGTTCCGTCTCTGTTTGCCAAGACCCAGAGTCCTCATTCCAAATGTCACATACTCTAACTACACCTCTTTCGACCCAAGACTTACCAAAACAACCAGGGGAGTCGTGGGCAGAGAAGGTGTCACCAGAGGCTCCACGTATTAATGGGTTTTCAAACAGTACCTGAGTCAATATAGAGTCCTTGGTCCGCGGGTGCAGCCTTTCGTCTGGGAACAGTCTATGCCATGCAAAAAGAATATTTCTCCAAAAAGGAGATTTTGGTTTTTTATTAGTATAAGAAGATTTAATCATAAAACAGGCCAACGCATCCTCATCCCGACTCAAGGACCATTCTTCCTTCATAATATATGTGGCTAACATCAGCCAAGGAGGTTCGTCACCTGTTAACAGTGCCTTGGCAATCCACTTAGCTAAGAGGGCCCAATTCTGTCTCTGTGGGTCAAGGATCCCCAAGCTTCCTTCCTTTCTAGGGAAGGTAGTAGTTTCCTATGCAATCTTGGACATAAACCCTTCGTGCTCTTCAGCTTCTGGTTTCCACAGAACTCTGGCTGCCGCTCTTCTGATCTTCTTGTAGAAATCTTATTCCAACAGGTGAACTGCCAAGGTAAACCACAACACTGCAAAACCTGCTGAGGAGATTACCAAGGTCCTCCCTGTGATGGAGAGGTGTCTTTTTTTTTTTTTTTTTTTTTTTTTTACCGGGCCCGGTGCCCAAGGCTGATATTACCAATAATAAGATTGAGGCCGGGGTCCTCACAGTCTGCCCGGAGTGATCGAACCGAAACTGCTGAGAACCGGGCTCAACGTCCCTCAAATAGTTATGATGATGACCATGATGATACTGATGATACCATAGATAATGATGCTAATGAGAATAATGATTCAAATCTATGAAAAAATATAGAAGATTATGCTATATCAGCTATTCTGGCCTCCTAATCCTAGTACAACTTTTAGCCCTCCCTGTACCAGGACACTGTACGTCAGAGACAAAACCAACCTAACCAAGATCAACCATAGCTGATCTCTTCTCGCCTCCTTGCAGCCCCCCCCGGTTCACCACTGGAATGCCTTCCACCCTCAGCAAACCCCAGATCTCTCTACAAGGCCTCACACTCCTGCCATTTACAGGTTACAAGGCAATGCCCCAGCTCCGGCCAGCGTCGTTCTGGCATCGGCAAACCAAGGGCACAGAACAGAGCAACTCAGTAGATATCAATCCAGGTTCAACCATCTTTGAAGTCCTATATCCCGAATGTGGAAGAATGCTAGATGCTGCCAAAATTTCAGAACACCAAAAAGCTTAATATAACAATAACCAGATGATGGTATTAATGATGTGATGATGATGATGATGATAATGATGATGATGATCGACCATTTCTAAAATCCTATATCCCGATTAAGGAAGGAGGCCAGATACAGCCGAAAATTACAGCACACCAGAAAGCATGATATAACATGGATGATGATGATGATGATGAGATGAATATCCCCCCTCTCCCTTCCTTCCTCCATTCTCTCCATTCCTCTATCTATCCCTTTACCCTAATCTGCCCCCGCTGGGATTTGATGCCCAGCCCCAGAAAAGAGTATTCCTCACAATATGCCCGTACCTCCTCTAGGGTTTCACCACCCGCCTAATGAAACCCCTGCGGGGCTGGGCTCTCCCCCTCCCCCTCACCAAAATGTCATTCGCTTTGACAACACCCTGAAGATATTGATAATGAGGATGATGATGACAACCCACTCACCTGCTGATGCGAAAGGCGAGCGATGTCTTGAAGAGCAAACTCTAATGATAACAAACTAATAATGATGATAATAATAATCATAATGATGATAATAATGTTGATGATGTCAATAATGATGATGATGATGATGATGATGATGATGCTGATGATGATGAAGACACACCACTGATGATGCTCATAATGATGATGATGATGTTGATGATGATGATGATGATGATGTCAGTAATGCTGCTGATGATGATGAAGATGATGATGATGATGATGATGATGATGAAGATGATGATGAAGATGATGATGACGCACCAATGAAGATGCTCATAATGATGATGACGATGATGATGATGATGATAATGATGAAGATGATGATGATGATGGTGATGATAATGGTGATGATGAAAACCGCCGATGATGATGATGATAATGATGATGACAGCGATGATAAAACCGAAGATGATGATGATGAATGAAAATTACTGCCGTTATCCCCATATTATGAAAAATGTCGATGATGATAATGATGCAGATTACCGCCGTTGGCAATGCAGTATGAGTGAAGGCCGACGACAAATCCACCAGGACACTGGAACTAAAAGCTGGCCAGAATCGAAAAGAACGTCTCACCCCATGAAGCAAAGTATCCTCGGTCACACTGAGGTTTCCAACGCCTGAAGGTTCGCGCCACGAAGCAGAAGCACCAACCCCCCTTCTCTACCTGCGCCAGCCTGTGACGCCAGGAGATCAGCACGAAGCAGAACAGAAGACCATCGCCTCTCCCTCCTCTCTGTCAACTAGAGACGCCACCATCCCCCTTGTAGAGTAGCAGCGCTCAACGTCCGTGTCTCTGTGATGTCACCTCCCTCATTTTCCGCAGCCGCGCACTAACGCTGCTCCACCTGGCAGCGCACCGCCCACTAGCAGCATTCCACCGGGCAGCGCATCGCCCACTAGCGGCACTCGACCTGGCAGCGCACCGCCCGCTAGCAGCGCTCCACCTGGCACACGCATCGGTACACTACCACGTCGCCCGCTCGCCGCGCGCGTTCCTCCATAGCTTGCTTGGCGCCAGCGCTGCTCCCCCGGTAGCGCAGCGCCGGCGCCACTTCAGACGTTACCTCGGTCTGTTCTCCAGTGCTTAGTGCTTTATCCCTGTGATGGAGAGGTGTCTAGTATGCTTCCAACTTGAGAGTCTGTTGGTTACCTTCTCCACCAGCACACAATCTTGAAAATCTGCATTGTTGCTTAAGGAGACCTACATTCCCAGGAACCGATCTGAAGCATCTGCAGGGACTGCCTTGAGGCCCCGATTAGCTTTCAAGCGAAAACCTTCTTCATAGAAGTCTCCGATAGTATGCAGTAGGTGTTTAGGACTTTCCTGAGTGCTCCTAAATTGTGTTTAGTATTCTTGCATGCATCTGTCCAGTCATTTGTCAGAGCGCTTGCTTTCCACTGTTTGGTTGGAGAGATCTTAAGCCCCTCTATTTGGTCTGAGTTCTGATGTTATCTAGTAATATTTCCAGATGCAGTACGAAGAATAGAGGCGCTAAGAGACAACCTTGTCTAAGTGACCGGGACACAGAGAAATTCTTCGACATTTTCCCATTGACCATTACGGCAGCGGTTGCTGAGGAGTACATTGTAGTCACCCATTGGCAGTATTTGTCACCAAAACCCATATGTTTTAACGTTGTCATTACGAAGGCCCATCCTACCCTATCGTAAGCTTTCTCCATATCCAACAAGAGGATGGCAACGTCTCTGCATTCTCTTGCCAGTATTTCCAGGTCTTGAATTGTTGTGGCTATGTTATCCATTATGGACCTATGTTTAACAAAAGCCCCCTGTTCTTTGTCGACCAAATCAGGTAAGTTCCTTGTTAGTCGGATCGCAAGTGTCTTGGCCAGTAGTTTATAGGAAACATTCAGTAGGGAGATCGGCCTCCAATTCCTGATATCTGTCTTGTATCCTTTTTTGTAAATCAGTGAAATTATTCCTTTCATCATTCCTGACGTCAAATTCCCTGCTCTCAACACATTATTGTAGATCCCCAACAGGAGGGGGCTGATATCCGACCAGACCGCCAGGTAAAGTTCAATTGGTAAGCTGTCCTCCCCAGGGCCTGGAGTTTTCCCTTTTGCCATTTGTTTAGCTGCGTAGCATAGTTCCTCTTGGGTAATGGGTTTGTCAAGGTCCATTCGTAGAAAGTTTCACTTGTGTTTTGGCCCAGAAGTCTGATTGGTCTCTCAGGTCTGTTTCCATTGTGTCAAAGGTTCCTCTGGTGGTGAGGATGTCCTCAAAGTATAAAAGTGCGAATTCGCACATTTTGTCCAGATCATCGCGTAACATTGTTCCTTTGTTCCAACCAGGTTTTCCACTGTTCCTGGTTTTGGATATCCATCGCCTCCAATTGAGTGAGGCATCTTTTCCGTTTGGCAGTCCAGTACTTGTCTGAGATAGGATGCTTCCCGTATCCCCTTTCCGCTGTTGCGACAGTTTGTAACAACTTTTTTTCTTTGTTGCTCATTAGGGTTGATTTAAGTTGAGAGAGGTTATTTAATGAATTTTGCATTATCCTCATTCCTACCTCAACCCAGTCTTCCTCTCTCGTGAAGAGGGTTTCAGCCTCCTCCCACTGTTTCAAGTGATCTCGAATCCATCGCACAATGTCTGGCTCCTGCAGGTGTGAGGTGTTCAATTTGAAGTATGATTTTCCAAATTTGTCTTCTTGGGAGAATTTGAAGGAAGCGATGATAGGATTGTGATCCGAAAGGATTGGGCTGTGGAGGTCAACCTGCATACAGGTTTCCCATTCCTGGCCTCTCATTAGGAAATAATCTAGTCTTCTTCGTACTGGCGGGGATTGGGACCCGTGCCAGGTGTATCCTGGCTCCTCCGGGTGCAGGGTCCGACAGGCATCCGTAAACCCCTGTGCAACCATGAGAGCGTTTAGTAGCTTGCTGTCTGTCCGCTTGGGTTCCCTGTTGGGGCTATCCAGCCCTGGATTAAGAGTCACATTCCAGTCTGCACCAACGACGAGATTCTCAGAGTCAGGTAAAAGACTAGGTAATTCCTGCAGAAAGGTCAGACGTTCCTTATAGGACACCGGGGTGTAAATTCACATGACTGTCCAAGGCCCGTTGTCAATCAGCATCTTGACCCAGACCCATTTCCCCCAAATATTCATCATCTGATCTATAACTGTTACTTCCAAGTCTTTGTGTATTAAGACCCCAACGCCTCCCCTTGAGCCTTGTGCTTGATTTCCCCCCCCTGCTGGTGCCCAGTAGTGCTTGCCCTTCCACCATTTGCGAACCTCTTTAATACGAGACTCATCAAGTTTCGATTCTTGAATACAGACTATATGGACCGCATTCGTGTGGATCCAGCTTTTCAATCTTTGTCTCTTTTTTTTTAATTATTATTGTCATACAAGTCGCGCACATTCCACAAAGCAATGCGGAGTTTTCCTCAAAGGGGCATCCCTCATCAGATTCTCGGTGCCGTGTTTGCCATGGATACGGCCACCGAGTTCCAAATCTGTTTCCCCCGTTTTTCTCCTTCGAATACCCTCCGAATCCCCTTCTGACATGGGTTCTTCCCATGGTAAGCGAAGGGTTTCCGCCAAGGAATCAGAGAAAAGTACCTGTCTGTGCCCTGAATGGAATAGCCATCGTGCAATTCTTCTAACAGTAAAATAGCCCTTAAAGCTGATGCGGTCTAAGCCTTCTTTCAGGGGTGAACTGAGCATGGCAAGAGGAAACCAGTCCTTATCCAGGGATGAAAGGACTTGTTTGACATCGTTAGTCATTCTTGAATCCAAGAAAACATAGTGCAGTCTGGCTCTGTTTCCCAGGTTGTCCTGCGCTGTGTCCACTCTACTCGGAGAGTTGATATGACCCGCAATTTTAGGCAAGCCGGCACAAGCTTTTCAGCTTTTGCCAAGATCACCAATTGAGGGGATACTCACACTAGCAGTATCTCAAAAGTATCTGACCGCATTCAAGGCCATACCTGGATGTATCTGGCCGCAATTCCGTCCAAAAATACGTAAAAACGTCGTAGTGTGAGTATGCCCTGAGTCAGAGCTTCTTCCGTATAGGAAGTCGGCATTTCCATATCCCCATTTGCCACGGATGAAGATGGAGCTCCATTGTCCAGTTGATGTAGCTCAGCGGTTAGAGCACCCGTTGGAAATGCGCACTGTGGTATAAGGTTGTGGGTTCAAAACTCCGCAGCCTTGCGCATGGACACTGGCAGGGCGTTAGAGTGACGCACGGCTGGACATACATCCCCTTGGGCTGATGCATGGTACTATTACAGACACTGCCTGCGCACCACCCAAGGGGTAGTCGTGGTTGTTGTATGCTGGGTCTTGACTATGCGTGGGTTGCTATTGATTGTTCTGAAATTCTCCCCTGTTCTGGCATTCCATACATTGGCATCAATTCAGAACACAGCACATAAGATAGGGCATTGTAGTTACACAACACAGGGTGTGGGTTCGAGTCTGGCTAGAGACTTTGGGGCGGTTTCTTGCACAGACCGGCCCACCATTCATATGACAATACAACCCTACACATATATACAGAACTCAATTGGGGCTTGGTGGGGGTCCGCACTACTGCTGGGGTTGGCTGGGATCAAGGCTTCGCGCTTGTCCCTGTCCAGCCTAAGTATCTAGAACCATGGCATATACACATACATGACTGGGGGTAGGCTGGGGTTTTCAAGGCTTCGCGCTTGTCCTTGCCTGGCCTCGGTATCGAGAACCATGGATAATACACAGATAGCACGTACACACATGACTGGGGCTGGCTGGGGCTCAAGGCTTCGCGCTTGGCCCTGTCCAGCCTCAGTATCTGACATCTGTAGAAAGGACAAACATGCCAGAATACGACACATATATAGTATACACATGCCAGAATGGGGGTTGGTAGGAGAAGCAGATATAATACTAGAGCCTGGCGCCCGATGTACCCGAGTAACGTGGCCTCAACTGGGGCTGGGAGGGGCTCAAGGCTTCGCGATTGGTCCAGCCTAGCCCCGGTGCCTAGAACTACTGTCTGGTCCAAGTCGCCCTCTGAAATACCATGGTGATAGTCCTGAGTAGTAATACTGAGGTAGGATGGTAGGGATAGGGCTGCGCTAGGAGAATTGCCGAGAGGATGCGTAAGGAGGTGGTCTTACGGCGAATAAGAGAGTGTCAGGACAGCCAATAGCTGTGTCGGCAACCCCGTGTGTCCGGAGTCCAGTCTCTACAACAACCAGGGCTTTTAAAATAATAATAATAATAATTAAAAAAAAAAAAAAAAACATGGTGCTCCATTTTCTCTTTCCTTCTTTTCTTTTACTTTTCTTTTCTTTTGCTTTAATTACAACCATTGTCAGTGTACTTGTCCCGTGACTCGACTAGAGGGAAATCGACGCACATTAGAAAAGACCCTACCGATCCCTCTACCTTCGCATCGCTGGGCCAGCCCAGCGGCTACCACGAGCACAAGCCGGACGTGCTCTGCTGTACAGCAGGGCGCCAAGCCTGTGTGGACCAAATGAAAGTCCAGCGGCGCACACCCAGCCTTTCGCTGTGGGAGCACTAGCGGAACCTGTCCAGGAGCATGCAGTGTATAAAGTGGGCCTGGCATACTGCCGAGGCCCATGAACAAGGTGTACTTACACAGCGGAAGATTCTGAGCAGGGTGCCTGGTACACCGCAGAAGAAAAGCAGTCGGCGCGCAAGGTGTGCCTGGTACACCACGGAGGGCCGGGACACCGGGCCCTCCGACAGCGCGCCTGCCCAGGTCCAGCCACCGTGTTAACCGGTGGGCATTTTATTTTTGGCTGGGAAAGGTACTGGCGATTTAAGCCACAACCTCTGTCGAGACCTCTCCTCCAGAACGCTGGGAGCGAATGATACAAGGAAGCCGATGAGCCATCGAGGCGGGGACTGATCTGATTCATTCAGGAGGGGAGAATTTTAGGTTCCCTTCTGAGCTAGCCTTGGTAGAAGTGCAATGATTTGGCTTGGTTGGGGACTGATTAGTACTCAACCAAAGATGGTTGAGGAGGGGTGGGAGCTTTAAAAAAAAAGAAGAAGCAAAAAAAAGGTAGTTTTGGATGTTATCTCTGGCAGTTCCCAAGGGGACTGAAGAGGCAAATCTGTCCTTCCTGAATTACTTATGTATATTTTCCAATGATGTTCATGGGACGCTGGACCTGTTTTCCAGCAGGTGCAGCTCCCCACCACCAATAGATGGAGCAGTTGGACATATAGGCGTACTACAGGTGGCTGCCCGAATCACCATCTCTAGCAGGCTCGGTCGAACTTACAAAAAAAAAAAAAAAAAAAAAAAAGGTTCATGGCAGTGGTAGCGGGGTCTATGGCCAACACGGGTGTGAGTGTGAACGCGAGTGGGTTGTGTGTGGTGTGTGGGAGAGTGTTGGCCATAGCCTCTGCTGCTACTCCATGAAGGGTGGGGGACGATGAGAAAGGGAGGCGCAGCTACTGGCAAAATGCTCGCCTTTGCGTTAGCCGGACCCCCACCGGCGGCCCCACCCCATCTCTGGCTACCGCTGTTGGGGCGGGGGGCAACATGAATTACCTCGTTTGTGAGGCCCTATGCTTGCAGGGGTCCCCTCTATATAGTCTTAGGAGTAGCGGTAGGAAGGTAGTGAAAGGCGAAAAAGAATTTGAGAGAAGAACATAGTGTAGTTTTCAAAAAAAAAAAAAAAAGAGAAGAAAAAAAAAGGTCCATGTCAGTGGTGGTTTCAACTTTAACCCCCCTTCGCGTCCCCCAAGTTGGGTGGCCCCTTGTCAAGCCTGATTTTACACCTACCTTGCTGATCCCACCATCTTCCCTGAACACAATGCACCCTGATCATGAATGTATATCAGCTATCTTTCCGGTCCAATACAGTCATCATGAGAGTGCGTTGTGTTCAGAGGAAGTGCTAGCCTGAGGAAGATGCTGGCCTGATTGGTGGGGCCCGCTAGTTCGCAGCGAAGAGCGGGGCAGCGAAGAGGGGGGCAACCGTATACATTCGGTTTGTGCCTTCCTTTTTGAAGTTTTTCCCTTTTCTGCAGGCTTGCCTTTTTCAACATATGTTTTTTTTAACTCTTTTTAAGTTTTTTACTATTTTAGACTTTTTTAGTATTTTTCCCTGACACAGGGGAACCTACCCTACATCTACATGCATGATGTCTTTCTGAAGTTTCTGGATTTTTTTGTCAGAGGAGATGAGAAGTAAAGATCCCCAAAGATGGGAACCCAAACTGTCCTGCACTCCCTGTATGGGCCTCTCTCCACTACACAACACACTATATTATGCATTTGGACCCTTTCTAGAGGGAATGCATTCAAAATGATGGATGCACCTGGTCCACAAAGCGTCCAAAAGCATGCAGAGTGCTGTGTAGTGGAGTGAGGTGCTATACACCATTTGCGCTGGGAAAAGAATTGCGAGGGAGCAATTTACCCAGTGAGGAGTTCACCTTCCGTCTTGTCAATCCCCCCCCCTCCCCTCCCCCTCGGCCCGCTCTCCTGCCCTTGTCTCAGATATTGTGTGCCAGTAGAGTAGAAAATGAACAGGACACTGGGCCCACTTCCCAGCATGTGTTGCTCCCCACAAAGCTTTTTTTTCTCTTTTTTTCTTTTTTGCCCAACCAATTCAATTACCTGTAGAATGGAGAGATCCCCGGGGACCTTGTCCCACTTGCACCGTTTAGTTGAGGCAGCTCTTTTTATTTTTTTATTTTTGTTACACAAAAAACAAGCTCCATCTATTGGTGGGGAGCAGCACCTGCTGGAAACCGGGTCCAGCGTCCCATAGATACAACCATATCTTCACAAATTGGCACAAACTGGGAACCAGGCCCAGCGTCCCATAACGAGTACGTTCGGAAAACTTCATCAGAACATTTCATGAAAATGAGACAAGGAACTACTAGAAAAATCTAATTGTCCTAAGGATAGAAATTTAGAAATTGAGATACCGGGGCCATTACCCGGCTTTGGCTCGAAGAATTGGAGCTACTTCAGATATGTCTATGACAACTTTCATGATTAAGCAGAATTCAGAAACGACTCAGAAAACCCCCCATCAATCCTTTTTACCCCCCTCCGGCAAGACTGACTGCAGTGGAGCCACCATCTCTGCTGCTGCTATGCCTTACTCCCATCCTGCCAGCTAGCTCACTCACTGGTAGGACGCGTGATAACCCACCATCTTCTCCCACACTCCTTATTTTCTTTTTGAAGTACCTAAGAACTCTTACCGTCGCTCCAGAAGCATGAGAATAGGCTACAGATGTCCTACGATTGTTCCCAAACCCTCGAAATCCCACACCAACCCTTCCAACGTTCTTCAAAACTGTCGCACTCCCTGCCGATCTCTTCTAGGTCTCACACCCCCACTTGCTCCTGGGTTACAGGGCAACGCGACTCACCCCAGCTCCGACCAGCGTCGTCCCGGCAGCAACCCTTGGTTGTCCCGTGGAACGCCCACCCCAAGACATCCCCAGATCTCTCTACCAGACCTCACGCTCCTGCATCTCAGGTTACAGGGCAACACCCCAGCACCGGTCAGCGTCGTTCTGGCATCGAACAACCGCGATCACTGAGTATAACAGCATTGAAACCACCTACGACGAGTTAGTAGGGATCCCTGAGTCCTAAAAAACTTTTCCAGGACCACTAAACACCCAACTCTTTTGGGACATTCGAAAAACTTTAGAAAAATATAAGAGCGGGGGGGCAAGACTTAATTTGCCTACTATCGTAGATTCCCCTTTGCAACAGATGGGGCGTCGGTCCAGGCTTTCAGTCCTCGTACGAGAACTCACTTGATCTCATACCCCCTTCTGCTAGGGTAACAGGGCACCACAACATTCCCCAATACCGATCAACCTAGCTCTGACGGACAGGAAGTGCCTTCCTCCCTCGACAATTCCCTTAGCGGCGAGCCCCTAGCAGGTTACAGGGTCAAAACCCGGACGCCAACTACGTCGGACGATCTGGTTATGCCTTCCACCCTCGGCATAACTTCACAGGCCTCAAGCTCCCCCTGGGTTACAGAGCAGAGGCTCCAGCACGGCCTGTGTTGCCCCAGCCTCGTCCTTCTAGCCTACTTACCCTAACAAACAACCCTTTCTGTTGAAAATCCCCTTGCTACCTTCCTTCCTTCAAATCTAGCTTCCCCCCCCCCTTCGGCTCACTGTGTAGCCATCGAAGTCACTCCTTCCCTCAAAAACAGAATCCTAACCCTCTGCTATAAGCAGCCACCCCCTTGCCTTCTCTCCCCACCCGCCAGTACTGATCCGACCCTAAATCAGTCTGGCTAAGAGGCGACAAACCCCCAATACCGCCTCCCCCCTCAAGGAATAACACCTCCCACCTTGTGAAACCCTCATGGTGGGAGGCTCCAACCCTCAAGGGAGACCCCACTGATATACACAGCGAGCCACAATCACACCACTCAGACCCGGAGGTTGAGATTAGCAAACAAAAAAAAACAATCCGAATAAAAAATTACCTCTGAGAACAGGATCCTGAGCAACTACTAGCCAAAAATTCAGAAAAAAGACAAGATCAGGAAATTGGTTTTTTCGACAGAGATTTTCCAAATAGCAAATTAGTCAAGAGGGGAAAAATTCTCCTCTCTTCTGATATAGGTTCTGACGATCACCCAGGACTGCATATCACTCTTACTTTGTGGCTATCGAAGTTACACCTTCCCTCAAAAAACAAACCGCCTAGAGCATGCCTCACAGGTCACCCCTTTGCCTTCTCTCCCCAACCGCCAGAGCTGATCCCACCCAAAATCAGCCTAGCCCAGAAAAAGACAAACCCTCAATATCGCCTCCCCCATCCAAGGGAAACACCTCCCACCATGTGTAACCCCCACGAGAGGGGCGTTAACCCTAAAGGAGAACCCCTCTAATCACAAAGCAAGACCCAAATACACCGCATACCCAAATACACCGCATAAAGACCCAGGCAAAACTTCAGAATCAGACAATTACAGCGATAAAGAATCGAGACCGGTTACAGACAGAAATTTAATGTTTCAAATGAAGAATGACTTTTAGAAATGAAAGTTAAATCCAAGTAGGGAAGATGACTTTGAAGCTCCACATAGGTAATCACAATAGAAAACGATTTTGATGTCTGACCGGACTTTCGACTCTGATTTCCATACCACAAGGTTCAAGAAATCGCTCAGACCGCTAATCAGGAAGATGCTAAAAACAAAAATTATGTATGAACAACTCGGAATACAACATAGAAAGAATAAATTGGTAGCTCAATTATTAGATCGTCATCATTTGATGTGCATCAAGAATAACGACATAGAAAAACCGAACAGGTAATGCAAAATCGATCAAAACATCATGAAAAAAACAAATTGAAAAAATCGGAATTAAGCAGCCAAAACACGTCAGGATTAATCAGAATGATTGATTCTGCTAAACTTCAAGGTTAAAAAACAAATATCAAAACAAACAAAATCTATCTAAGAATCTCCTCGTTTAAAGATCTCATCAAGGTCAAAATGAAGAGGAAAACCAGTTTACCATTGACATCCCTAAATGCACCCCCCCTCTCTCCAAACCTCACCTCCTCGCATCATCGGCTCTCAAGCAACTCGGCCGCCTGTGATTGACAACCATTCAACCCACCAAATAGACCGAACGATGATGATAGCAGGATCGCAGCTAGGGTTGCCTTCACAGCATACGAAACCACGTCGTGAGACCAAACCGCTGAGCCCGTCAGCCGCCCCTTGCAGGTAACCCAAAGAGATGAGAGGGTGTCCTTGTTGCAGACGTCACCCACCTATAGAAAACTTTTCTCCCGCATTCCTCCTCCCCCCTTCTTCCTTGTAGCACTCTCCTTCCAACTCATGGAACCCTGCCTACCTCCCCTTTCTCCGTCCCCCAGTAATCCTCTCCACCAAGACCTTAACGTGAGATGCGCTGCCCAACGACGTCCAGACACGCTCCTCCATGCACCATGATCCCACTCCCACCACCTCCTCGCGTCAATCTTGCCGTTGAAGCGCCCCAGCTGCTCTCCGTTCCTGCCCGCACCGCGAGGCCCGCCGTCGCGTCCAAACGCCGGGTGGCAGAGCGCTCCCGATATAGTTCAATGCTGCGACAGCTAAAAAAAATCATTCTAATTCAATTTCAAATGAGAAATGCATTTATAAATGGCATGAATACAATTGTTTCTGGTTTTTCTTTTTTCACAACTGGAGTGGCATACGGGCACTTTCCATTCCACACCAGAAAATGAAGAATTGCCAGAATGTCTTTTCTACAAAAATGGCAAACGGAAGGAGGCTCGTACGGTTTCTCTAAAAATAGGCCTTTTTGGGGAACAAGAGGGTCGTTGAGCTAGCTGTCTCGAAAAAAGGAGACAGCTAGCTCAACGGAAAGTGGCGAGGGTAGGGGGAGTAGTATTGGAGAGAAAGGATTTACTTCTGCTTTTTGTTGTAAGAAAAAGCAAAGATAGTCTCTATTGCCTTTTTTTATTAAAAACAGACCGCTAGATGACTTGGACAACGTGCATCTCCGTTGTCGCGTATAGTCACACAGCGTCGAAAACCCAACGTTGACCTAGCTCAACGGAGCTAGTGGGACAAGGTCCCCGGCCTCAGAGTCCCCTTTCTGTTTGCAATATAAAGATTGAAAACATTAAAAAAAAAAAATGTTGAATCTGGACAGGACAGCCTTTTAGACCTTTTTTTTTTCACCTTGTTATTACAGTATTACGGGGAACCCAACGCGTAGTAGCCATATCCGTGTTCCGACTATAATAAAAAAGTTGAGTCCATTGCTCAGAATCAGGAATAGATAAAGTGGGTGGAAGGAGGGAAGTAGAAGATCTTAGACAGAAGGTGGGACCTGCTGCTGCTTGTACCCGATAAACACTGAGGAAAGTCAGGACACAGATCTACTATAGATCAAAAACTTTTTTTTTTTTTTTTTTTTTTAAATATTTATTTTAAGGGAAGGCCCTTGTGCAAGGCCTCTATCCTGGTGGTGGTAAGAGAACCACCGGGATTGAGGCTTTGCCTGGCGGGCCGCTCCATCTATTGGTGGGGAGCAGCACCTGCTGGAAACCGGGTGCATCGTCCCTTAAATACATCTTTTACAAAACAGTACATCTTGAAAGTGACGCCATTGTGCTGGAAACCGGGTCCAGTGTCCCATATCCAATCTACTCTTCCGTACCCATCCTGCAGCAGGGTCGGGTATTGGGGGGAGAAACACTGGGGGGCACCAGTGGAGTCTCCCTCCATTCCCTAGCCCCTGCCATCCACCTACCATCCTCATGGCGCCTATTGTGTCTTTACTAACCATTAAACTCTTCCCTGATAATGTACTGAGAAATTTATGCTGAGAATCGGGCTCAACGTCCCTAGGATAAAAAACAAATAGACAGGCCCCGTCCCGGCATCCCTTAACTTTTTTGACTCACAATGCGTTATTGGGAGCGACGCCATTGCTGGAAACCGGGTCTAGCGTCCCATACGGCGGGAAAACAGCAGAGGAAACAAAAGAAAACAGAAGGAACAGAAGGCAGAAAAAACGAAGGAAACCGAAGGAAGCAGAAATAACAAACAAACAGGGAAAAAACAGAGAGAAGCAAACTGGGCTAGGCCGGTTTTCACCGGACAGGGTGAAACTGATCATGGGGGGGGGGGGACTTCTTCCGGTGCCAATGGGKGGGGGGGAAAGGGATCTGCAAATTCTTGAGCAGGGCGTAACCTCTCGTCGGGCTCGAGGTTTGTCCACTCATGGAAAACCAGCTGATAGTCTCTTGCTATCTCCGTCCTGTGTCCTTCTTGCAGTTCTCCTCCCTGTTGACGATTCCCAGACCATCTTACCTCCGCCACCCATCCTTTTCTTTCCCCTCCCAACCAATCCTGACTGAATCGGGAGATGATCCTGTTGATGTTTGACCAAGAATTCATTTGATCGAGTTTATCTCTGGCCGCCTTCCACTGGGCGACAATTTCATGTTGGAATAACAAGCGTAGCTGTTCTGTGACTTCACCTTCTTCGACCCGTGCCCCTTCTATTTCCAATATGCATCGTTTCCACCAGATGACCCACATGATCGCCCGCCTGCCCAAATGGAACATGTGCTCCTCGAATGTGCCTCACCGAATCGGGGGGTAATGTCCTAGTAATATAGCCCTCCATTCCCATAGCCGTTCTGCACCGGGGACAATGTGTCGCCAGATCCTGTCCCAAACCCTCCAGAGCAAAACCGAAGCCGGACATTGGAGGAAGATGTGTTCAATTGTTTCAGCCCGTTTTCTCCCTGGGTAGCTCAAAAGACAACTGTGGCACCAGGGTAATGCCCGACCTTGCTGTTCCAAGCGGGTATGGTCTACCAGCCAGTCATTTGTTGGCAGGCATCGGTGTGCTATTTGCCACTGAAGGGCCGAAATCTTAGCGGGTCTATTCCTATAGTGAGTGAACCATCGGATAGGCTTGAACAAGCCGCGGTCCACATTGAGATGACGATACCACCTATCCTCAACTGTCTCCCGCAGTCTTCGCTTGGGCCGGAGCATACGGTAGGCTGATTTAGTTTTTAGATTATAAAGTGTTAGTTGTTTTTTTGGCCCTTGCCTAGTCGTGACCTCCTGGGACCAGTGCCACTCGTCAGGGTCGAAGGGAAGTTTCTCAATCGGGGTCATTGGGCGGTAGGCACACCGCACATCATCCTCTGCCGTTATCCAGCACTCTGATGCGATATATGTTCGTTATGTCCTTCCAGATGAAGGGACATTGGTTGCCCTGTAGTGTACCATCCCTTTGGACGGAGAAGATCTCGATTAGTGCCTGTGTTAGGTTGACAATGTGTACTTGCCCAATCTCCTTCTCGTGATCAGGTAGGCCTACCCAGTCTCCTTCTCACAATTGAAGGCCTTTCCGAAGGATGCTATACCACTGGAAAGGAAAACTCTCGATGAGTTCGTTTAGCGCGGATTCCGTGTGATGGCAGTAGCGCAGCCATGCCCGCATCCTCTCTGCACTCTTCCAACATCTTGCCTCTACATCCCACAGATCCCCTACCCTACTAGCGCCATGTTTAACCCAGCCTTTCCAAGGGGTATCAGAGCTGCATCTCACCTGGCCCAAGGCATCCGTAATCAGACGATTCCCAAACAACGTATGTCTGAAAATTTCTTCCCATCGATCTGGAATCGGTCGGTCGGGCGCCGGGAGCTTCCTCCATGTGCGTAATAAGCGTAGCCAGTGCGTGCTCGCAGGGTCCCCATTCTTGTCTTTCCTTGGGAGCCTCCAGTATCTGTCCTGCAGCCATACCAGGGGGTCGGCCTCCGGGGGGGCTTCTGGCGCCAGGGCGGCGATTTGCGCCAGGGCCAGGGGGGGCCAGGGGGAAGACGGAGAAAAGATGATATGCTGAAACCAGCGAAGTGTAAGGGCCTGGGATTGTGTGGCCGGGTCCACAATTCCTAGTCCTCCTCTGGTCTTAGGCTGAATCACTGAGTCCCAAGCTACTCGACTAATTGCATGGGGGGCATTACTGTCCCCTCTCCAAAGGGAAGCTGCTAGCTGCTGTTTTAGTGACCTAAAAACTGGTTCAAAATAGATTCAGAAAAGAGTACTACTCTCACTACTCTCATCACTCACTTAATACATTCACAATTACACTTCACATCATAAACATCATATTCATAATAATCATCATTGGCATCATATACATCACATACATCATACTTCATCATATTACATCATGCTACACAGCCATGAAACATAAGCGCCAGAGTATAATCACTGTCACACACTGCCACAGACTCAGTACACACAATAGACAGAACCCTCTTACAGCATTGACTCACGTACTACAGATCATATAGATCATACAGAAGACAGCGTTACAAACACACAAACACACAACTACATAAAACACAAATACACAATAATGACACAATAATGTTAATAATGATAACATCATAATAATGATAGTACAATGATACCTTAATGAGATATGAGGCTGAGCATGCTAGGATGAGCCTTAGATAGTAACATACATCATGGGTTTTGGGAGGGTGGGAACAAGGGGTGGCGGAAGCCACCCCACATCAGTTTCATAATTACACAATTCACTCACATGGTCACTACACTGCACAAGACATTATGCGTTTTTGGGAGGGAGGGGCAGGGGGTGGTGATGCCACCCCACATCAGCTCCACAGTTAGGACTGTGTTTACCTTTACTGTTTCTGCTACAATCACAAGTCCATTCATACAAACAACCACAATGTTCAGGGACGCTGGACCCGCTTTCCAGCAGGTGCTGCTCCCCACCAATAGATGGAGCTTCCCCAATAGTGCGAGTGGTGCCGGCTCGTAACAGCATCCCTAGCATCTGTTCGGGTTGTTTAAAATAAATAAAAAAAAGTTGAATGGTTGTTTTGGCTGGAAAAAAAAAGAAAAAAAAAAAGAAGCCATATCCCGGTTCAAGCCTCCAACGAGGGAACACGTGGGAGCTGCCCCTACCAGCAGGTGCGATACCTGCTACAGCAGGTGGGCAATACCGGCCAGGGGTCAGCCGGCAGCATGAGGACCGAGCTGCTTCTTCGATGGGCCAGTCGCTTTGCCTCCCCTGCAGCCCCCTTCCCCTACCAACATCAGCAGTCTCTGCTCAAATGCCGCTCCAGGGGACCAATGGCCTATCTGTAGGTGGCGGCTCCCCACAATGATCAGCCGATCTCTCTCGAAAAAAGACGAAGACGAAGAAGAAGAAGAAGAAGAAAAGAATACCCCATCGAGCCGCAAGCAGGGCCTGACACGAAGCCAGGAAAGTAGAAAATAATAAATTGAAAAAAGGGAAAGTGAAAACCTCGCTGGGAAAAAAAAAAAAAAAAAAAAAAAACTCACTGGGTAAAAATTACGTTGGAGGTTTGAGCACAGATGTGGATGCTACAAGGTTCCCCGTAATTATTATACTTTAATGACAAAAAAAAAAAGGCTTGAAAGGCCGACCTGTCCAGATTCTACAGGTAATTGAATTGGTTGGGCTTCAAAGAATTAGCCTTTTTTTAATAAACAAAAACAAAATAAAATTATCTTGGTAGATGTGAAGTAGAAGCAGGAGCGTGGTCCCACTAGCAACGGGATAGGATACAAAAGAGTTTGTAAGGCAGTTGCGTGAGACCCAAATCCTGCCGTGCAGTACTCGTGATCCCACGGTCAGTATTTTACATGTATTTTATTGCCCGAAAAAGTAAGGAGATCCTTGTTCCCTCCTCCTCTCCTTAACACTGGGCATGCCGGTGCAAAGGAAGCTTCCCGCCAAAATCTTTTCAATCCGGTGGGGGTATGGCGAATCCCCAAAGAGGGTGGGATAGGCCACAGGCCCACGGGATACAAGATTTTCAGTATTTTGCTTGCTGATGTGCAACAATCATCTCATTGGCTGGATCCCTCCCTCAATCACTTCCTTGGCCCCTCCTCTTTTGCCCACTGCAGGCAAAGCACACTGCAGAGAAGAGGCCCATCACAAATGCACCTCTACTGCTCAACAGATCTCATAACAACCTCAGCCCTGAGCTCCTCTTTTGCCCACTGCAGGCAAAGCACCCTGACACCGCCGGGAAGAGGCCCATCACCAATGCACCTCTACTGCTCAACAGATCTCGAGTTCAAATCCGGTTCCTTCCAACCTTAACCCTCCTCTTTTGCCCACTGCAGGCAAAGCACACCGCCTCTTCGGGAAGAGGCGAGAGGCGGTGTGCTTTGCCTGCAGTGGGCAAAAGAGGACGGGCTAAGGCAGTGATTGGGGGAGGGATCCATCCACCCAATGAGATAACCGCTAAGGTCAATGCACAAGATTCCTTCATTAAATGAACTATCGACCGTAATGATGATGATCGATTGTCCACGAAAGAGTAGTAATTCAGGATCTTTTTTTTTTTTTCTTTTTTTCTTTTTGAAATAACGGGCCCATTGCCCAAGGCTGATATTACCAATAAGAAGATTGAGGCTGGGGTCCTCACAGTCTACCCGGAGTAACCGAACCGAAATTGCTGAGAACCGGGCTCAGCGTCCCTCATGATGAAGATGATGATAATGGTAATGGTGATGCTAATGATGATACTGACAACATCCACCAGCTGGAAATCCTACCTACCAAAAATAGGATGCTGTGCTGGAAATCGGGTCCAGCGTCCGACACTTCTGACTACGTACTGCACGGAGGGAGAGAGGGAGCCACTGGAGGGGGCACCAGTGGGACCTCCTTCCGTACCCTTGCCTAATTCAGGATCATTCCACATATTCTCTGATCATTGTAGAATCTTAAGAATATGTCAGCATGATCCGTGTGGGCTATTTATCCCACGTCTTGCCGTGGGTATACATAAAGTCTCCTTTAAAAATTTCCCTGTTCTCGCAGTGTACTTGACAGTTTCCTGACGAGTGCCTGCAACACCAATCTTTTCCTTCTTTCGTACCTTCTGCTTTTACCACGTGATATGATCCATGTGGGCTATTTATTCCATTTCTTGCCGTGGGTATACATAAAGTCTCCTTTAAAAAATCCCTGTTCTCGCAGTGTACTTAACAGTTTCCTGATGGGTGCCTGCAACAACAATCGTTTCCTTCTTTCGTACCTTCTGCTTTACCACGTGATATTTGGGTACCTAGGAAGAAGAATCCGGAATCAATATGTGATAACTTACTTTCTTTGCCAATGTTGTCTCTGACAGGGGACTGAATGGCAGATCTCAAGTTCAAATCCGTCGTCTCAAAATGACTCTCAAACAACCTTCGACTCTTCGAGAGAAAAAAAAGAAGAGGAGGAATTCAAAATTAAAATCCTAGCCTGCCTATCTGGCGCCCTTTGTTGGAGGGTGAAGAGATACACTTCATAAAATGTCCGGCTCCGTGGCTGCTTTTCAACGTTCTCAACATCCTGCTCAGTCAATCCCCTGGAACCCAGGGTAATCAATGCTGGCAGGAGCCTGCTATATTGCTTTCTGACTACAATATGTATATGGGACGCTGGACCCGTTTTCCAGCAGGTGGTAGTGGTGTCTGCTCTTATCAGCACCACTATCTCCGATAGGAGTGCTTAAAAAAATAAAATAAAATAAAAAAAAATCCTAGCCTGCGGGCTTAGCTCAGTTAGTAAGGCGGCTGCTCTTATCACCGTGCTGGTTTTCCTCAAAAAAAAAAAAAAAAAAAAAAAAAAAAGAGGGTGGAATCCGCAGTGGCCTCACGTACGTGCCTGGGCAAGCTTGGTGTTATAGCAGCTAGAGATAACCTGTTGGCTCTCCAAGGCAGGATTGGCAGGACCTTGGCCAAATATTGTTGGTTGCTATGCAGCAGCAATGATATTGGATATTAGACACCACTAATGCACTACTAGCACGAAAGGCTAGGAGCCCAAGAGGAGACCGTGCTAGCGCTACCGCCCTGACGCCGGCGGACTGGTAGGGCCCGGTCGCCCCAGCTCGACTAGCGCCTGGGGAGAACAGCTCCCCGGCAGCTGGGCCTGCGCACGTGCCCGATAGGTGCGTGTGTTTTGTTGCCACGTGGCGCCTGTTGTTTGGAGACGTGGACGTCCCGTGACACGTGCGGAGGGGTAGCGTCAGCCGTGGGATTACAAGGGGTTCAGAAGAACCGTGTGAACGGCGTAGTTAATTGGGCGTGAGAAGGATTCGGTGGGGGAGCTACATCATAGAGCCGAGGAATGGCTTATCACACTGGAGGAGGGAAGCAAACACCTGCAGACGATAGCGGGGTTGCTCATGCAGCGGCGGCAGGAAGGCGTGGAGATCGATGAGGGGGCGATCTCGATGCATCAGTGGCTGGAGGATAGGACCAAGGAGATGCTAGACATCATGTGGGAGCTGGAGGAGGGGCTGGATCCCCAGCTCGAGGTCTACATCGACTGGAGGCCGGCGGATGAGCGGATGGGTGCTTGCAGAACCTTCGTTACATTGGGCGCAACCTACGCAATCAGCTGGAGAATCGGCAGAGAGTTGGCGAGATGGGTGTGATGGGCGGCAAGGGCGACAAGGACGACTAGTTGGAGGGAGGTTTGGAGGCCGGTGACGATGATTGCGATGAAAACATCAACAATAGCAAGAACATTAACAACAACAATAACATCAACAACAGCGGCATCATGGATAGTGACAAAATTGAGCACGACAGTAAGAATGAGCGCGACAACAACAACAACAACAATGATAACAACGGCAACAACAACAACAACAACAACAACAACAACAACAACAACAACAACAACGACGACGTCGACGGCGGCAGCAACGACTGCGGAAGCAGTGGGGCAGACAGCGGTGTTCGTGCACCTGTGATCATCATCGACATGATGGGGGAGATGCCACATGCGGACGTGGTGGAGATTGGGGTTGACACGGAAAAGTGGTTTGCTATCTCCCCTCCCCTCAATGATAGTGACGGTGATAACAACAACAACAACAACAACGACGACGACGACGACGACGACGAAGGTGGCGGCGATGACCATGGAAGCAGCGGGGTAGAAAGTGGTATCCGGGCATCTGAGATTATCATCAGCGTGATGGGAGTGGACGTGGTGGGATTTGGGGTTGACATGGAGAAGGGGCTTACTGTCTTGTCCCCCTTCTACCTCGATACGGAATTGCTTCCCGTTGTTTGGCAGAGGATAGGAATAGGATAGTCGGTGGTGATTCAATCACCACGGACTATCCTATTCCTATCCTCTGCCAAACAACGGACAAGATTTGGTTTGCCCGGCCCGCAATATCAATCATCAATCGGGTGCTGATCGCCCCGTGGGTTGGATGAGGGCTGTTTAGGGAAGTGTTAGCGGGAGGTCAATCCTTCCCTTGCTCAGGGAAGTAATCAATGCCCCCTGACAGTTTCACACGATAATGCATAATGAATACTGGACTTGACGTCCAGATCATACATATCTCACCATTGATAGAGCCTCGTGTTTCGGCTTGATTGATAAAGATCACACACATCATATTGTGCTTAGGGTTTCGTGATTAGATTTTGATTGATATAGAATAAAGACAGACAGATTGGAGGTAGTCTTATATGGATTGCTGTACATATATAGACAATTTCTGACTGTTGGACATAGATACACACCATTGTATAGGGACGCTAGACCCGATTTCCAGCTGACACAAATCACATCATTGAAACACACATCTAGGTTAGGGTTCCATCTGACAGAAAAGATTGGGAGCGATGCCTTAGTTTGTTTAGGAGATACTGTAGATCAGATGGATAGGGTCTCCCACCATCTGACATATATTGCTCAACGTGCATACATAGGTAGTTGGACATATCAACACATCTCTGCATAGGGATGCTGGACCCGTTTTCTAGCACATACACTCACACCATTGTACAGGGACGCTGGACCTGATTTCCAGCAGATACATGTTCATCATTGTATAGGGACGCTGGACCCGATTTCCAGCAGGTGTAGCTCCCCACCAATAGATGGAGCCTTCGACGCCGGGGCCTACTTCCCGGGGATGCTCTTATCACTTCGATAAGTAGGTTTCCCGTAAACAAAGTTTCAAAGAAGAAAAAAAAAAAAAAATGCACCACTAGCACTGATGGGAGTGTCTTGTGTTAAAAAAAAGAAAAAGAAAAAAAAAAGTGGGGTTGACGGGGGGTTAGGGGAAGGTGCAAATGACTGGCCAAAGATGCTTGGCACTAGCATCGCCGGTTTCCCCGCCGGCAATGCCTGATCACCCCGCATCATCTTGCTGAGGGGCTGATACATACAAGCCTTGCTCTCACACCACTGCTCTGGTGCCAATCTACCCCATGGGCCCGTGGGCTTGGGACAGTTCCCAGTCCAGGTTTGGTTGGTGTTCCCCTCTACTATACATAGAGGAGTAGCGAGGGGATGAGATAGATGAGGAAAATATATACAAAAGCTAGGCTACCAGCCGGGCCGCCCGGGTCCCGGGTGGCCAGCCCGTGCAAGGACCAGGGAAGGTCCCAGCAAAAAAAAAAAAAAAAAAAAAACCGAAAAATCCGAAAAAAAACTATGTTGTGCAGAAAAGTGAACTGAACAACTTTTGCCTCAGGGTCACATCGAAATTCTTCACCAAATTTCGAATAAAAAATAATTTTTAAAACTATTTATTTTCATTTTTATTTTTTTATTTTTTTGGCCCGGCCGGGCAAGTGACCCCGGGCCACTCTGGTAGCCTAGTACAAAAGAAGATTGGGAGAAGAATATAATTATATAGATTAGATTAGTTTTTAAAGAAAATTTCAAATCCTGCCAACCACTATCAAGTCAGGGGCTAAGGCCGCCCGTATACAAAAAAACTGTAGAGTTGTTACAACAGACATGAGACAAGAATATCGACATTCAGCATCGGGATCGGGATCACAACCTCAGCAGTAATCTCTATGGCCTACTTATGTAATGTACTGTGCAGGTGAGATGTACACACTGAGGACGTCCCCACACCACTCTCGAACTGTGCAAAATGAGAATGAACTTCCCGCTAGATCATGGCCAGATGCGCCCGCCAAATTGTTGTCTTTTTCACATTTCGAGAGTGGTGTGGCTAGGCCCTGACTCGACGAACAGCACACAACCGCGTGCTGCAATCTTGCAAAAGACTTCCAATAGGAGGGGGAGGAAATAATCCACAGCAACATCATGAATTCTGATTCTCCTCTCAAGCGTAAACAAATTACTTCTGGTGGGCTGGTGGGTTGGTTCTGAGGGGGAGAGCTCTACTCTGTAAGGGCTTCACAAGGAGGGAGGTGATTGCCCTGAAGGGAGACCGGGCAGATTTTGGGGGATGCTTTATTCTGGGGCTGGGGGAGATGTACGGGTCGGCATCATATCCCAGCGGTGGCAGATAAGGGCAAGGGGTTGGCAGAGGCATACTTTGGTTGGGAACTGGATGCCTTTGTGGGAGTAAGGGGGGGAAACAGGTCTGTCCCAAATTGGGGCCGACAAGGAGTGCTCGTGATCAGGGGCGGTCCTTGTCGGTGGAGGTAGCGGTGGGGCAGGGGGATGAGGGGAAAGGGGGGAATTTCTATATCCTTTGCTTGTATTTGGTTGAGATTTTTTCTGATTCCTTACGGAATTTTCAAAACAAGCAACCTTGTTATTCCTGGTAGTTTGAAGAATCTCTCAGGACTCAGAGGGACTGCTGGTGGTTTGTGCGAAGCTGCACTGAAATTAAACAGTTATATTCAGGATCCGTGGCTGTTCCATGCCAGAATGACGCTGGCCGAAGCCGGGTGATGCCCTGTAACTTGCCGAAGGTGAGGGCATGAGGCGTTGTAGAGAGATCTAGGGATGCTATGCGTAGGCATCCTAAGGGACAGTCGGGGGTTGCTGACACAGGACGACACTGGTCGGAGCTGGAGTGAGTCGTGTTGCTCTAGAACCTAGCGGATAGGGGGCGTGAGGCCTGGATGAGTTTGTCAGAGAATTAAGTCAGTTTTGGTGAACTTCGTTATGATCTATTGTGAATCCCTTAGATACTTGAGTGTTCGGATAATTGCGGTGGATTTCAGGAGGTGTTTAGCGATCATAAAAAATGATTCGTAGTTTTTTCATCATCTATCGCGATTTTCAGTAGCTTGTTCATGATCTTTGAGGATACTCTCAAGCCGAAACCGGGTAATGGCCCTGATACCTCAATTTGCTCATAAATTGTTTTTATATGTCTTCATATGGGACGCTGGGCCCGATTCCCAGCACGTGCTGCTCCCCACGAATAGATTGGAGCATGTCTTCCCCCCCCCAAAAAAAAAACAGACGGAGCATGACAGAACATTGTCAGACACTTTTCTCGACATAGCGAGGCTGTCGCTACCGCCGCCTTGCTCTCAACAGAATAAGTGTCCACCCGTGGAGCAATGCCGACTGGGAGTCCGTTACTAGTTTCAGCTTCTGCTAGAGGCGGCCTCATCAGGGGAACTCCCCCACTAGTTGATGTGATGATTGCCAACCAAAATAAAAATCTATGTCACAACCTAGAAGTTTTCTACTTTTACTCTTTTTTTTTTTTCCTTCTGTTTTTTCCCTTTCTTTCTCGGTGGCCGCAGAGGTGTCCAACTGTACTGCACCCGACAGGTCTAGGCCACGTTCACGTTGGTATATATGCGATTGGGCCGGGTGTGGTTGGGTGCCAAGGGATAAATGGGGTATGATTGGATATGGGTAGGTATGGACGGGTGGGGAATGAGCTTTCATGACCTTGGAAAGACCCATAGTCATGGGTTTCTGCCTACTAAAGGTTATTATCATTGTGTTACTGCATTGTTATACTTATTTTTTTTTTTTTCCTGACTGCATTGTTATAATACAATGCGGTGTATTACCAAAAAATAAATAAATAATAATAGTAATAATAAATATACAATATATGACTCATTCATAAACATTTTAGCAATTGATTGCGTCCGTCGTGCCGCCTATGTGCTTGGGACAGTAGCTCATAGAGTAGTCGCCGCACCAAATCTTCCTTGCGAAACAAAAAATTAAAAAAAATAATAGACAGTATTGTAACACAGTAAAAAAAAAAAAAAAAAAAAAAAAAA
>BFEA01000416.1:285873-300710 GCA_003427395.1 Chara braunii | reverse complement strand
TTGCCGGTGAGGTTACAAGAGTGGTTCGGGACCACTTACTCGGCCGAGTAAAAAACAAATAAAGAAACATTTTTTTATTTTAAAATTGGTAAAGATTTTGGAGGTGATCCTGAGACAAATGTTGTTCAGTTTATTTTTCTGCATAAAATAATAATAATATAGTTTTTTTTTTTTTTTTTTTTTTTTCCTCCGGCTGTCGAGCGCATCGGTCCCGCAGGGGGACCCTCCCGGCCGCGTCACGCAGGATTTGGTCATTCGCGGTACAAATGGAGTTTCCACAACCGCTCCGGCCGAGTGCGCCAGCCATACCTCTCATGAGTCCCTACAACATGATAGGGCCTACACGAGATACAACTTACCTCCACCTGCGGGAGCTGTCACCTCCCTCGGTGAGCGTATCCCCACCGAGCTACCGGTCCACAGTACGAAAATTAATCAGTTGCAATCGCAGAGGTGGGTCAGCCGAGGGCGTTTCTCGTATGATGTAGCATAGGGGGTACGAGCGGTCCTACGCCTCTATTGGACCCGCACGCGAACCGATACATTGGGGGGCTGAAGTCCTAAGCGTGATTCGTCGTCAGTCGATTAGGACGCAACCCACTCACCACGCGTTACACCACGCTAAAAACATAAAAATCAAATACACACAAACACAACACTCCTAGTCCCTTTAGTATTCGACCCATAACCTTCTGATACGGAAATTAGTTAAGCGCCGCGCGCTAGACTTAAGATAAAACCGCGTGGACGCAGAACCTTCTCATATCGACTAGCAATGCATGAATACGCAAGCAGTCCCAACGATGGCGTACTATGTAGTACCCATAATCATGTGGCCCTTAGTGGTCTCGAGGCTCACGTTCGAGACTCAAGTATCGGCTGACACGCATTTTGAGGGTTAATCTCTCGACGCTAGACAATCTCCTAAGACGGTTGATCACCACACCCTTTTCTGCACTCTGCGGAGAGTGTGTGGTACACAGGTTCTAGTCTGTGATGACAGTTAGTTCTCGTGGTCTTGGAGACAAGCTTCATCATCCAGGGTCTGAAGAGAAATCAACGGATTTGACTTTGACGGTTGCCACAGACATCAACGTCCAACTACAAAAATTAACAAGTAAAATCAATCAGAAAATAATCAAGCATCCTAATACTTATATATCAAATCAGAGCTCGAGGTAAAAATAAAGAAAGGGGAACATAAACCCATAAGGTATACAAATCGTGCGACACATGGTTGTCATTCTCACTGTCTCCAAAGTGAGGCTCGTATACCAAACTCCAAAATAATAACCTGCATAAAACACAGACACATACGAAAGTCACATTGTCATACACCAATATGATCAACTTTACTGTCCCATGTAACTCATACCACGCCTCACACACTCAAGGCCCAACCATTTTTTATTTTCCATAAAATCTCATACGTTCTTTATAATGACCTTTAAAAGAAGTCATGTTAAAATTATCAAAAAAACATATAAAATATCAGGGCTAAGGCATCAAGTTGAGGTACATGTATGAGTAAAGTTATGTCGTTACCCAACAAATCGGTGATCAACCAACCGACCTGTTATCAGTGATAACAAAAGATGATCCTCGTGGGATCAAGCTGAATCTAGTCTCAATCTTGAATCAGAACGATCAAGATGACATGTAACACTTGAGAGGTCAATGTGCAAGGCTAGCTATTAGTGTATGGGGAATAAATCTCTATAACATATTCTCTCTCAAAATCCGCCTGCTAAATAAGTCCAAGTCTACCTCTAAGTCAATGCTCAAAGAAAGGTAGACATTTGGCAGAATCTCCCCTATTCAGGGTGGATTGTAAGAATCGCCACCTGTCAAAATATATTACGTCTCCTTTAAACTAAGAAAATTTTGGCACCGCTTCCCGTATGAAAAATGTCATTTCATAATTTACACTAGCTGTAATATGAAAATTGAAATAATCTCTAACTCTAGAAAGTCAAATTTGATCTAACTTCCTTAATTAGTAAAAAATTGGATAGCATCTCCTTTAGAGAAGTAGACTTCCCAGATTTATACCGACTCAGATATGAACTCAATCATACGACTTGAGTTTGTATCAAGACAAAATTTAACTAACTCTTTAGATTTATAGAAATTTTGGCAGCGTTTCTCATAGAGAAAGTAACTTTTCAAAATTTATACAAAGTTAAGTTCATAATATAAAATAATTTTGACTTTCCAAAGTCAAATTTTGTCTAACTCCCTGATTTAGTAAAAATTTTGGCAGCCCCTCCCCTAGAAAATAAGACTTTTCAGATTTTTACTAAGCCAGATATACAACTTAGACTAAAAGTTGGATATTTGAAAGTCAGATTTGACTAACTCTTAAGCCAGATATACAACTTAGACTAAAAGTTGGATATTTGAAAGTCAGATTTGACTAACTCTTAGGTTTTGTAGAAATTTCGGCAACGCTTCCCGTAGGAGAAATACCTTTTCAAGATTTATACAAAACCGAGTATAATAAATGATCCAAAAAAATGCAAGAATTGATCTTAGCAAAAAAAAATTGCTAAAAAAATGCAGGAATTGAACTAACTCATATAGCACTAGCACGTGGTGAGCAACTAAAGCAACTACCTGTCAAACTGAAACACATACTAAGTAGAGATCTCACTCAGCCACACGCAAGGTTAAACCACAATGGTAAGTACTCTCACCAATCCCAAGGTTCAACCTTGTCAAACAATAGTCCATAGTTTTTCAATGATTTATCCTTTATACCCAACTTACATAAGGAGTGAAGCTAGACCATCCAAACTTATGAAAACCTGTCTACCTCAACCATTGAATATACACAAACACAGGGCAACACAACTTTCCTCTTCCTTGGCCATGTGATTAGGATACCCAGCCTAATCGCCCCAAACTGTTTAAATTATCAAAGTTATATATAAATGTCTTCCCCCTAGTTCATTAAGGCAGCACATAACTGAATTGTTCAAAAGAAACAAGGTTCAACCTGCCCCTTCTTACAACCAGTTTATTCTTAATTTATACTCTCTTCAGTTTGTGATAAGCTATAGTCAGACCATCCAAACTTATGAAAACATGTATGACTAGCTTGTTCATAAGTAAAATACTATATAAAGGTATAAATAAGTTTTATCATTCTGGTTCAATCATGTGCGTGGCTCCCGACTAGACCATCTAAACTTATGGAAACATGTCCAGTCCTTCGCCTGATCCTCTCCCAGCAAAAAAAAAAACCTTCAAAAACCCCAAAATAAAATAAGGCAACCAAGCTATCCAAACTTATGGAAACCTGCTTGGTCCCTGAAAAACAAACACATGCAGCCCCAACCCTCACAAGTCAGAGCAACCAGACCATTCAAACTTATGGAAACATGTCTGGTCCTCCAAGCAATCAAAATAAAGCATAGCACTGGGCCGTCCAACTTAGTACAATGCCCAGCCTCTGGTTGACCCAGTCAAACGCAAATAATACTACATTCCTCGTGCTTTCCTCCAAATGCAAATCTTTTTCACAATCTGACTTCAGGCAAACAACAAAAGAGAAACTGAGATTGCGCATGCCCTCCTTTACTTAAGTCCGATTCAAATCTCGAAAGTCAAACGTAAAGTCAATATGGGATACAGACAGTATACTCAGTCAAACTGTAACAAGAAGTACAGATAAGGGTGTTAATTGGGTTTATAGAGGGAGATGAAGGTTTACCTCTCAGTTCCGTGCCTCCTTAACTCCTCCTGAGTTCCGGCAGAGCTCCCACAATCGGTGCGGGCAGACTCCCCACAAAGTCTTGATGCGGTCCTACGGGTTGTAATCCTGCCTGCCACCTTCCTCTCGTAACTACAGATTAGACTTAGATTAAGAAAGGTAGAAGGGGAATCTTTAAGTCACTTAGATACGAGAGGGGTGCACTTAGACTCGCGTGAGAGGGCGTTGAGGGCCTCGCAATGATGGTCAGAAAGTGCGCTACAACTTGGTCAATTGAAGTCAACTCTTCGGCCGTTGACTCCCTAACGACCTCTCAATTCGCAACAGTATCCCCTTTTAAAGTCGTGGCGCCACCCCTTTCTTCTGTTCGAAATGCCGACAACTACGGAAAAACTCAACTAAAAGTCGTCCGCAAAACAACCGCATGATATATGGTGTCAATTACAACAAACTATAGCGTTGCCAGTAAATCACTTCAGTGTGCCGACATTCATTTAGCAGGATGCACAACAAAGCGCATCGTACACCTTGAATGTACACCATAACAAGATTCAGTCGCACCTCAACGAAGCACCGCGGCAGCAGACAGCAGTGGAGCACAGCTGCAGGTCTTAGCGGCCATGCACAACGCAATACTTAACAAAACGCAACTAGCTCAATGCCGCAACAGCAACACGTAGCAACTTCGTATGGTGATGAAGTGCAGCGCCGAACACGGCAAGTGAGTTGTAAACACAATAAGGCACTGTGGGAACTTTAGCAAGGGCCGCTTTATCCACTAAAAGGCCATAACAGATGTAGCGTTCGGCTGTAACAACCACTCTAAGTGTCATGCCGCGATACATAGTTGCGAAACCCAACAACACGACGACAACAGTAAGGCAGCAATATAAGTTGCCTCACCTCTTCTTGGGCAGTATGTGCTCAGACTGCAGCTTCTACATAGTCTAGCAATCTACAGGCTGACAATGCATCCCGTTGGCATCAGCAGCAACCACCGAAGTGCATGAAGACGTCGACCTTGTAGACCATCGCCAGGAGCAAGTACGCCCTCACATCACCATCCTCATTCTCCTTTCTCAGTCTGTTCACATTCCGGTAGCCCAATTCGCTGTCGCCACTGGATTTGAGCTCAAGTCTGCAGTCCAACTGCTTCACGTGTGCATCAACTAAGTAGCCTGGCAATATGCCCAATAAGAAGGAATCTTCCGCACAAACATAGGAAGAGACACCTACGAGAAGGATACCAGGTACGTACGCCTCTCCTTCACCTTTCCCTCTTCCGACTTCTCCTCTCTAAATGCCCCTAGCCCGAAGATCAGACCAGGTCTACTCCGCTTTGGCTTCCTGCAACGTAACCCGACAGGAACGAATGCAGCCGGCCAGAGGTGACTATGTCCCTCAATGCAGATTCGACCAGGCAAATCTTCACCTTGGCCAAGTACGTGCCCCACACCCACTTCTTCTCCTCTCTCTCTCTCTTTCTCTCTCTCTCTCTCTCTCTCTCTCTCTCTCTCTCTCTCTCTCTCTCTCTCTCTCTCTCTCTCATTGACGAGATGAACAAAGTCACAATGAATGTTCTACTAAAATCTGAACAGACCCTCTGTTGAGTTTGCTCGATGTCGCCCCTAAGTGAGGATGATCCTTACTTTGAATCAGAACTAGATTCATGCAAACAGGTAAGGATTCCGCCTCTTTTTCTCAACTTCCTCCGTTACCTTTCTCTTTCTCTGATCACACGAGCTTTCCGACCAAACATTTGGTCGCACTATCGGCCGAATCCAAATCGTAGTGACGCATGGGTAAACGGGGAGCACTGCGCTAATACGGGGAGCATGGCGACTGCCCGGGCCGTACGAGCGAACGATGAACTGCAGACAACGGAGGGCACCGTCGAGAAAGATAGCGTGATGATGACGGGCAACACCGCTTCAAAGCTCACCCAAAACAAAGGAAAAAGAAAAGAAACGTGTAAAAACAACAAAGAAAAATCGAAAACGAATCTTCCGCAAAAAAAACGGAAAGATTCATCCCTACACCACGTTTTCCTGTGCGCAGCCGTAGATGCCCATACTTCAACGATCACGCCCCTCAAGCCCAATCTGTCAGCACCATCGGTTCCGCGATGGCAAAAAGCCTATGATCGCCCCCCCCCCCCCTCCTACTCTTGTCTGATCATGCTGACAGTGGAGCCATGCATTCCTTCCGCCATCGCCGCAATCATAGCCTTTGGGCGCAGCCCCTTTCACTTGTACCGAACAGGTCGCTGCCCAGATCACAAATCTGACACGGCCAATCACTCCGTAATGTCGAAGAACCCCTACGTAGCAACTTACTTTGCCCGATTTGACGGAGAAATGAGGGAGATAGACGTTTTTAACTCCCACTTTCCCTTCTTCCCTTGACATCTCCGCGCAGTACAAATCTTATCTAACTCTCATTCTACTAATTTACTGCTGAGACTAACACTACCACTGAACTCGTCCGGTCCAAAACCCCCATCTACCATCTTCGCCCGCCTAAAACTGATGCGGAACGGGTGAGCTACAAGCTCAACCCTCCGCCATGCCCGCTTTCTTCCCAATCGCTGCTTTCTCCCCCGTCTGTATGCACCCTCCGCAGAATCCCGTCCTGATTCATTCTTTTCTTTGCTTCCTTTTTTCTGTCTTCGTACTCTATCACTTTTCTCCGTTCTTCTGCGCTAGACCGTGCGCTAACCCAGACCTTCCACGAAGTTTCTTGATACTAACAACAAGACGGTGATCATTGGAGTCAACATCCACTGAAGGAGTGAGTAACAACTCCCCTGCCGAGGCGATCAGCCTCGAAAATGGGTGGCAGTGCAGCGCACGGCCCATACTCAGCCTGACTGCTGCGACGAGTGGGAAGATGCTGGCCCGCTGCTAAGCCTAGAGCGTAAGCCTGGGTGAGGCGGGTCCCGATGCAGACCTTGGTCGTAGTAGCAAATATTCAAATGAGAACTTTGAAGGTGGTTCCCTCTGACTTGCTGCTGGGACAACCTGCCGCAAAGCCAAAACTGCGGCAGCCTCCCACCAGTGCCCCTTGGCCCTGCCCAACTCAGGCATACTTTACCATCTTACGTGTCCCAACGGGCACACTCACACTCAAACCTCTCACAACAGATCGTGGTCGGCGGACGGTGTGCCCACAACAACCCTCGCCTCCCTTGGGCTGCAGTCCCACGGCCCGCTCGGAATGTTCTCCAGTTCCCTTCCACTTTAGGCTATTGACGCTTTCCAAATGGGAAGCGAGGGAAGCCACGACCGCGGACCCCACCACTCTCACGCACATTGACCTCTTCGGTCCGTGCTTCAACGTGGGTGGGATAGAGGAATTTTGTCAGCATCCAGAACACGCAGGAACCCGAGCGGGCCCGCCGAAAGAGGCACGTGCTCAAGATCCTCGACTGCCGTGACGACCACTTGTGTCTGGCAACGCAATAGTTGAGCCAGGCCCGTCGGTCCCGACGCCAGTCTCGGACCCAGTCACTGGGTCAGAAACATCCGTTTAAAAATAAAAGTAGGAATAATATAATAAAAATAATAAAAAATAAATATAAACTCAGGGAACACAAAAAGATTAAGGGGACGCGTGGCCTATGATGCCGCGCACACCCTAGCTGCACAGGGTTGCMCCCCGCCGTTGACGCACCGCGCACGCCGCTCATCCGGACAGGACTCAACTCCCACCTGCGAGCGCGCCGTCAACTCTGGTCGAGGCCGCACCGGCGTGACTTGCAAAAAGCACACCAAACACTCTTGTAAGGGTATTTGGTATGACACCGCTGAGACCTTGCCTGGTCCTCGCACTGCCGGGCTGCCCGGGAAAAGAAGGTGACCTGGGTGGCCCGCCTGGTAGCCTTGGTTGTGGCCTGATCCCCTCCCCCCTCTCCCCCCCCCCCCCCCCCCCCCCACCTTTGAAGTGAAGGCCATCCCATCCCAGGTTTAGGGTTTGCTAAAACAATAATGGACCCAGGTAAGGCTGTGTTGGGTCTCAGTTTTGGGAAACCTTGAACTGCCGGAGGGGCTGTGTATGGGGTACAACAACCACATATCTATGCCCAGGTTGGGTTGGGTTGGGTTGGGTGTGGGTCAAAACAAAAGTCGCATTTGCAAGCTACTACCACTGCTACTGCTACCACCACCACCACCACCACCACCACCACCACCACCACCACAACAACAACAACAACAACAACAACAACAACAACAACAACAACAACAGAGATGATTGCCAGATTGTCAGAGACACTATGATGCCTTATCTGTGAGGAGAAAGAGACAGAGGACCGTCGTCACCCGAATACAACGCCCGATCATTATAGCTGCATTTGAAGGAGCTTTCAGTCCAGATGCAGCGATAATGACCGGGCGTTGTATTCGGGCGAAGACGGTAGTTCTGCAACAATGTGACTCGTGTTGGTGAACCAATCAGGAACGAGTATCTTCTTCTTTTTTTTTTTTTTTGCTTTAAGCCTCCAGTATGTCCTGAAAAAACAGGGCAACCTCCATATACAATGTTGTATCTTTTGTTTTACGATCTGTTGATATGTTAAAATAACTGGCAGTACGACGGTGTGCCAAACACGCTCGTCACATGGCAGGTGTGTCTCAAAGACACTTGTCACATAGTAGGTGTATGCCTGCTGCCACACAGAATCTCCATCTATCCTATCCTATCCTATCCTTATCCTAAACCTAAACCTAAACCTAACCCTTATCCTAATTCTAATCCTTCTCCCAATGCTCATCCTATACTATCCCTTCCCCTAATCCTTCTCCTATCCTATCTTATCCTATATCCTATCCCTTCTCCTAATCCTTCTCCCAATCCTTATCCTATCCTATCTTATCCTATCCTATTTTATCCTATCCTATCCTACCCTATCCCGTGGCTAGAACAACTGTAACCCCATGGCGTGTCAAAGACACTCGTCACATGCTTAGGTGTATGTCCGCTGTCACACGAAATGTCCATCTATCCTATCCTTTCCTATCTTTATCCTACTCCTTATTCTTATCCTACTCCTGATCCTAATCCTTATCCTTATCCTTACCCTTATCCCTACCCTACCCTACCCTGCGCTACGCTCCCCTCCCCTCCCCTCCCCTCCCCTACCCTCCCCTGCCCTCCCCTGCCCTTCCCAGCCCTGCCCTGCCCTACCTTACCCAGGCCTATCCCCGCCTACCCTGCCCTCCCCTGCCCTCCCCTGCCCTGCCCTGCCCTACACTGCCCTGCCTCGCCCTATTCTATCCTATCCAATGCCATGGCTAGTGGAACTGTAACCCCTCTCTCCTATGGGGTCGAGTGGAATCAGGTTCTTCAGCCTGCAGCCAAAATCATGATGTGATTAAATTCCCATGAAGTGGGGACCACAAGGTTTTATGGGCATAGCTGTCGAGAAGTACCGCCACCTAGAGATAGATAGACCACCGGATCCACTGATTGGTATTGAGCAGAGTCTGCCAATGTTCATAGGGGAGGGAGGGGTCCGGAGGGGAGGCGTAGGGATTGGTCCTGTTGGCATGGTCCCCGGTGCTCCTGGTTATGCCCTGGCCGATATCACCCACCTGCAGGTCGGGTGCAGCGCCCGCATGTTCTCTCGTGAACACGGTTGTCGCTGCTACGGACTTCCCGTAATACTATGATCAGGAGTAATAGTAGGTTGGTAAGGTGAAATCGAGAGAAGAAAAAAAAAAAAAAAAAAAAAAAGGGTTACAACTTACAATATAAAATAGAATAAAATTCAAACAATGATAAAACAACATAAACTAAACAATTCTATTAAAATTTTCAGTAAAACAGGACTTGGCCTCTTGGTAACTTTAGCCCATTTTTTCGAAGATTGTGTCTCTCACTGTTTGCTGTCTGCCTTTCTCCCCACATTGAACACCGATGAGCCACAGACAGAAAAGGGAACAAAATTCAGAGAATGCATTTTGCTAAAGAGGCTGGGAAAAAAGAAAAAAGAAAAAAAAAGAGGCCAGGTCCAGAAAAGAAATGGGAAGTGCATTCTACCACACCTGCAGCAGTTCCACAGCAGCCATCAACAGTGGCCCCAAACTCGCACCATCACCATCACCATCACAAGTGCAATCGCAATCACAATCACAATCACAATCGCAAGAACAATCACAGTCACAAATTGCAATCACAATCGCAAGAACAATCACAATCACAAATTGCAATCACAATCGCAACCACAATCATGATCGCCATCACAATCACGATGACAATGCAATGGCCACAATGACAATTATAACAGAGAAGATGGGAGGGAGAAGAACAACAGGAAGAGGAGGAGGAGGTGGAGAAGCTAAGTAACACTATAATTACCATAACAGATTCTTTTGGAGATACCAAATCTTGGTCCTCTTCTGGTTCAGTGGGATTTAAAGGATCTCGTTGTTCAACCAATTATGCTGCTCAAGCTACTGCTGAGGGGAAGAAGGCAATGTTTGTGATCATAACAATAGCAGACGAGGAGGAGGAGGAGGAGGAGGAGGAGGAGGAGGAATGGAAGCAGAGGGAGTAGCAGGAGGGGGAGCAAGAGGGGAGGGAGGAGCAGGAGGAGGGAGAAGAGGAGGGGAAGGAGCAGGAGGGCCAAGAGGAGGAGGGGAGATGGAGAGCGAAAGCAGGAGGAGGGTAGGGGGAAAGGAGGACGAACACAAGAAACAAGTAAATGGGAAGAAGAGGGTCCAGAGGAGGAGGAAGCAGCAGGAGGAGGAAGGAATGAAGCAAGAGGAGAACCGGCAGGAGGAGGAGGGGGAGATGCACAGTAGTAGGGGCAGGAGACGATAGTCCCAGTGAACCCAGCCATAGCGGAGCCGGAGGAGGAACAGGAGGGGGAGTAGGAGGAGAAGCAGGATGGGACAAGGACTGTAAACGAGAGGAGCTTCCTTCTTCACCAATATAAAACGTACGGTCATTATTACTGTATGTGTTTGGAGTATCTTTCAGTCTACATACAGCAATCATGACCGTCCGTTGTATTCCCGTGAAGAAGGTAGTGAAAGAAGAGCTGGGGGGGAGGGCCAAGCGAAAACATGCGTTAACGAAGCGGCGATAGCGGCGCCCGGTCGTCGTCGGCGGCTGAGTAGGACGCAACGGCGGGGCATGTAGACGCTGATCCTTTCCACGAGGCACCTACCCTGCCAGGCACCATAGCTGTTTGAGAGCTATGGCGACAGTGCCCTGGCGTAGCCTAGCCCTTGAGTGGGTAGGGAGTGCCTCGCACTCTTACTCCAAGGCATCCTGGCAGCTCCGCGTTTGACCTCCATACCAACCTTCATACCTGACAGGATCTCGACACCAGAGGAGTCGTCCTCCCCTCAAGCCTTTTGCTGCAAAAGGGGGGCTCCTTTTTCACCATCCAAAGGCCGTGCGCTGGACTTCCACGATTTCGCCATCTCGACTGCCTCGATCAATAGGAAAAGCTTGGAAGACGGAGCGACACATCTAGACGCAGTGGGAGAGTGTGCGGCCGCGGTGGCAGCGCTTCGGCATGTCCAAGGGCTTCAGTTCTACACATCTCGTTTGCATGTAGGCATAGTTTAGGTAAGTTTCGGTAATTCAGCAGGTCATTCGTTCGCACATCGAGTCGAGTGATTGCCTCAATGTCGAGGTACTCGATTGAAACTGCCTGTCTGTTTCTTTCACATCCTATGTGCCTTTACTCCATGTTCCGTTTGCGATCCTTTCCTTTTCTCACCTAATTCGATTCCTTCTGTGGGCTTAATTTCGATCTTGACTTTTTTGCTTGTATTTTACGGTAGGATTTTCCCTGGTATAAGTCATTGTTGTCTTAAAAAAAATTAGCTCTCACTGAACCTGGTTGTATCTGTAGCCATATTGAGTTAAAAAGTCCAGAACATACTCTCCGTTTTTTAGCTGTTTTCTACGTTAGTCTGTCGTATTTTAGGGTATTGCATTTCTTTGATTGCTCAGTTGTCTCTTGATTGCCTTGAGAAATAAATTTCTTACTCTCTGTTCTGGCACGGAGGCTGCCCTTAGTGTTTCGTTTTTAGAAACACATATTGTTGAAGTATCTTAGGATTGAGAGAGAGGGATAATTGTTATCTGTGATGTATGGGAACAAATTTGTGATTTTCTCTCCTTGTTCGGTTTAGCCTTTAGGTATTTTGCCTTTTGATAAGTTGTTTTCTTTGTAGTCATTATAAGAATAGTCAGCACGAAGGAGCAGTGGGAACACCAATGGTTGGATGATACGAGAGACCCGGTGAAGAGCAAACTAGAGTTGTTTCCATTGGGTGCATGGTGGGAAACCCATCTTGGCAACAAAGGCTCTTTACAGTGTTCTGGACAGTGATGATGAGAGGGTATCCCTACAGCTTATTCTTCTATCGACAGCGGCACTACGGGGGCAGTGTGAGTGCCATCGTCAGAGGTGGGAGCGTTAGTCGATTGTCGTCATTATAAGAGTAGTTAGCATGAGGGAGCAGTGGGAGCACCAATGGTTGGACGAAATGAGAGACCCGGTGAAGAGCAAGCTAGAGTTGTATCCAATGGGTGCGTGGTGGGAAACCCGTCTAGGCAACAAAGGCTCTTTACAGTGTGATTGGACAGTGAAGATGGGAGGGTAACCCTACAGCTTTTTCTTCTTGCCCAGCTCCTGGTCTTTGAGCTTATAGGTAGTTTTAGTTCCTAACGACTTAGCTGTCTACTTGAATCCTGGTGGAAAGTAATATTGCCGATTTAGGCAACTCAGCATGATGCGATAGTAGTTTAATATCGATGAGCAACACTGCAATGATCTGCTTGACTGAACTTTAGCACCAAGTAGGATGAGCTTCAAGCGATTTGGGAAGATGAGGATAGACCAGTGAAAGGAAGGGACGCTGGACCCGTTTTCCAGCAACAGCCCAATTAGGGTTATTGGTCATATCTTCCAGGTTGTTTGTGAGGAATTCCCGGCCTCCTTTCATTTGTAATAAAATCTAATGATTCTTCCAAAAAAGAAAAAAAAGAAAAAAGAGGAGCTGGAGGAAGAGGAAATAGGGGGTCGAGTGATGACTGATGATGGCAATGAGGCCACGGACAATGATGGCGAGTGTTTTGTGTTTTGTAGCAAAACTGTAGAGTACAATTTTTGCCTCTGTATCCGCGATGAGAATGATGAAAAAAAAAAAAAAAAAAAAAAAAGAATGATGAAAAAAAAAGAATGATAAAAAATAATAATAATAGACAATAATGATGAAAAAGAGGTTTCCCAATCGCCAAAATCCACGTCACCACCAACTACACAAGCTCTTGTTTATCCAATGAACTATTGAGAAAAAAATTCAAAAATTTGAAATGATAAAAGTCACCAAGAAAAAAAAAAAAAAAAAAAAAAAGCCCTACACAGTTGTAATCACTGAAATTGATTGACCCTTGAGACTAGCATCTCTCCATTCTCTACATAGCACATACCAATGCAGTCCAACTGGACTGCAACAGCCAGGATCAAACAAACTCCACAGCCAGATGGAATCGAGCCGGTGACCTTGGCCCTATAAGCCGTGCGGATGTCTTTACCACTGCAGCTGTGACCCACAGTGCGAAAGGTCTACTTCTTTTTTTATTTGCTTTTTTAATTTAATAATAAAAAGCCATACCTACCGGTCATGTGAATGCAGTCCTGCTGAGTCCACCCAATGTTTTCTGACACTTTTTTTTTTTTTAAAGCTCTGAGTTCTATTTAAGGTCTACTTCTTTTTTTATTTGCTTTTTAATTTAGTGCCAGGAAAATGAGCGATAGCGAATTCCAGAAACCAAGCAGCATCATACACATGAAACCAGATAGTCGTGACCTCGAACCAAAAGCAGAATTGCAACTCGAGTTCCACCAAATAAGAGCACAGCAAAAGCTCACAAGTGACAATGTTGGAATAGTCTCATCATCATCAACAATGAACCAATGTCGGCTTCCTATCTGACGCTCATCGCCCAGACTATGAATGGCAGATCCTATCTAGCCTATCTACAATGCCGCTGGTGACGTCAACAGCTTCCCGAAGTACGAGCAGATCTCGGCCAATGTCGTTTGCCTCCAGCACCAGGTATGTCTCACGCATCACTCACAACCTCGATCCCCCACACAGATGCCCCGTGCACCCAAGGACCACCAAGCGCCCCATCCAGCACCTCGCAGGCCAGCTCGGCTATGGCTGCCTGCGTATCCCTTGCTCGCCCGTGAGCGCGTGGCTTGCCTGCCAGTAGCGCAGCAGCGCTTGCGCAGCATGTAGCAAGTGCCCGAATGCCAAATGCGGGGGCAGGCACTTTCCTATATGGAAATGGCCTGCCTGCTGCCTGCTGCCTGGCTGTGCCAGGCCCCTCGCCCAGAAGCTTCTGGTAGGCCCCAAGTGGCTGAGCCCCGGTCCAAGGGAATCAGACACAGGGCCTGGGGTGGTTACCCGTGTCCAACTGCCAGCGGCCTGTGCGCAGTCCAATGGCATGCCCCGTGTCCAGCCCAGGGCCTGCCTCTGATACATTTGAGAAAGGAAGGCAGGGCCTGGGTTCTCTCAACCAACTGGCGCTGCGCAACTGCCTAAATTTCCCAGTTGCATGGTAAGCCCAAAATAGGCCTCTCGTCCTTGGTCGGGCCTGCCTTCACTTAGGGCGGCCCAATAGGGCTCGTCGAGGCCTTGAGACTCACATTAGTAATAATAAAAGGGTATATAGGCCATAGGGTTTCAACTATCAAGAACTGGATGGTTGTAATAAGCCCCCTACTACATCTACTGCCGCCCGAGATAGCCAACTTAAGCCAACCTTAACCTTGTGCTCCATCGTAGGAAATTGGTTCCAATAAACCACCCTTCGTGCTGCCAAACCAAGTTATTCTCCACCCCTCGCCCGCAACACCCTCCCCCCCCCCACCCAAAAGTAAAACCAAAAACAGGGACAGGAAACAGAACACGGCCAAAAACAACGCAGCAGCAGCCACCATGACAGACAGGGTTCAGGACAACCGTTAATCCTTTTATTTATTTATTTTATTTATTTATTTTGGGGGGGGAGGGGGAGGGGCAACCCGCCAAACGATTGATTTTTTTTTTTTTTTTTTTTTTTTACCGTATTTCAGAGATCGGTCTTCCCT
>BFEA01000416.1:153505-163893 GCA_003427395.1 Chara braunii | reverse complement strand
CCCTGGGGCTGCCCAGAACCCTGCCCGGGCGTGTACCTGGGCATAAGTTGGGTGTGCGGCCGCCCGGAAAGAAACAGCCCAGTTCTATATCATCCAAAAAAAATAAATTAAATGACCCGCCAAAACACAAACTGAGAACACTGCTGATTTCTGGGTTTGGCCACTGGAATGTATGCCTTGCTGAGATTTCCACATTCTGCTGTGTTTTTTAAGTCTGTGTGTGTGCGTGCGTGCCTGCTGGTCTGTGTGCCTGTCTGAGTGCTTGTCAGCCTGAGTGTGTGTGTGACCCGCAAGGGTACTTGTTCGTTTGGAGGCCCCATGGGGCTGGTACTTACCTGTGGCCGTGACTTTGAGGGTTGCAGCGGGGAAAATCACTCAAGTAGCAGGTAGGCCGGTACCACTGAAGTAGTAGTAGATGTGTCGGGTACTCGAGACCGAGCAGAAGAAGACAAAAAGTTGTCATTTTTTAGAGGCCCAGTAGTGGTAGGCCAGGGGTAGGCAGGTACCAGTCCAAGTAGCCTGAGTCTAGGGCCTGTACGGACGATGTCAGAGCCTGCAATGATGTTTCCCTCCGAAAGGGAGGAGGTACTGGTTGCTTGGAGGCCGCGCGGTCTGGAAGTCGCCGCCCAAGAGGCAAGTAGGCCACTATATCTCGAGGAGCGAGTAGCTCCTTCTCATTTGCGGTGTGCAAGGTTGGGTGACATACTGCTTGAGCGGGCAGCTTGGAATCAGAGCGCTGCCTGGGAGGACGAAGAGCAGCTGGGCGCTCAGCCTGGCTATGGCGAGCAGCCCAGCCTGAGGAGAAGGAAGAAGAAGAAGGGGGCGAAGGAGGAGAGTGGCGAGGTACCTATCTGGCTATGGTGGACACCATCTTCATCACCTTGCTAGGTGCTGCATCTGAAAGGCCCCAGTTGGGGTAGTGCTGCACCAAGGAAGCTTCGAGGCAGAGTCAGGGAACTTTCGAATATTGATTCTTGTTCATTGTTAGTATTATTATTTGGGAACAGAATAAGATTGGCGAGGACAAGGAAGAGGAAGGTGGAGAAAGAAAGGGGATTTGTCATTGGTCTTGCTGGTGTACATGTTCTTCTTCTTCTTCTTCTTCTTCTTCTTCTTCTTTCTCTCTTCTTCTTTGGTCTCTATCTCCTTGCAAGTGCTTTCATTTCTTTCGCAATTGGGTGGCAATGTCTTTCCTGGTGAATTTGCACTTCGAAAATGAACAGGATCGTAACAAAAAAAGAAAGATCCTTGCCTTTCCTTGTGTGGAGCACCATGGTTTCGACAGGGCTGTAGGCTAGAATACCGGCAATTCTGATTGTGTGGTTTTGACTTCAAACCAGTGCTGCAAACCCAGTAGGACCCGGGGGCCCTCCCCCAACCGGAACCGGACCGGTCCTACCGGTCGGTCAACCGGGCCGGTTCCCCCCTGGTTGGCCGTAGTGCTTTTTTTTTTTTCCTTTCTTTTTTTTGAAGCCCAGGGTGTTGCATAGGCCAAGGACTAGACCCACGGTGATCACTGGCAGTGGCAGCCGGTGGTTGTCCTGACAGGATAGGCCACCTTCCCTACCCTTCCCCATGTAATGCTCCCAGCGCACCCCTATCCCTACTATCCTACCTCAGTGTGACCAGCAGTCAAGACCATAACCCTACCAGTATCGAGGGCAACTTGCACCCCCTAACACTATAACCACCACCCCCCTTTTCAAAGTTTTGGGTGGGAAGTACCGTCCCTACCCTGCCACAAACACCCCCAGCCCCCTTTTCAGAGTTTTGGGTGGAAGGTTAACGTTTGCAGAAAGCCAGGTACGATGTTGTCAATGTTTGCTGAGGCCCGTGCATGCTGAAACCCCACCACTAACACCCTCACCATAAACCCCCCAAACCCCAACCCCCAACCATCAACCCCTGAAATACCTCCCCCCCCAACCCCCCAAAAGAAACTTCTCTGTTCAAAGTTTTCTTTGCGGATTCCGGGAGATCTTGGTGAGCGCAGTCCAACCATGTTTTCATTTTGTTTTGTATTTTATTTTTTGACCCACTTTTGCGCTACTTTTCCTAATGTTTGGAGAATTTTGGCCGTGCCTGTTTCAGCAGGAATCAAAGTAATGACTAGTAGAACTGTAGAATATTGTAGCCCAGTCCAGTTGATGTGCCTCAGTGGTTAGAGCACTGGTTGGAAATGTGCATTGTGGCATGAGGTTGCGGGTTCAAAACTCAATTGCAACCTTGCGCATGGACACCGGCAGGGCGTTAGATTGACGCCCGGCTGGACACACTCCCTTGGGCTGACGCATGGTAGTATTACAGACACTGCCTGTGCACCACCCAAGGGTTGTTCATGGTGTTGTATGTTGGTTCTGGGTTTCACATGGGTTGCTTGGGGGTGTTGGTCTTGGGTGTTCTGTTGATCTCCCCAGTCTGGCATATCACCCGTTCGTTCCATTTCCACTAGCCGTTCACATGGTAGAGTCATATGATTACATGTTTCAAGGTCATGGGTTCGAGCTTGGCTCGGATCTTGGGGGGTTCCTTGTCCAGCTTACCCCGTTCTCTCTTCGATATACACACATGCTGCTGCCTATACATCTCGATACATTGATTCACAGAGCACACACAGCCTTCGGGCATATACATAGCTTGCGAATTATACATGGCCTACTGGCTACATACACAAGATTCCACACATAGTGCTGTCTGTACATCTTCATACATAGATACACGAAGCATACACAGCCTTCGGGTATACACATACATTTCGAACTACACAACTATCAGACTGGGGGGGTCTAGTCACTGGGTGGGGTCTAGTATCTGCGGTAGGGACAGGTATGGGCCACCGGAGTTCCTACTCAGATTCGGGTAGAACTGTCTAGTGGCTATATATAAGACTTAGACCCTGGGGTAAGGGTAGGGGTATAAGTCACTCAGGCCAGTCCGAGTTCCGCCTGGCCTTGGGTAAGCTAGGGGAAGGACGGTAAGACTGCTTCAATGGGTGCTACCCTGTCTGAAACCTAGGGCCCAGAGTCTCTTGGGGCCTGTAGTAGATTGTCTGGGCCTGGCGTCCGAAGTTCCCGTTCGACAAGGCTCGTCCGATTCCGCTTCCACCAGGGCTGGGCAACCTATCAGCCCTGGTGCCTATCACTGCTGTTCGGTCCAAGTTACCAGCCCATTGGTAGGGTACTGGTCCTGAGCGCTGGTCACACTGCGGTAGGATAGTGGGATAGGGGGTGCGCTAGGAGTATTGACGTGAGGATGGGATGGGAGGTGGTCTCATATTCCAGGACACCCACGGCCTACTGCTCCAGGTGATCACTGTGCACACAGTGACTGGCCTCTACAACACCATGGACTTAAAAATAAAAAATAAAAATGAAGAAAAAGAATATTGTAGCCCATATTTTTAGAGCTTGGTCTGTTTGCAGCTGACAGGATTTGAACCAGTCACTTAGCTGTTACCGTTTTTTTCAGTCTGTTTGCCGTGTATTGTTTGAACCCGTGGAGGATTTGTGGGATTTTTTTTTTCTCGCAGCGTAGTAGGACCCGGTGGAGGACTTCGTTCCCTACCTGGTCCAATTTTTTTAAGTTCCAGTACAGGTTTTCGGTCCCTGGTACTGCTTACGGGTACCATTTGGACGATTGAGTATGATGACATCCGAAACTCGAAAACCTCTTTCAGGCTGACGCTTCACGTCACCTCGGGCGTCCGGACGACTCGAGTGCGAGCACGAAGTAGAAGTGGGCTCGGGATTGTTTGCATACCTGAGAGGTTTGATGGTGGAATACCCCCTGAAGAGGACGACGTGGCAGTCGTCGAAATGCAGCGTTGGGGCCGCCCTCCTGCGCTGCCTAACTTTTTCAGTCATAAGATTTGCTTTTTCTGTTTTGTACTGTAGACTATTATGCTGCCTTCTTCTCTATACCTCTAACGCTTGCAAAGGGCCCAGCGTGGGGCCCAGCACAAACCGGGCCGGCACCGCACGGGCCGAGCGGGACACTCAAGGGCCGAGGGAGGGTCCGCCCCGGCACCGGGAATCTTTCTTGATTGAGAAGAACCTGTGTGTGTGTTGTGCAACCACCATGGAAAGGCTGTAGAGGTTCTGAAAAAAAAAAAAAATAGATGCTGTAGAGGTCTGTTGTTTGTTTTAGGGGGTAGCTGTACATATGGTAGTGCCGCTGGTTACCTAAATTAGTAAATTTGCTGATCTGAATTTAGAGAGTAGCTAGCCGTCCAGTGTACATATAGTAGTGCAGTTGGACTGCCTTTCTTTTTTCTTTTTTTTTTCCCTTTGGATACTACAGCCCTGCAGGGGTGGTGTGGATGTCATGACCGGTACAATTCCACTTTTGAACACCTCATCGGGGCTGTAGTGGTTAAGGGACTTGGTTCCTATGGCTGATGACGCCGGTTCGAGGCCGGACGCGTGCAGCGGGGCCTGAAGCCCTGAAACACAGATCAGTAATATACTAATCTAGGGACCATTTCTTAGAGAGAGGGTACTCCTAGCAAGATATCATTGTTTTCACTAGACTCGAGGTCCCACTAGCAAAGAGGGTTGGATAAAGCTCCTGAATGTGGACGTGTTTTACGCAGAGATGCAGAAAAGCAGCTCAATCTCGATACTCTGTACCTTTGCACAAACACGTCCAGATTCAGAGATGCAATCCAATCTTCATTGCTAGTGGGACCTCGCCCCAGACAGAAGCTGTTTTGGTAGTTTTTGCTTTCAACCTTCAAGTCTTTTTGGTTTTTGACAGTTTTTTTTTGTTGATTTTGGTTCCTGTCTAACTGCGGCCAGGAATAAGCTCCGCCGATGAGCTCTGCTCAGCTTGAACGCTGCAGTAACTGTTGTGAGGGACGCTGGGCCCGGTTCCCATTCTAGAGAGAAAAGAAAAAAGAAACGATGTACTCCATCATTTACGGATTCCAAATGAATGCAGACCACAGCTACAACCAGCGAAGAGAGGAAAAAGGTTCAATATCCAAAAACAAAAACAACACTAACATGATCATCACCACCATCATCCTGATAACTATAAAAGCATAATATGATAATATTTAAAAAATACAATTACTGATTTACCTAGTGCGAGGCCACTGCCTCTAAGAGCCTCATAAGGCCCCAATTTTGCAGCCCGTCGGCCGCCCTAAGTGAAGGCAGGCTCGACGAGGCCCTCAGGGCCCCTTTTTGGCCACTACGCAACTCGGGGAAATTCAGGCAGTTGCGCAGCGCCAGTAGGTTGAAGGAACCCAGGCCCTGGGCCGCCTGTGTGAATGAATGTGAAGCAGGCCCTGGGCTGAATACGGGTACCGGGCCAAACATTGGCCAAAGGCAGTTGGGCACAGACAACCACCTCAGGCCCAAGGCCTGCTTTCGACGTGCTGGGCCTCAGGCTACCGGGGCCTACTGGAAGCTTCCTGGGATTGGACGCAGGCGGGCCACTTCGATATAGGCCTGCCTCCTCATTCGGTATTCGGGTGCTGGCTGCATGCTGCGCAAGCGCTGCTGCGCTATTTGCTGGCTGGCGCCTACGCTCTCACGGGCGAGCAGGGAAGGAGCACGCAGCCATAGCCGAGCTGCGCTGCTGTATGCTGGGTGAAGCGCAGGGTGGTCCTTGGGTGCTAGTGGCATCTGTGAGTTGGGGAACGAGGTTGTGAGTGTAGCGCCAGACATACCTGGTGCTGGAAGCGTGCGACATTGGTCGCCATATGCTCGTACTTCGGGAATGCTGTTGATGTCATCTTTCGGCTTCGTAGTATAGGTTAGATAGGATCTGCCACATGTAGTCTGGGCGCTGAGCGCCAGATAGGATATCAACTCTGGTTCTTCGTTGATGATGATGGGACTATTTCATAATTGTCAATTATGAATTCTTGGTGTGTTCTTATTTGGTGATTCTCGTGATGCAATGCTGCTGTTGGTTCGAGGTCAAGACTATCTGGACTCATATGTATGATGCTGTTTGATTGTTGAAGTTCGCTATTGCTCATCTTCCTTGCAATTTGGTATCGGAGCTGTGGTACGATTGCGCTCATCTGGCGCTTGTCTTCTGCCTTATGCGGTACATACATGCGGTCTGCTGGGCGAGTTTGGCCGTAAGTGGTGTGTAGTGAGGAGGGTGGAGATGAGTGTGTAGGCGACCCAGGAGGTGAGGGGAATCACCAGGAAGGCTACGGAAGTGTAATGTGGTCTGGACAGTGTGATGAGAACTATCTAATGTGCGATTGATGCTGAGGTGGAACGGCGAGTTAATGCTGGTTGTGCCGATGCAGTGACTGGTCATCGCAATCTCCATTTGGTCATCTGGTGAGATTATCTCTGTGGTTGGGGGCAGCTAAATGAGGTACGTTGCTCTTAACCTTATCTACCCTCTTCGACACTTCTTACCGTGAGGTTGTGTGTTCCTTCTTGAGAGTCCTCTCATCGTGAGGTGTCGAGTGCGCTCAACCTTGAGAGTCGGCAATGTTCACGTGGAGCATCTGGGTGGAGATGGGCGGAACTTTCTGAAGGGCCCTGGACGAAGCACTGGGTCACGGTCACGATGCCAACCCACAGGGAGTAGAGCACGCATGCCTTGCTGCTGGTCCTTTGTTCGGCTTGCTGCGCTGTTAGATGGGTACCACTGGGCAGGCCAGCCCTACAGGAAAGACGAGCACCCGGCGTCTACAAATAAACACGGGAAGGGGAACCATTGACTGTGATCGTCATCCGACTGTGACGTAAAATAATTCGTGGAGTCACTTGGGGGCGGACGTTGAATTGCCCCTGGATCAGTCAATGGTTGGAAGGCTCGCGGCACGCCGAGGATAAATATACGTGCAAGGCTGGCCGGTTCAGTGAATACTTGGGGCACAGGGGTGGGCCGAACACACAGCTTTAGACACGCTACGCCTCCAGATTGCTCAGGGACGCTGACGTCAAGAGATACTCAGGGGAACTAAGGGCGGGGTTGATTCCGGGTGATAAGTTCGAGAAAATGTCATGCTATTCTATCCACACAACTGATTTTATTTTTATGTTTTGATTAGTTAGATGACTGTCATTGACATCTGACAGACAGCATTAGTTAGAACTGTTGATTGTTCCTGGTGCTTCTGTTTGCGGACTAGTCATACTAAAAATAGTTTCAGTTGTAGGAATCTGGCTTACCTGTTGACCTCAAGTGATATCTGTTCCAAAATAGCCACCAACTAATTAGTGGGTCTGTGCACTATGTTGCGGTAGGCATCTAGTATGATCTAGTGTAGACAGTGCACAGCGCTGTAGCCTATGAGCGACGAGGAGGACACCGGAGAGGACGACCGCAGGACCTTGCGATCAGATAGAGGCCCAATAGCCCACGTGTCTTTAGGACCGGAGGGTGATAGGATTCTGTTCCGCCGGCTTAGGGAGAGACAGCAGGCGCAGAGGAGGGCTAGAGCAGCCGAGGCCAGCAGGACTTTAGTTAGCGAGGCCGGTGCTACAGCAGCCATGGCCACTACAGCCATGGTCACTTCTGCGCAGCAGACTTCCCAAGCCATTAGTTCAGGTGTCGTCAGGTCAACGGTCGCGCAGACTGTGAGTCAGTCCACTGGCGTTATGGCAAGCCAGGCCGCGGTGTTGACTCCAGCGGATGTCGCCATCCAGCAGGCAGCTCTGCAGGAGGCACAGCTTCAGCGGGCATTAGGAGAAAGAAAAGCGGAAAAGGAAAAGATGATCAGAAGAAGAGCCAGGATGCAGCGGAGAGGGGCAAATATAGAGGAGTTAGAGACGATGGACCTGAACAATATGGATGATGATGTGAGGGTAGTTAGGAGGGCCCTGCTAAGCGTAATAGAGATGCAGGAGCATCAATCTCAGGACATTCAACAGAGCCTAGCCGTTTTGGCAGGCCGTGCTCAGGCAGCACCATCACCAGCCGGGCCTGGTGCCTGGCCCGTCCCATATCCTCCCTTTTCTGTCCCACCGGTGACAGGGGTATCCCCATATGTAGCCCCGTCATCGGTTGCTATCGTTTCCCTGGGCATGCCGCTGTCAGGAGGGGTAACAGCAGGGAGTAGTTTGCAGGTTCCTGTACAGACAGTGTTCACTCCAAGTCCGTTGCAGGTTGCAGTCACCACGCAGCCTGCTGTCTCGCAGCTTGTGCAGCCTCAGGGCATGCAGCCCCAGCAGCTGGCACAGCAACCTGTGTCACCGGGTCCACAGCCCGGAGTGATGCAGGGACCGGGACAAACTCAGTGGGTCCCAAAGACGGCCATCGCCGCTCCCAAACCTTTTACAGGGGATAAGAGGGGCGAAGACCTCGACACGTGGTTGAGGGCAGTGCCGGTCTACATCAGGTGTAAACTCACCTTGCCGCACGAAGAAGTGTTTGTGGCTGCTTCCTACCTAGAGGGTAGTGCAGCAAGATGGTTGAGCGGTCTAGTGCAACTCCAGGGATATGGTCATGACTTTTGCGCTTGAGCGGCCTCCCAAAAATTGGAAGACTTCCTAAAGATGGTGGAAGAGAGGTGGCGTGATCCTCAGGAGGCCCAAAGGGCCACTGATGCGATCCTGACACTGCACACGCGGCAGTTTAAGACAGTAAGGGAAGCCACCGACGTTGTTGAGCGTCTGATCTGTGTCCCAGGGGTGCGCTATGACCCCCAGGTCCTGTTGACTTCGTACTTGAGATGCTTTTCTCAGCCGCTCAGGAACCAGTTGGCAAAAGACGCCAACATCAATATGCACAACTTTCCTTCGTTTAGTAAGGTAGCCCTAAACCTAGAAGCTAAGATAGGGCATGGACAGGCACCCACTACGGTTGGGAGAAAGAAGACACTGCCTCCCAACTGGAAGGCGAAGGGTCGCTTAATGTTTGTCGACAATGATGGTTCAACCATCGAGTTGGACGGCAACCTCCAGGAGGGAGTAGGTTCAGAGGCAGGCAGCATAGACGCTTCAAAGGGTGGAGTGGTCGCTGCCGTAGCACAAAAAGGTAAGGCGACCGGTAGACGCTGCGGAGGCTCCCGGTCTAGGAGTCAAGTTGACCCCAACACTCCTCCATGGGAGAAAGCGGGTCTCACTGAGGACGTGTGGAGAGATCGTTACTCTCGGCAGGCCTGTATTCGTTGTGGTCAATATGGCCACAACCAATTCAAGTGCCGCAAAAAGAAGGTAGCAGAAAAGATCCCGCCTACAACGGGGCAGGTGCTAGGATCCGCTCAACCCGTTGGTAGCAACGTTGCCAGCACTTTAGGCAGTGCTCCGGGAAACACGTCGGGCCAGTAGGAATAGTAGCTGTTCCTGCTAGGGTCGAGGTGGTGGAGACACCCTCACCATCTCGAGATATGGCCCAAGCTATTGACTCCAGCATCGTCCCGCAAGCACATTCAGAGCCTCTGTTCGATGAATGTGTTTGAGTCCTTAGAGGAGCTAGAGGTGGAGTGGTCTGGATCAGACCCACTAGCTTCTTGGACAGCACTAGTCAAAGCCCCGAAGGGTGAGATATTCATCAGCGAGGTTGTTATTGGCGGCCGCAAGGCCGGGGCCTATTATGACACTTGCTCGACTAGGAACTTTATCAGTCGCGCGTGCGTTGAAAGACTCCGCTTACAGGGGCGAGTGCAGCGCCTGAGTCGACCTGTGGAGTCGACCTGTGCCAACAAGCAGCGCATGGTAGTCAATGACTACCTCCAAGATGTAGAGTGTTGTTTCCCGTACGCGGGAGGGGACTTGAGACATCGTGTCTCGTTCCTGGTAAGTGACGAACTCCCCATGGATATGTTGTTAGGTATGTACTACCTCTTTGTAGCACATCCCCAGTTTGAATGGGACCGAAAAGTGGTCAAACACACTTTGCCAGGTGGAGGGACCGCCAGATTACACAAGTTCAAAGCTAGTAGTCTGATTGAGTCCTACGGGTACATGTGTGCGGCCGCGTTCTATAATTATTATAAGCAAAATCAGGAGGAGGGTATGTACTTAGTTTATGTCTCTGCTGCACGCGAGCCGGTGAAAATGTCGTCGGAGATAGAGGGAGTAGTTGCTAAGTACCCTGATCTATTTGAAGAGCCGATAGGAGTTGTTGAGAGGGAGGTCGTCCACGCGATAGAGATTATCCCAGGGTCAAGTATTCCGAAGGGTAGGATCTATCGGATGTCTCCACGCGAGCTTTATGAGCTACGCCGCCAACTCAAGGAACTCGTAGAGAAGGGGTGGATCCGGCCAAGTGTCTCTCCTTATGGGTCTCCAGTTCTATTCGTACCTAAGAAGAAGGAGGGTACTCTTAGGATGTGCATTGACTATAGGGGCCTCAATGCCATCACTGTAAAGAATAGAGAGCCCCTACCGCGCATCGACGATCTGCTAGATAGAGTGCAAGGGTGTCGGTACTTCAGTAAGATAGATCTGAAGTCCGGGTACCATCAG